>JAODLC010000123.1:18214993-18253608 GCA_026781145.1 Hippopotamyrus pictus | reverse complement strand
GCTCAAAGGCCCAGCACTGAAATTATTCGGCTGATCCTGGGGTTTGACCCAGTAACCTTCTGCACAAAGGCCCAGCATAGTAACCCCTGAGCCACGCATCACCTCTCTATTTCATGAACTACAGCAACACTTCCTCATAAATATCAGCTCCTTTTCATCTTCATGTTCGTCAATCGGATGGAACGAGTATTTTCCAGAAAACTATCGCCATCTTCCTGTGAACTGCAACCACCAGAAAGTCCATGATCTCATAGCAATCTGACAGGATTGTCCAGGTCGGTGACCCGTATCTCCTGACCTTCTTCAAAATTTCCTTCAGGCCTGGGATATACAGCAGTCTCGCAGAGGTTTCCGCAAGCCAAGGAAAACGCACATCACGCCAACCACATAGCGGCTCAGCCGTACATGTGTCCGATTCAATTATATCACTGAACTTTGCAGAAGAATGGCCCAAAAATAAAGTACGCGTAGTAATTTATCCGACAGTATTGCAGACTTTGTTTTTACAGATCATTACTTAACAAGCAATGCTAAGTCTTTTTTAAGTTTGAGCCCCAAAGTCCAGCAAAAGTACATTAACTGAAAAAGAGCCAAATGGACAAAACTCTATAAAACCTAAAACATACTAAAAACTGGTGAGCAATAATAAGCATGGAAAATCTATAGATTTACAACAAAATAGTATATACGTTTTTTTCTTGTCTATCAAAAAAAAAACTAACCCAGAAATGTACTCCCAGTTTATACAGAAAGACAGAGACAGACAAATATAAAAAACAAAAGATATAACTAAATATCTAAGGTATTATCTTTCAGTAATTTGTTAGCATTCTGCTTAGAGCCCAATTTCTTAATCACATCGTAATTGCAGCTCTATTCATTCCTACAAATATCCATAATTTTCTGGCAATATTAAATAGTCTTATGTTGAGTTATGCCGGATTGCGTTTACATCCGAGGCCCGTAGTAAATGATACGGACTGACCGATGGACGCTTGAAAGCGGATGTAGGAGGACATGAGGGGGTGTATCGCTTGGTGTGATACAGTGCAGGAGAATGGGCAGCACTGCTGGCCGTATGACGACTCACTGTTAGTGTGCTGACAATTGACAACGAAACAAAAATGAAGTCATGAATTTATGTATTTTTTTTTTTTAGACATTTTTCCTAAAAAACACTGAAACGGCATTATTGTGCTTTGTTTCAAACAATTTTATTAAATGGTATTCATGGAATTCGTGGGGGGGGGGGGTCAGTTCAACATAAAATGCAGGTATATTAGTCAAAAAAGTAGGACGGGCACCATTGTCTGTTGGGTAGAATTAACTGGCGAGTCGCTCATGTAACAGACCCATGCATCACTGCAGACTAAGCATGCATATGTGCATTAGTGCTGCAGAGAAGCTTTTCAATCAATGTCTTTCATGGACATAAGGGAGTGAAGAAGTCAACTATCCCGTGTTGGGCTTTGATTTCCTCGAAAAGACGTCTGGCCGGGTGTGATGTGCCTCTCTGTGCGGGACACACTTTAATACAGCGCTAGCACGCGGGTGCTGCCGTATCTGGGGGCTGCTTTTTCACCGACTTTATATCCCAAATATCTCTACATTTCACTTGCCACCCCCCCCCCCCTTTGTCTAGGAGTTCAGGCGTTGCAGAAGCCGCTGCCATCTATGAGTGAAACCTCGGCAAAGTGGAAAAACTGCACCGTCGCCAATTCCTGCGACATCGCACTCACCACTAGGGCAATGTCACTGCCGCCAGTGTTGAGCTTTAACCATATCAAATAGCCGTTCACATAATAAAAATACAGACTTTTTCAAAAAGCTGGTATTGTGCAGTTATCAAAACTCTAGTGTCGTGTTTTTTTCAGTACTGGTTTACCATGCAACACTGTACATATCTAAAATGCCAAAAATGAAAAAACAATTAATCCTTTGTTTGCCATTTGCACAAGTACACTGGGATGCTTCTCTTCACCTGCCCCATCTTGCTCTCCATAGCTTGGGGGTAACAGTGCAGGCTCAGCCACTGTGCAACACTCCTGGAGCTGGGGGTTAAGGGCCTTGTTCAAAGGTCCACGGACATGTAACTGTTCTGCCAAGGCCGGGGCTAGAACCAGTAACCTTCCGATTCCAGGCACAGAGACTTAGTTCACTGAGCCACTCACCGTGCACCTCTCTCACTTGTAATACAGCACGCATACAGTAATGTTTACGTGATGGACAATTACAATACTGCGATACGACTAAAGCTACTTGTATCTGGCGGTGCCGGTCCCAAATGCGAACGCAAGTTGACACAAGGCTGCATAAACATCTCTGATCACATCAGCAGAAGCAAAACGTTTTCCCACATGACAGCCGATGGGTATAAAAGGTAATCCTGAATCATCTTTCAGGAAACACACTCAGAAATGAATGTAACAGATTCCCCAGTCTAAGCGTCCCAGTAGCGGCATTAGACTCTCCCCAGCACAGTCCTACTCCCTGCGTTCCCCAGCGCTGCCTCAGCTCCGCAGCCTCAGTCAGAGCCAGGGTGTCACTCCCTCATGATCAATCACCATTGTTCTTTCCTTCCTGCTACTTTCACCAGCTCCGCGTCCATTTCCGAGCCTCCTGCAGTCACTTGGCAAACGCCGCTTTTACTTTCTAAAGCAAAGAGAGTTACATATTTTTTTACAGCCATCTCCCTCATTTTGGGGCCGGCTGCTGGTGTTGGCACGTCAGGGCCACTTTCTGTCGGGTAGACGAGTTACTTGACCCTCCTCCTGGCATTGCACATCAGTGCCCCCTGTGGCCCCATCACCCGCAAACACATCGGAGTCTCCGGTATTACGTGCAGTCCAGGCTGTAATGATGGCCTACAGTTAACAGCCTCTTTCAGCAGTGGAGCAGTTTATCAGATGGAAGCTCACAATGATGTAAATCAGAAGAACTCATATCCTGTCACCGTTTAAAATGCCCCTGGCATTAGTGTTACAAGTAACGGCAAACAAATTTGGTGAGACCTTGAATATTCATGCTGATGTTCCGTTCCCTTTGACACCCATGTTCAGCTTCATTTTCCTATTACTTGGCAGATGACTCTGGGGCACAGATTCCCTACAAAAGCACCCATGTGCTCAGAGCAAGGTATCCTTTTCCATGGATCTCTACCATTTATTGTGTTCCCTGTAAAGGAGCGGCGCCCAGCTGCGGGCGGGGGGGGGGGGGGGGATTTCCATGGCCACCCCTATCACCAACTGCCAGAGTTGTCACAGGAAGCGGCCTTGCATGGAGTTTCTCTCTCACCAGCCAATCGAACAACAAGCTTCCAGCGTGATGCTGGAGTGATAGGAGGAACGTCCTGACCGGACCCATCTGACTGCCAGCCTTGCATCCTGGAACATCTGTCGGAAGCTCCAGACAGACGTCCAAAAACAAAAAGGATCCAGCTTAGTTTTAGGCCAAGGCAGTACAACAAATTGCTCTTAATGAAGGAAAAAAAAAAAAAAATCCAGTCGTTTACATTGGAAGAGATTTTCTGCACTTCTAAAGAGAATGCTGCAGACAAAACGAAACATACTGAAATGTAAAGTTTATAACTGTACGCTGCGGGATATAACTATAACTATAACTATAACTGGAGGGAGACCTGGAGGGAGAGAGGAAGTTGGCGGCACCTTTGAAATGCACACTGGCAATGGGCCCCGTGCAGAGACACCCTGAGGAGCACAGCGCCATGGCACTGCAGAAAGCCGCCGACTCCATGACACGCCCCTTAGGCCTGTGGCCCTGCCCCTGGCCACACCCCCCACCCCTTAGGCCTGTGGCCCTGCCCCTGGTCACACCCCCCACCCATTCAGCTTACAGCCCGCCCCCAGCCAAGCCCCACACTGCCAGCCACACCCCTCCATAATCCCATCTGACAAAGATCACCCAGCAACCTGAATAAGTCCCAGAGAGCAGATGGCAGGTGAGCACAGGTGCAACAGGAAACCCCCCCCCCCCCGCGTCTGCTCTGAAAAGCTGGCTGCCTGAGCCAGAAACACTCGCTTGGCAGCAAGCGGGTGGGGGGGGGGGTCATGGGTGGAGACGAAAGAGAGGCAGAACGGCGAAGGACAAGCCCTGACAATGAGGAGGAGCCGGAGACAGGAGCGGTGCCAAAATCGGGTTTGGTGCAGCGTGTTCATAATACTGCAACTCACATAGAGCCCTTTTATGTTCGGCCATAAAGGGGAAAAAAGGCTTAAGATCAGGGAAAATGCGCAAACTAAAGCAGAACAACATCACACATTATCGAGTTTCCATGTCCCGCCTAAAATGAATAATAAAATTAAATATAATAATAAGGAAAAGCGATTCAGCACAGAGACTCAGCGAGGGCTGAGAGACTCTGCGCTCTCTAACCCAAGTCCCGCAGCACCTGCAGCTAAGACGGCTTCTCCTCCGATCCGGTTAAGGCCCAGCAGCCCCTGACACACGGACACAAACTCTCACAGCCCCCCCCCAGCAGGATACTTACAGCAGGGGCACCTCCACGATCAGGTGGACAAGGTTACAGATCAATTCCTCAAGGAGGTCTTCGCTTCCCGTCTCTGCTCGAAAAAGGAGGGAATGAAAATCGAAATCTCTTCCATTTTACCCTAATCATCACCGTTCAGAGTTACTGAAAAGGACAAACGGCACCTGTACTGGAACTGGGTTTACACAAAGAAGTTAAGGCCTCAAGGCTAAATGTACATGAAAAGAAAAAGTTTTTTAAAAGGTAGTTCTTAAAAGTAATTCTTTGTGTTCTCCAAGGCAACAGACTGATGTGAAACAGAAGCAGACACTTTCCAATGAACACATCCTGGAAGCCTTAGAATTTTACAGACTATTATTCATACATCGATCTCTTCAAGTAACACCGGCTTCAAAGAATCCCTTCCACTAATATTTCCTATCTAGCACCACTTTGCCAAGATATTTTTCTGAAATTTTGAATTGGGGCCTATGTTACTAAAATCGATATTTTCCTTGTTTCTAGCCAATGATTCTGTGAAAGACCATAACATAAAATACAAGAAAGCATGCATAAATATCTGCATGCACACATAAACACACTTTCAATCCATACCACTTTAGCTCTCAAAATTTAAAAGGTAGTTCTTGGTTTAGCATTATTCACAATAATCTCAAATATAAAACTCGAGCCTGTCCTTTCTTTTTATAAGTAGTATTGACCTGTAGCAGTATTTTTAGCTGTATGGTGCATTACTTCCCCTCTTCTTCAGGAGTCTGCACACTTCCTGTTCACTGGCTCCAGCCTGTGATGTGAAAAGCCTGAAGAGTACCAAGCTTACCACTGGAGCCTGGCGCCCTCTCCTGGTAGGAGAACTGCATGTGCAGCTCCTCCTCGCTCATCTGTCGGACAAAGACTTTCAGCAAGCAGCGGATCATGAAGAGAGCATTGTGGGCCTGCCAGATGAAGAGCTGGCTGCAGAGACAGAAGTGGGCGTGTTTGTTAACCAAGGCACAACCCCATAAACACATAAATGCCATTACCTCATTACCTAAACTCATTACAAAAAGGGAGAGTAGTAATAAATGTTTGTGGAAAGATTCAAAACACATGCTTTCCGTCGTAGGTTCAAAAAAGAAAGGCCTACGGTTTAGCATGTCTCCCTTGTGTGAAAAATCCTTTGCATGAGAAACACTGCCCAGTCTGATATGCCTCCCTCTCCATCGCAGAGAAACATCCACCCCAAAAAATACACCAATAACAAATCTGGAGTTGCAGATTTCCTTATCTGATCAGAGATCTACCCAGCTGCGCATCTCACTGTCAATAACATCTCTTCATCTCTCTCAGACATTAATCTGCAGAGGAATTTATAAATAAATAACCAGATATTGTACATTTCCTGCAAAAGCCCTGGTCTGGGAAGCTGCCCTGAGCCAAAGACCTCCGACAGGATGAGGGGAGACAGAGGGGAGCGCAGAGCAGAGCGCAGGGCAGAGCAGAGCGCAGGGCAGATCGCAGGGCAGATCGCAGGGCAGATCGCAGGGCAGATCGCAGGGCAGATCGCAGGGCAGAGCAGATCGCAGGGCAGAGCAGATCGCAGAGCAGAGCGCAGAGCAGGCCCCCAGGGGCTCCCTGTCTCCTCCACTCAGACTTATTTTCACATACTTACTCTTGGCATTCTGTTGATATTTTCAGCTCTTTGGTGCGTCCAAGGAAAATTTTCACAAGGGCTCCGAAGTTTCCTGTCCTAGGGTTGTTCTCAACTGCCAAGTACAACAAGTGAAGCAAAGCATTGGTGGCCATGAAGGGGGAATGGGGGTATTAGTATATCAGAAGAGAGCACCAATCTTTAACATATACGACAGTGCTCAGAAGGCAAGAGTAGTCAAGAAGCCAAAAAAACAGCTGCTAAAAATCATTTGGTTCCTACTGCTACTCATATTGTCCTCTAGTTTATGATGTATCACACACACACACACACACTTATAATTAGCGTGTGCCTTATGGCTCTGTCCTTTGTGCAGCTCTACTTAGATATCAAAATGTAACAATAGTGACATGCAGAAACTGGAACAAACTACAAAAAGATTATGCACGTCATGCATTTAAGAAAGGTTTCAGGACGTACTGAGGATCTTGGCGAGCGGGATGACAGCCTCCTCCAACAGTTTGGAGTCCCTGCTGAAAAAGGAACAGGAAGTGGTCACTCACCTATGCAGGCTGCCGCCCACACAGGCCAGGCTGGGTGTGACAGGACCACAGCTCCACCCACTGTAAACACTACACGCTCCCAGCAGCATAATCACACATGAATGTTCACGCCGCACCATTCACAGGAGTATGAGCTATAACAAAACGGATATGTGGTCCTTTTTGTACTGCACAGGATCTGGAAGAGACCTCACTCAAGCTCTAAAGCGAGGAAAGCAGAGTGGAGAAGCAAGACACAGTTTTTCAATGGGACTCCATAACATGCTGTGGTAATACTACACTGTCAGAAAAATGGGTACAGCCCTGGTACACGTTTGTTTCCCAAGGTACAAACATCATTAATGTACACCCCAATGGTACAAAAAGTATCCATTTCTGTACCTTAAAAGGGACATTTACCTGCAGCTAGGGTGCAATTGGAAAAACCGTGAGGGGACAGCCCCGGTGACACGTAATAGCATCCTCAAAGCTACACATTGACACTTTTCTTTCTGACAGTGTAGGGCATCCCCAGTTTGTAAATTGTCAGCAGTTTTCAAAAAAAAATCCCTGAATAAACCCCCTGTCTAAGAGTTTGATATCGATTTTCGTCCTCATGGAATCATTCTCATGGAAACATCAGGTCTTCTTTAAAGTTCTTCAAAGTGACGACCTTAAAGTCAATTTTCAGTTTTAAGCTGGAGTTAAAACCATTCATATAAAATCCAGCTTCATGTATTACCATTCAGAAAATACAAGGAGGGCAGTAAAGTGGGATTTGTCTAGATGAAACACGACGTGCTTTTAATTAAGATGTAAACAAATATTTTTGCTGGGGTGGGGAGTTCATGGCTGAAGCCTGCACGCGTGGATTCACAGATTCTGGCCATTTTCAGACTCTCATATAACCAAAACAGGCTTAGCAAAATGGCTGCCGTACTAGCCATCTTGAATTAACAGTATATGCAGCATACGACTGCTATAAAGATGTCGTGACATGGCTGCATAACAGCCTCAGCAACAGAAGCTGCAGCAACAATAGCTAACAGGTCTATACAAGAGGTTAATAAATAAAAATCTTTACATATATTTTAAATATAAAACAAAAATATGCAACTTGAATTAAAGTTCACCAAAAAAAAAAAAAAAAAAAACATTTTTGTAGATGCTGTGATAACTTTTTTTTTCTCAAATTGGTATTCACTGAAAATGTAAGCATCAAAGGACCTGCAGCAAAGACCCATTATGGTATGGATGTGAACACAACTTACACGACGAGAACTTTAGACTATACTACATCACACATTCCTCAGTCCTAAGAAATGTTAAATCTCAATTTAAATGAGCTAATTTCTTAGTTAATTGTATTCCCATCCATAATTTTTCAACCTACCTTTTTCATTTGCAAATCAGTCAAGAACTCACCTGCAGGTAGGACTGGTGAAAGTGAAGGAGATCAGCTGATTCCAGAAGGGGTCATTTTCAGAAATGGCCTCTGTCCCAACCAAGGACCCGAGGCTTGGATTTTGCGACAGGTCATTGACCTGGCTTGTGTTAGCTCCCATATCCTAATACTGGACAAGGTCCTCTTAGAGCTTCATGTCGAACAGAACTTGGCCCTGTAATGCAGAACATGTCACACACACTGAAGCAAGAACAAATTGCATTTCATTTCCACTGTAATTAGTCATCTGAAATTCTCATGTCAATGAATAACATACTCAGTCCACTCCATTAATACATTGCAAATCCAAGACAAATGGTCTTCCACTAAAGTAATCAATCACAATGCACAATCACAATCCTGAAAAATAAGATATGTGGCAAGAGAATACAGCTAGCATACTATAATAAGTTTCACCAAATGACTGCTGGTCAGGTTATTCTGCACTGGTGTTAGGCTGTGAATACTCATTTTGATACTTCTGAAATGACAGGGATAAATTAAAAAAAATATACTGGAAACTACAGCTCTCTTAAAGCTCAGTGCTCGAACACCGATCTCATAATTATTAACCAGAATAAAGAGGAACTGGTTAGCCAAAAAAATAAACAGACAAACTGTCTATCACCTAGTCTAATGTGCCAGTTTTTTTTTTTAAGCCTAGCAGGTTTGCTTTTCAATAGACCCATTTTTTTCCATTTTGTTTATTTAATGCCAAAAATCCAGCTCAACACAACCAGCCTGCTGCTCTTCTAAAGAGAGACTCCATTCAGCTGAAGAGAAACCTACCCAGACAGCTAAAGCGAAAACCTATCCATTAATCTGCCATGTGGGTCATGGGTTAATTTCCAGTGCCAAGCAAATTTACGGCACAAGGTGGAGAGAAAGAAAGGAAGTAAAGCTAGCAAGAGTGGAGGAGAGAGGGAAAATGAAAAAGTAACAGCCAGTCAGGATATAAGTGACAGAGGTGCCCAAGTAAGGATGGGGACAGATCTGGTGGAAGCTCTGACAAGCTCCATAATTCTCCTGGAGATGTCAGTTTGAGATTCGGAATACCACACATCCTATTACATTTACAGAGGATTCACCAATATGACTGGAGCAGAACACACTCAAAAATAGCCATAATCTGCATAAGTCACAATCTGCAATTTATTACAGAATCCGAGCCCTATTTCCGGGATAAAAACCCAGGTCCCCTCTTGCACATTTATTTCAGATTAATAAGTATGACTGCTATAAAAATAATTGAACACGCTGGTTGAAGAAGATGTTTGTTTAAGGCGTTTTTCAAGTTTATTTTCAATACCTCGTTCAGCCCACTGGTTTATCACAGCATTCCATTTCTCGATCACCCAAAACAATGAATGAATTTGATCAAATTCTAATAAGCAGCAGGTTCCCCATTGATGTGGTAAACTCCATGTTCATCACTATGATCTGTGTTCATATTCTAAGTGCTTGGGGAGGTGTTCAGCCTGAGAAAACGGCTTCATTCAAGATTAAAGAGATGTTTGTCAATGTACGTATATAGATCCAGGATAAAATATTGTCTCCCTGAACACAATGGTGCTATATTTATACATTGGCTGCTTTCCCATCTGAGGAATATTTTTTGAGTACCAGGAACTTCTGCTGCATTCCCAACACAAGAATTCTACCTAAGTGTAGTTCCTCAGAGGTAGTTCCTGAACCTTTAAGTCCCAACTCCGGAATAGGCACTTTTCACTCAACCACATACTACTAGGTGGTGCTTATATTGATAAACTTGGCTGATTGGTTCACCACAAGCACCGGTGCTAACTTGGAAGTTATGAGAAAGTGTAGGGAAAAGAGAAGTAGTGGAGAAAAAATTGAGCAGAAATATTTTTGAGTCTCAGTCACATCAAATGCATTAATGAATACATTTTTTCCCCCATATCTGCATATTTTTGCATCGGAAAAATCTGAGTGATAACAGACATCCTTCTGTTCAACTTGCCAGCACTTAGTGGAATAACATTCATTACACCGTTTTATATTCTGTGGAAAACGAAAGATCGATCTGGTGGTCAGATTTAATCATGGATTATAAACATTTCTTGAGCCATACAAATAAAATGTGATTTGTCCAATAATTTTGGATGGCGATTGATCTCCCAAGTAACTAACAAAACGACTTGTTCATCCTCTGTTGTTCTGTGGTGGCGGTGAAGTTTCATATGAAATTATGTGTGAAGTTTAACCTATAAGCATTTTGCATCTCCCAAGCATAAAGGTTGCCAGTTGTGGAAAGTCACATGAAAGTGATGAGGAACTATAAAATTTACTTGTCAAGATAGCCCAGGGAACTATGTTCCTGAACTTCAGTGGAAAAGCGCCTACTTACTGAACAATATACAGCAACATACTAACAGTTATACATTGACTAGACAATATATTTCACATAATACATTTGTAACTAGACAAAATGCTACATTCATTACCAGTGAACCTGAAAATTGTAAGCTGTAAGTGTACTATAGCCCAATGCGGGCATTGAAGTTATATTATATAATATAAGTTATATATATTACACTATACCTAAAACAAACTAAACTGATTACTTACAAAGGAATTAACCTCAAGGGTGAATTTGAACTATCAGAGATCAAAGACGAGAATTCAGCATAAATTTTAACACAGCCTATGGACAGTGACCATGGAGAAAAGCAATGGGCTTTAATTACAATGAGTCAACCGTTACAGTGAGACGAGATTATGTCGTGCACAGAGAGCAAGACGAATAAAGATATGCATGAACAGATACAGTCTTTGCGAGCCAGAAGTGGAACAAGAGGAAGAGAATCACTCGGCGTTCAAGAACAACCTGAAACAGCTGGAGATAATACAATGCATTCCGCCATGAGAGGCACACCCCCGACGACATAGAGAATCCAGTCCATCAAGACACAGGATCACGAACATACAAGTGAAAGCTGTGAAGGTGATGATGTCACCAGTACGTTTACTGGCTCTTCTGAAAACAAAAAGTGTTATTTAAAGAAATGAGCTAATGAAAAAGGATATGCAGATGTGCGCCTCGGGAACCAGCTAGCCCACAGAAGATAGATGGGTGGTTTAAAGATTTGCCATACGCAAAGAGAAGCATGAAAGCTTGTGAATTAAGAGCTGGAATATCTGATGAAAGCTTGTGAATTAAGAGCTGGAATATCTGAGGAATATTCAGCAGATACTTGAACTGAGGGCAGCACTGGAGCATACAATGGTATAATCACAGAGTTTACACAGAGTTTACACAGAGTATAGCAGATACCAGGGAGGCTGTCTGGCAGTAGCTGCACTCCACTGCAATGACTGTTTAAATGTGACTGCATGTTTTCAAAGGCGACAAAGAATCAGCAATTCATAGCTTTCCCGGAGTGATTGACATCAGTTGTGAAAATGTGGTACTCAGCACCTACAACCTGCTTAAACCAGCCTGAACCCTGAGCTGTTCAAGGGTTTTAAGATCACATGATCTGAAATGGCCTAAAAGGGGTGCGACCTATAGCCAGGTACTGGATAGGAATCCTGCAAGAGCAATGCTAACAGTAGCTTGGAAAATGCCTACATCAAAGTTCAGCGTCTAAGACGACAAAGGACACTATGGCCATGGTGTGACACACCAAGGTTAAGAGTAATTAAGTGCTTATAATGGCACTCATCAATGCATCTGAATTATTGAAGCAGCTTTCACTTAACAGGGGCAACTCCCAGAGATGCATGTCAAAAAACATGCACAAGCACAAAGCAAGACACCGATATATTGTACAACTTCTAAAGTTTAGGGTTTGACAGACATTGTAAAATGAATTTTGCTATGTACAGAATCATCGTGTAAAAGAGAGTCATCGCCTAATGGATTGTTGTACAATAACGTGTATAGTGCATGTTCATATTTAGTGGACTAGTATGTACAACAAATAACACACCTACAAAATCACATTGTGGGTTGAACACAAGCAAGGGTTGCTATGAATAGACATTTCAATTCAATTGGACTCCACTTTAAGTTTGAGGCAACGACTAGGAAAAGAACATGTAGCTGATCGTCCAACATAGTCAAGGACAAGAATAACTGTGGCTTGACCGCTGTGCAATACAGACTCCATCATCTTCATCTAGCACAGGAAAATAACCCATTAATTTCTGTAGAGCGCATTCTCCCTGTAAGAGCATAAATGGAAGGATGAGGCGTCACTATGAAGAGACTATGAGAGTCCAGTATGGCCGGTATACAAGGCGTCACTATGAAGAGACTATGAGAGTCCAGTATAGCCGGTATACAAGGCTAATGGAGGCGTCACTATGAAGAGACTATGAGAGTCCAGTATGGCCAGTATACAAGGCGTCACTATGAAGAGACTATGAGAGTCCAGTATGGCCGGTATACAAGGCTAATGGAGGCGTCACTATGAAGAGACTATGAGAGTCCAGTATGGCCGGTATACAAGGCGTCACTATGAAGAGACTATGAGAGTCCAGTATGGCCGGTATACAAGGCTAATGGAGGCGTCACTATGAAGAGACTATGAGAGTCCAGTATGGCCGGTATACAAGGCGTCACTATGAAGAGACTATGAAAGCCCGATTTGGCCGGTATACAAGGCTAATGAGACTTGATGGCTCATTAGTCAAAGAAATACAGGACCATAAACCAACATACCGACAAGCTCACCCCTCTCATAGAAGATCCAACCACCATTTTCAATGCATTTAAACCCAATCAAACGGTCCACTGCTGCGGATACTGTCGATGATTACAGATGTGCACCAGATGGCACCGTGAAAACATCGGAGACACACGCCCTGCAAGAGTCGATGATCATCCAAAGTGTAGATGGCATGCTGGTGGCTTCTAAAAGTAAGCAGTAACAAACCGTAAAAGTGTCGGAGCAGCCGTATCAGAAAGGCCGCACACCAGCACCAACAAAGCCCTGAAGCAGCAAGCGCAAGTCATCTATGTAAAACAATACATTTCTCAGACAGACTCAATCTAAAAAACAGCTAAAATTCTAACCACAGTCCAGGATCTTAGGTTGTTCTTTAGCCTAATTTCAACAGACTAGGTTGATCATTACACCAAACGAGTCTGAGCTCTGACGAAGCTGGAAGGAATCACAAGAAATGTATTGTCCTAACAATGGACACTGAACATTTTATAACCTTAACGGCATCATTTGTGCAGCGATAGAGCTTAGAATTCTGAACAATGAATAACCCATTCACCTTTATTTCTGCATGAACAAGGAGTGTTCATGACTGGTGTATTTGCTCAAGAACATAGTGAGGAACTTTGACTCATAGGTTACTATTCTGGATGCCTGGGTTGGGGAGTAAGCCACCTGTTTGGCGGCTGCTGGAGTCTTCAGCTTCGTGCTGGACTAGGATTTCACAGTTGACGGCCATCATGCAGTGCAGACTCCTACCATGAATCAAGTCACACAGGAGACCTCAGCCGGATGGGCGGGGTGGATTACAATTCTAGAAACCCTGAATATCATCATGAAACTGGCCGGTCCAGTCAATCCTGCAAAACTCATTTGCATCAGTGAAGAGCTGCAGGAAAGATGGGCCCCGTCTGGGCAGTGGCAATGTTGACTTGCAGAAGTCAGCAGAGCTAGAAATGCATCCCTGGATAACTGATAATCGAGTCCTGTACGTGGATCAAAGGTAACGGATGGAATTCCGAAAATCAGGTGATCTGTCACCACTGAGCACCAGATACTGAACTGAGGAGTGCCGCTGAATGCATTTCCCCAACACGCTAAGGACGCAGCCGTGTAGAAAGGGTCTGTGCAGTTGAACTTCACGATAATTTTCTAAATACAAAAACCCTACTGCATGACTCCTTAACCTTGTGTTGGGTTGAGATAAGGAATGAAAGACGATGCCTAATCTGAGGTCTGTGAACCTCTGGGCGCCATAGCGGTTTGTACCAGTTAACAAGGACACTTGCCTCTTGAAACATCCACCTCATGTGTGTAATGGATCCCTGGTGACCATACAGTTTCCCTCTTTTCTCAGTGGTTACAGTAGCATATGCGTTAAAGTAATTGTTTGGAAGTATAGTACTATGCAATGGACATGACAAATCAAGAGCGTATATAGGTGACTCTTAGTGGTTCACTTTGATATTTAGTCTTTTGATCTCTTAGAACCCACTTAGAATAGACTGTGAGAGTAAATTCTTACATAATACATATATTTGATACAAAACAACTTTTGAAATAAACTGCGCATTGGACATTTTAAATATTATTTGTTGTTCATACTAGGTCATTAAATCTGAACATGAACTATACACGTCATTCTACAACAATCCATTAGGCGATGACTCTCTTTTACACGATGATTCTGTACATAGCAAAATTCATTTTACAATGTCTGTCAAACCCTAAACTTCAGAAGTTGTATAATATATCAGTGTTTGCATTTTCCACAGAAGAAAAGGCCTACGGGCTAATCAAAAACTGGTAAGTCATCTTAAAGGCCCTCAGCACTTACTGCCAAACAAACAGGCCACCCCTAGCTTTCATTTCTGTTACCTGGGAAGATAAATATCTGTCTACAACAGGGTTTCCCAACCTGGTCCTCGGAGACCCACAGCAGGTATAATTTTTACTCCCTATTAGCTTCCTACCCCACAGTCCACATTTTTGATCGTGAGATGTCTGTGGGTCCCTGAGGACCGGATTGGGAAACACTGGTGTATTTGTACAGATCATCACAATAATTATACCTTCTCATATTATATGCTTCTTTTTGAAAGAACACTGTTCTTCCTGTTTCATCTAATGTAACAAGGTTTTTATAATACATCTTTGCAAAATGCAAGTCAAACCCTGTATGAAGTCAGCAACACAATAGTCTTTACAACAGCTTCGTCTATTATTAAAGATGACAGTAAATGAATATGTTAAAGGCAAGTTATAAAATGATTCTCGCAACATGAAGTATAACCCACAAGTATAAAAACGAAAAAACTCAGATACCTGGCAAAACAAGCAGACTGCTCTGGGCAGCATTTATGACGTCACGTTCAGTGCATTATTTATCCCACTTTTTTTACGTGGCAATTATAAACGCCTTAAAATGAAACTTGCTTAATTAAATAGAAACTTCCTCAAGAAAATACTACACAAAAAACCAAAACAATCTTGTGATACCACAACACATTACATTCAGAATAAAAAAGCTGATGAGGTATATGTTTAGAAAAATAGTACTTGATTATGAAAAGAATGTAATATAATGCATAAAAATAAAATACATAATGCATATTAGGGAAACTCAAATTTCTTGACACAAAAAAACGTAAAATATTATTCTTCAAGTAAGAACTAGGAAACGACCTTAATTATTTTTGGAAAATTTATTTGTTTGAATCAATTTTGGTATTTTTAACTTTAACCTAGCTACCTTTGAATTAGGAAAAAAAAAATAGAATACAAGCGTACATAAAATAATCTACCTACATGAATGCCAGAGCCTAAACATGTCATATTATGAATGATTAGTATTTGAATAGTACGAAAACAACGTGCCTAAAGATAATTTTGTTGGTCTGTCTCCACAGCATGCTTAAATTGTGAGACATCCGTGTACACAGCCGGTTAATCCTACTCATCCAGCCAGGCAAGCGGCTAACCGGCTAGCTAAAGCACGGTGTTATTAACTAATCAGTTTTAGTTAACATGCTTCAGCTGTCTTAGAAACTGGCTGCATTTACTCCAAATATAAAGCGCAAAACCATATTGACAACTGCCTGATATTTTTTAAATCACTAGTGACACAGAGCAAACACTAAAAGCTGCTTCGGTACCTGCCGAGTACCTGACGCGCGTCGGTATGACACCTCTGCCGGGAGCGCCGATCTTCCCAGTGTTACGCTATTCTTATTTCCCTCTTCTTCTGTTTATTATTAACTACGGTTCAATATTGCCGATATTTCCCAGCTACTTTCCTAATTTACTCCTCCATGTTTCCACGTCACCACAGTAACTTGCGTTATTGCAAAGGCAAGAGGTTAAAGTGACAGGATGTGCAGGGTTGGGGCGGAACCTTGTTACACAGCCTTCTGGGATATGTAGTTTCCAGAGTTTAATTTATTTTAGCATACTTTGAAGGTTTTTTATTTTCTGTTTTGAGAAGTTCTAGCGTAGATTTACCGCACAATCTGAATGTTTATTATTATTCAAGCAATTACATTCGCTTATTTAGTATAGGGTCCCGGATAGCCTTAGGCGTAGTGCAGGGCTGGCCAATCTTATCCGCAAAGGGCCAGTGTGTATGCAGGTTTTTGGGATAACCTGTAGGTCAGCTGTTCAAACCCAGGTGTGACGACTCTTCATCAAATCAGTCCTCTAATTAGTTATCTAATTAGGAAGTTACAGCAAAAACCCGCATACACACAGGCCCTATGCGGATAAGATTGGCCACCCCTGGCGTAGTGCAAGGCGTCACTGAACGAACATGCCCAAGTGTACAATACTGGCACTAATTCACCTGACTGCCTGTTTTTGGACTGTTACATGGCTAGGGAAGATAGCGGCATATAGAAGTAACCATTAGTAAGCTCAGTATAAAGGTCGCTTCAAAGAAAGACTTCAGTTTATATGCTTCAGGAGACTTTCAAAGCCAAGACTGTGACTGCATCCCGAGAATGTGTACAGAAAGCAGGCGTTGAATGACATTATTGTTTAAGAAGTACCCGTGATATAAACAAAGGGAATCTAAATTAGCTACCTTAGCAAGCATATCATATTTCGTGGAATCTTCCTGTTTATATATAAACCACTTCCCATTGGGCACTTTACTGGATGTTTTAATGTCAATAAACTGTTTTTAAAAATGAGCAATTTGAATGAATTGAGGCGGTGTTGTAGGGAGCATTTAGGACAGTTATGTTTTAGCGTTTTTACTGGTTTGCAAGGCATTTGCAGGATTTGTGTCACAACATAGTTTTCCCCGTGCCATTTTGGCAGAAATGTAGGACTGGTCGTTTCTTCGGCAAAACCGAAGTCATATTCTTAATCAGCACCATAAACTTAATATAAAACCGTTCAGACATCGTTGGCACCAAAATCACTGTATACCAGTGTTATCTAAATTTTCAGGAAGAAAGGGGAAAAGACAGGATGGCCAGCGGCATCTGCTGGCCAAATGGGGCATGACAGACATGACAGGGACAGGACAATGGACTTCACCAGAAGGAAAGATTTAAAGCACACTGTCTTGATATTGAAGGGCATGCAGATTCTCCTGCATTAACCATGTCAGTGGAGTCTGTCTAGGGACTGGTGTTTCAGTAGCCTGCTGCATACTATTGCTGTGCATATTAGCAGGAAGGGAGACCAGTTTGAGGATGGCTATTAGCTGGACTTGCAGTAGACAGAACACTGCAGGAATCTGTTCCTTAATTACAGTTCTTTTTTTTTCTTAGCAGACGCTTTTGTCCAAAGCAATTTTCAATTGAAAGCAGGGTCAGACAGTTGCTTGAGAAATTGAGGGTTAAGGGACTTTTGTTAATTAAAATGCCACCATCCACTTGCCATGCTATAGTGGATCCCATACAAAGACCTAGTTTAGACTTCACTGGAATCCTCAGAGATGAAGCCAGATGCCACATCAATTTGCACTGCCAGATCATAAGCAGTGTGGGCTGCCTTGTAGGCCCTCCAAAATCTCACAGGCCAGCTTTCTGTTGTGAATGGGTGAGATACTCACTCAACATTTCAGGAAAGCTTTGTAATTAATTCTGATGCTTTGTCTCAGGAGGAATCCCCACTGCTTTTAAAGGAAACAACTGTCAGTGTCATCTGAAATGTCCAAAAATATTTACCCATAGCAGCTTCTAAAATTTGGCAAAGTATTAACTGTTGGCTACATATGCAAATACTGTAATAACCATGATGGAACTAATCACATGCACTGTACACAATGTATATATACATTTGTGCCAATGAATGTAATGTGAAAATGTTATAAGTCATGTAAGACAAAAGATAAAGACCCATACTGACTGTGACATATTTACATTGATACAAGAAATTTCTTCACAATATTCACATGCAGAGGAAAATACACGGCATGGAAAAATTTTGCATGAAGATCAAATGTTATTCTTACCTCGCCATTTTCCAAATCTTTTCTAAATCAGGAACGGCCAGTTTCTCAGAGGTGCTCTCTATCAGTATTTGTGGCATTACAGACTTAACAAGACACTTGTGAAGTGTTAATCATGACATTTCACAATGAGCATAAACATTGTTATGTGATCTTTAAGTTAAGTTACAAACAGAATGAATTGGAATGGAATCAACCAATCAGACTTTATTTATATGAAGGGTCTGCTCATACCCCCTTATCCTGGATCCATAAACCATGTTATTATCACTACCCCCACCCGCCATTACCCCTCGACATTTGCAAAATCAGTATCAAGGTGGGTGCTACATTGGCACCCCCCATCCCAGTGCCCCGGGCAGTGGCTAAGCAAACACCCCCCCCTGCCTGTGCCCCCTGACACTGGCTAAGTCAATTCCCCCCCAATGCCGCCTGGGAGTGGCGATGTCAGCACCCCTCCTCCCAGTGCACCCTGATTGTGGCTAAGTTAGAGCCCCCAACCCAGGTACCCCCTCACAGTGGCTAGGTGGGCACACTCCCTCCCAGTGCGCCCTGGCAGTGGCTAAGTTAGAGCCCCCAAGCCAGGTGTACCCTGGCAGTGACTAAGTCTGCACCACCCCATCTCATTCCCTTATCCCAGCACTTTCTAATACAACCCCCACCTTACCCTGGTGTTTGCCGATTCGGCACATCAAGGTGAAGTGTTAACCCGTCGGAGACGGCCAGGGGCATGGAACTGGGGGAGGGAGGTGCCCTCCCAATATTTAATTTGCATTCATTCATTTCCCTCCAATAAACAGGCTTCTGTATTTAAATTATTAAGTTGTATCCTCACCAATACTGCAGCCTGCAGGGAGCCAATGACTAACCTGGAAAACTCTAACTAGATTATTACGCAAACGTATCTAACAATAAGCGCCACTCTGTCATGTCGCACAGCAGAGTGGAAGCAAAAGGACAGCCCCCCCCCCCAATAACTACTGTCACCAACCCCAGATTAAAACATACTCTAACCATGGGATGACATATGGATAACGTGAGACTTCGGCACATGTCAAAGGAGAGAAAATGTTCTGAAAATCACCACCACATATTTATTGCTTTTCTCTTTATTGTGAACCTACATTTAAAATATAAGCAACGTGTCACCCCCTCCTTCCATTAAGCTTGTTAATAAATTAATGTTTTGTAGTAACCTTAAAGTAAACATTTTAAAATAGACAAGTGACATAAGACAGAAGGAAACTAATGTACACTACACTTAAGAGATAAGCATCAAAGTTGACTTTATATACATTTCTCAAGCTTAATAATTAAAATGATATTTTTAGTTAAATAATTTCCATATAAAAGTACACATATTCAAAATGTAAGGCTTAAACACCAAGTGTTCAGTCTTACGAGTGGAACAGCAAATTTAATTCAAAATAATTTCTATATTACAATTCATATCATTACAACGTGACTAAAGTCTTCATTCTTTTATTTGCAGCATCAATCCATCTTTTTATCTGGGGCTGTCACTCGTCCATTCACAGTAACAGTTTTAGCATCACTGCTGCAATCATTCTGGAAAAGAAAATTGTTCTTGTGAATGAAAGAGAAAGTATATGATACTCTTTAGTCAACAAAAAGTGACAGTCAGTTCATAATATTTTTTAACTACTGAACTTTTAAAATTCTGGTACTGTAGTTGAAGAGGATCTTCATTACAAGTGAACGTGTCACACAGAGACGTTATTACCTTGAGTGTCCCGTTGGAGTTTTCTTTAGTTTTCATTTCGCCGTTGCCTTTACCATCAACTGCCTTTTTAGGCCAAAACCGGCTCAAAAGTGGAGAGATGAAAGGGTAAATAATGGGCTCAAGGAATCTCTTATAAACCCACAGAAGGACAGGTATGATGATGCAAGGGATGCACACCATTTCTGCTCTTCAGCTGAATGCGGACAGGAAACCTGAAACGTTAATAAAAGTTTATCACTATATATTCTTAAGTGAAACTAAGAATGTTTCACGTACCATTTCATTAAAGCACATTTTAAAAGAAAACGTCTTTTGCAAAGTACTGTATTTCAAGAATTCTGTATTTTTTAAATTTACTGGCAACCACTGTTGTGCTTAGGAAACTTATACAAGTATAGGAAGTTATACAAAATCAAATATAGGCACATTTCTTGGGTTCTATTTCTGCTCTATACGTCACTGGATTACTGATATATGCGCAGTAACAAAAAGCTATAAAGAAAATAACGAATTTGTTAAAGACGCATGGTACTAAAATACTGTATGTTATTCAACATCCATGAACATCTCAAAAAAGCGGTTTCGAGTTTCTTTAAGTTAATGCCTAAGACAAGAAACATGGGTTTGCTTCATCGGTGACTGGAACAAAATTCTTAAGTGAATAAACGTATAAAGGATATTTAAAATGTCTGAAATGTCTTAGGCCTTAAGTACACAGAAACGACAATTACTTAGAACAGCAATTTAGCCATCGTCGAACAAAGGCATTAGCTGAAAAATATTCGGTACAACTGCACATCTTCACCATTCAGACCAGCACTACTTACATTCTAATAAGCGATACGTTTAAAATAAAATAAATATCATAGCAATAACACGCGTAAACAAAACACTAACCGACAAATCGAGTGTACTGCCTTCCCCCGATCGCCGAACACCGGATTATTCTGGAATTTGCGTCTTCCGGGTTCATGGGTCACGTGATCAACGACAAGCTACCTGGGAGTTTTTTTAGGGGTCCACACACCCAGGGGTTGAACCCTATTGTATTTTTCCTTTTTATAATTCATGATTTTAATACTACTTCTGAAAAAACTGTAAAATCTGAGACAGTGCGTGGCCCCTTGCTGTTTTGATCTGTTAAAGTTTGATCTGTTTCCGAACCATTATGCGTTGTCGCCATCTACTGCACTGGAGGATACCGGAGGACCTGAATAAGCGTCAGTATAGCATAAGTACAATAATTCATCAATATGAAAGAAATAAATTAATTTAGAACGGCATATGTCATAATACCACAGACCCTTCACTGACTTATGTTTTATTTTCACTATACAACAGTTTACTTTACTTAGAAAATTTACAATTACACATGTAAATAATAAAATGCATTTCGTTTAGCTTTAACTTTTTCTTTATGAACATATTATCAAGTATTGTAAGTATTGTTATTTTCAGGTTAAAGCTATATTTGAATTTGACCTTTAACCATTTATGGTCAGCTGAATGTTTTTTTTCCTTCGACAACCTGGGCCAATGTCATGTTCTTCCCTTGGTAGATATTAACAGCACATGTAAAGAATTTAAATTGAAGTGACAAATCAAATACTCAGATAAAAGGAGAATCGGGCGATGTACGATACGCGGAAATGTAAATGTTCGTAAATTGTCACTTTAATGCAAGTAAGTGTGCATTTCCAAGAAGGAAAAAAGTGCTATTAGAAACTAAAGATAACACTTGTTCAGCGTGCAATATCCAGAATGTAGGAGCAGACTACAGCTGTATTATATGGAAGAGGCCCATTAGAAAGGCCGTTGCTGGCATGTGGGGAGGTTGAAATCACACGCTTTCAGTAACGCGGCTCCCTATTGGCTGCGGGCTGTGATCTTGCCGCACCCCAGCGCGCGGGGCGGAGCGCCACAGGAGCGACGAGCTAAAGGGGGTAGACCTTTTTCGAAAGCAGCGGGGCTGCGCGGATAAAAATAGTGAAAAATTCAAGCTTGTTTGCCAAAGCAGAAGAAGTGTTGTTCATCGGGTTCGAGTCAAGTTTACCTTGGGTAAGACAGAATCAGGGTGCTCACAAGTCATAGTGACAGACAACGCTAAAAGCGAGATAGTTGCAGTCATTTAAAGGCTATTTTCCCTTTAACACTAAGCTGGCTGTTTAGCCTGTTAGCTACTAAGATAAGAGAAATGGAGGCTGTACAGGGGCGTGTGTGGTCGGCATTTGTTTTTAACTGGAATTCACCTCCTTTGCTAATGCACGGTGCAGGATAGATATTGGTAGTGTCTCGACAGAAAGTCATTTTCTAAACGTAGGCGGCCACAGTTTCTATTCGTATAGATTTGAAACGGAGGCCATTGTGCAGTGGTGTGTTATTCCCATTTTAAATTAAAATTGTTGTAACATGCTTGACACGTATTACTGCATGCTCCTACTCTGACTCGCTGGTCACATGAACGATGCATTATGCAGTTGACAGATGCAGTAAATTGAAATTCACTCGGGAAAATTGCATTACTCTATGCTTTGTGCCTGTTGTAAATGTCCTCTTTGAGCACAAATATGGATCTGTATGATGCATTAACCCTTAGACTGCTTATTTTGCGAAGTTATGAGGGTATTTTATAATAATAATAATTTGTATGGCGGAATTTGATCATTAATTAATGTGTCTTGTATGTAATTCATGTGTATATCCCGGAGTTTTTTTTTTCTGGCATTTAGTGATGGAAAAACTCAAAGGACATGGCAATGATTTTGGTATGGTCTGCATTGTTTAATAAGCGTATCGACGTTTATTTAAAAGGTACTAAAAGTTCAACTGCACTTTGATATTGGTTAAGTTTTACTCGTTTATTTGTTTCTATCCTGAAATGTTGAAATTGTTATACGAAGTTTAATTGTATGCCTATATTTTACGTTTCGACACTTCTTGCGTAGTTGAACGTACTGTCTATGGCTGTATGAGTTATGTAATATTTCGATATACTCCGGGGGGGTGGTTATGACGGTAGTGAAAATCCATATTTGTAATGATAAGGAGGTGACATGTCGTGTAGAATGACTATCCTGACTAACACTCTACAATTGGTAATTTATATACATTTACAGGTAAATTATTTAAACGTTCTGCTGTTTTTTCTATGACCGAATAATGCCGTTACCTTTCTCTTCATTTTAGTACTTAAATTAAGGTAGTAATAATAATAGTTTTTTTCTTGGGCGTTAAATAATCACAGAACTGATTTTTGAATTCAAGGAAAATAATACTGAATACTCTTTATAAACAAATTCTCTGCGACAGTGCAGCAGCATGCATAAGATTGCTATAAAGCTGCTGCTTTATTGTCCCTTGAGATAAGAAAGTTACGTCTGGCAGCAAGACGATAGTTATCCTTGACAACAGAATATGTTGTCATACATGGAGTTAATAAACCGAAGCCAGCGTTAAGCCTCCCCCACTATCCCCGCAAATTGTTACCCCACCCCCAGGCCAGGAAGTCTCCTGCAGTCCCTTCTACTCACAATTGGGGGGGGGGGGGGCATTTTCAGAGAAAATTTCACAGAAAACAGCGGATATGTAGATATATAATTTGAATATCTAAACAAAATAATCACACAAAATGACTGCAACAGAACATACTCTGTGACTTTTTAATGAGTTTACTGATGCTTGATCACTGGTTCTGTATGGTTTTTTAAAATTATATTATTTATTAAATGTGTTTGTAGTTTTTGGTGTCAGTGATTATGGGACCAGTAATGCATTGACAATTTCATTCAGTGCAGCGATTACATTATTCAACTGGCTAGTTTACTTAATAACCCTGTTTTTTTGCCTAGATGAGGAAGTGTCCAGTATTTCTTAATTTGAGTTTTTCCATTAGAAACTGTTTCAGACCAAAACATGGGTTCTATCTTATCCAGGTTTACCTCTTATTATTAAGAAGCAGTTCACATGCTTGAAAACTTTCCGTCCTGTGCAGTAGTGTAATTTTAAATTGTGTTCTACCGTGTTACACATCTTGCAAAGGAAACGTGTAGATCTGTAGAACTGAGTTTCCTTCCCAAAATCTCTATCTCTTTTGCGTATTTTTTTTTTGGTTGTTTTGGTGAGGCAAGATGGCCTGAGGTGTCATTTATTTTCCATGTCTTTTCTGGCATCTTAACAGGAATTCAGTGTGTAATAATCGCTGATTCATTAATGAGGTTTGTAAGTTTAATATCTTAACAGGCTAATCTTTGTTGGGAAAAGTTTCAGTCATGGCTTCAGCCATCCTCAGTAAATGAATGGCCAAAGTCTGTTTTCCCAGCCTTATGGAAAATGTGTTTGTAGTTTTCCTTTCATGAATATAAATTGAATAGAATTAGTGTTACTTTTATGTCCTGCAGTGTATGGCTCAGCTGGTAAGGATGCTATGCTCCTAATTGGACAGTCACTGGTTCGAATCCCAGGGTCGATGAAGTGATGTCACCATTGGGCTCTGGAACAAGGCCCATAACCCCCAGTTGCTCCAGTGACAGCCTGAGCCTGCCTTCACTGTTGTATGTCACTTCGTGTAAAAATGCCTGCTAAATGAATAAATGCAGTTAAATTATTGATTTGTTTGAGGAAAATGAAAGCTTTGCGTTTGCCAATGAAGTCTGCAGAATAGCTTTTTATATTTACCAGAAAATGACACGGGTTGTCTTCCTGCTCAGTGCATCGCAGTTCATCCCAGAATAAGGATTTGTCAGTGACGGCTGTAAAAGATTAACTGGGCACACTAACAAGTGGCACAGCACCGATGCGTGTGACAGACCTGTAATGCTTTCAGGTCATTGCTGGAGGCCTGAATGGAGACAGGTTCCACATCTCTAGGTCAGTTTATTTTTTTTTCTTTTCTTATTTCTGCTCAATCTCCTCCCTTTTCCAGTCGCATTGCACAGAGGGATCTGTGTGCAGCCAGCTCACTGGATTCAGCTATTCTTTCATTCTTTAGGAATGAAGTTTACACTCTGAGGGCCTGACCCTCCTGCAGTCCATCTGTACATTCTTTTTTACTTTCTAGTTTCTACTCCATGTGTATTTTTTTGTATTGACATACGCCTACACCCCTCGCTGCTCTATCCTCTCTCTTCCTTTCTACCCACAAGGCCTCTGTGGGCTGTAACAAGTAGGAAAAGCCCCCCACGCTTTTTTTTTTTTTTTTAACCTAATAGCAACCCCACGTGCACTTATCGTGTTACTACCGCAGTTTGTTGTATTTTGCTGATTAACTTCTTGAAAAATATCCAAAAGTCTTTTGCAGAACAGGCTGGAAGAGTAATTATCATCATTCTCATATTTACATTTGTGATATATTTATTTCCCCAGTTCTTTTATCTAAAGCATCGTATAAATAAGGTAGGTAGTACATTGGGTTTTCCCCTTTTCTGATTTTGCTTTTGCAAGATGATCATTTTTGAAGCAGTTAAGTGAATTTATGTTTCATCACTTAATGTTTAAGGTTATGAAGGAGCTCAACTTTATTTTTACTTCTTTGTTGCATTTAGAAAATTCAGGTAGTGACACTCTGCTGCTGATCTTTTTTTGTGTTTTGTGCTTTTAAAGATTAAGGTGGTCGTGATGGTTATGTGACAGTTTTCAACCAAAATAGACCTGCAATGTACTTTTAGAAAGACCAAAAAAAAATGGCAAAAACTATTGTGTGTGTGTGTGTGTTTTTTTTTTTTTTTTTTTTTTCCCTTCAAGGACCAAAATTTTACCCCAGATACGTTGTTGGCAAAAATCACATCGAAATTATGGCGCTATAACTTGTTTCCTTATAGCTGGATGTCCAGTGCTGAGCCAAAAACGTTATATTAAACCATTCATCCCATTGTGCTTGATTAATCTTGCTTTGTCTGTTGAGTAAGTGCTGTTCTTGAATGGAAAATGTTGCTCTTTTACGCTGCTTTACTTCAGGCTACCACACCTAGAAACCTCTGGGGGAAACACTGAAGTGTGTGAAGCATCATCTGGTCTGAAGCTGAAAACCACAGGGTTGTTAATCATGCTGCACACTGATGTATTTTATTCCCACTGGAGTGCTTGAGTTCAAAGTGGTTATCTCTCATTTTAGTGCGCCGTGTATTACATAAGTCGTACGACTGACACCCAATGTGTCACTCAAGACGCACTTATCTCAAGCATACTAGATTCTGTGCATATTTTGCACACTCTTCTGTGATTATTCCCTTCTCCATGTAAGCATGAGCCAGATATTAATAATATATTGTTTGACCGATTTCTGTTTTGCCACATCCTCCTGTTCAGCAAGGGAAGGTTTTTGGGGATGAACTGAGAGCAAAGCAATGTGATCTGCCACTGATGATATGTATTTAATATATTCAAAAAATGATTCCTCTCCCCAAATTTGATCAAATTTACCTGAAAGTGTATGTTAGCTGTTAAAAGGACATTTCATTGACTTGTACCACTAGCTTGATTATTGACCTAGTGTGATAGAAAATGGGTCTGAAGGGTTATATACTGAACCCTATAACAAACACTTTTAAGAACAAACTTCAGTTCTTTGTCTTTCAGCCTTTGTGCATAACTGCGTGGTATGTTAATTGTAACTTGTTCTGATTTAAATTTATTGTGCTGTTGTGCATAGAGGTGAGAGATGGCCAAATCACAATATTTTTGATTAGAATCACAATCAAATTATTAATTAACCATTTAGCCTTCAACTAAATAAAATGAGTATCGCAAGTTACAATATTTTTCACAATGTTTTAAAATGAAATGAATAAAGTAACAATGATTCTTCACATTTCCCCTCTGTGGCCTTCCCCATGAGGCGCTTTGATTTTAGCTGGGATTCTGTGTAATGTCACGACCAAAGCTCTTGTTCTTTACAACCAGGAAGAAATACTATAAATTTCTGTTAAAAATCTTTAATAGAGCCTCAATTTAAACACACGGTATATTGATATAAATGGTATTATCCTATATTTTGATTTGAAAAATTTAAGTATATCGATATACCATAAAAATCCAGTATAGGCTGCTGTCCAACCCTAGCTTTATGTTGTATTCTTTTCCTACACCAATGGCACAGCCCCCCTCGGCCCTCGCTGTGGCCGCCTAGCGGACCCCGGCCCCCTGGTTCAGAACCTCTCACCTGCAGTATGAAGTTCTTTACAGGCTGTTCTGCTCATTTTTAAGGGTATAACAAAGTATGGATTCAAATTCTGAACCACCAGTCTGGCACAATAAAGCTGTCAAATCGATACAGCTGTCAAATTACTGTAAATATTAAGTAATAGTAATTATTTCATGTCTTTTTTTGAACTTAAGTTGCTGAGTTTCAGTGCAAAATAAACACAGTAACATATGAAGGGAACTTTTTTTGACATGATTTGATTGAAAGGAATGTACTGATAGTTAATCTTCATTTATATCATATCACTGACCATTCTGCTATGTTGATATTTTCTTGTTCAGGAATAATTGTGGATATCTCATACCTAGTTAGAAATTTTATTAAATAATATAATTTTTATAAAACACCTTCGGTACATTAACATGCATTAACTACGTGAAACACTTATAATGTACGAATGCTGGATTTTCCTTTTCTTTTTGCCATCAACTCTTCAGGCAGCACGGATGGTTTCTTAATATAGCACACTGTGTGCCGTATTCATTCCTGAAGATGCTGTAGAGTGGATACTACAGCAGATATACTTCTGTCCTTAGTTTTCTTTTCATTGTGAGGGAAAGATGACATCGTTAATTGTATGACATATCTATATATATCTTTATCTCTATTTCTTTATCTCTCTATCTATACACACACACACATACACATGTACACACACACACGCATGCACACACGCGCACACACACACACTGTGTATATATATATATATATATATATATATATATATGTATATGTATATATATATATGTCATTCATTGTTAATATTATGCTCCTTTTAAAGAGTTAAGTGTGTGTGTTTTTGTCGGGTTATATAACGTAATAAGCTACCCTCTCAGTTTCCATGGAAATGTGCATCATTTCCATGGTGACTACAGTCAATACTATGCGAATGCACAACCAAAAATGTGTTTTTGGCTCAGAAATTGATCAACTGCAATTGAATCTATTCCAGAATACATTTTCCAAAGCATTTGAGGTAATATTTGGCAACAAAATAGTTTCATATGAATGGAAAGAGGAATATTTTGCTATTTATTTTATGTGCAGACAACAATCCTAACTGTGATCTGACACAGATTTCTCCTCTCTGGTGTTTTTTAAATTGCACTTTCCCCCTGGGATCAATGAAGTGAATCTTAATCTTAATCTTTCCCGCATTCCTGCTTAATCCCATGCCTTGAGCTGCTTGCTGCAGTGTAGGTGGTATGTGAGGAGATGTGTGCTGTATGGCAGTATAGCTGCATGTAGCTATGTGCTGTAGAGCTGTGAGTTCTGCTCCTGAGTTGGTGGACAGAAATCCATCTTTGCGAAGTGCCAGGGAACCTTGGCAGTAACCGCGTGTGAGTGGTATTCCTTGGATTTCAATCAGTATAGTAAGGCGGCAGTAGCAATTGAAGCAATGAAAAGCAAACATATTTCCGTCTCTCTTTTGTTGTTGATGCAAAAAATATCCAATCCGTGAGTCCGAACTGTGAGTCGCGTGGTTCGCGGGACCCCCCCAGTTTAAACCGTTGGGACACTGAGCAAAGCTCTTAATCCGAACCGCTGCAGAAACTGCTTGACCCTGCTTCTCATCCGCACCTGTATGCCACTAATTAATTTTAAATTAAGAAAGATTGTCTTGTAGTTTTAAAATTGCAATCAAGTATTGTTTCTATTTTATTTTAAATAGATATAGCCAAAAATATATATACTAGAGATTAGTCCTTGCATAATTTTAAAACTGGCTTTCTATCATTTAAACAACAGTCAACAGAACATGACTCTGACGGTTTGGTGTCCAAAAATGTACATTATGGATCATGCAATAGGAAATGCTTTTTGTAGTTCATTACTTCATGGCTTGTGGTGCTATATAACTTCAGACAAACGGCTGAAAGAGGCTTTCAGCCTCTAGAATTGGAAGCGGTCCTATTCACTTATGAGTTTCCATTCATCCTGGGAAGGACTGACACAGGTCTGTATGACACACCTTTATCCATCTTTATTTGCACCAGAAAACAAAGGGCTCAGATGTACTTGTAGGTAACTTGTATATATCACGAGACACCTGATCTGTATCAGGGGTTTTCCTTGATATGTTTCTCTTTATTTATCACTTAGGAACCATTTGCCCTTGGCCTGAGTAAGGCCCCGGATCCAGACTCCCTTTGACTGAAGGAAATTTATGGCGGTTATTTGGCAGCCTGGTCACGGAGATTCCGCTGGAAAACTCGCAGCTTCCCACCAGGGTTTGGTGCGGTGTAACTGTGTCTTTAGAGACAGACCCCCAATATTAAGTCTAACCCAAGAATGTACTCCTAATATATACCATAAGGGCTGAAATGGATTTAACAATGTTACAGTAATAGAACATGGGAAATAATATAGGATCACTAATGCTTTGCAGTTTAAAACTCAGGTAAGAGGTTACTTTCATTTGTAGGACTGGATGAGATTTCAGGGTATGGGAAGAAGCAATTGAGCCGACGCCTGTATCTTCTTTATTCTGTAGTCTGTATGTGTTTGTAGGGCCTGTTTACACGTTTATTTTTCATGTATAGCAATGTGGAATTCAGGCTATAAAATTACTTTGACTGGGTCTTTGAGTATTACTCATCCCCGGAGTTAACTGGAGTTTAGATCCTCCAGTGTGGGGTTAAATAAACCTGAGACTCCATTCGGAGCATCTGAGAACTGGAGAGTTGAGGTCTGTTACTGCTCTATAGTGTCTCCTGCATGCTGGTTGGCCGTCTTCAAAAGCTGTTGTGGGCACAACCCCAAATGAGACCTACTGGTACTCGGTACTGCATTTCTACTGGACTCGTTTAGACCAATCAGATTATGCACGGCTAGTTCATAAAACGCTGACAGTCACAAATATTTAATAAACTGTAGAACTGCAGTTGTAGGAAATGTTTTGCTAAATATTCATGCTGAACTGGTCATTAATAAAGTGTGTAGCGTTTTATACATTTCAAAATCGTTTCCGTACGTTGCAGCATCAGGGGTGTGTCAGTTTATAACACTACTTCAGCAAGTGAGAAGTGATCTGTCCAAATATATATAAAACTAGAAAAATCTTCCCAAATAATCCAAGAATGTCACTGATCTGCTTCGTCATTTTTTTCTGGGTTAGCCAGGGTGTTTGGTTTCTGCAGTGACCTTGGACATGACTTCGTTGTACACAGAGCTGCCTTAGTTATTTCTTATTATAGTTAAAACTGCTTTGTAGTTTTCATCAAATAAAGCTTTTGTCACGTATAAACACTGTTTCATTTACAGGTTTCCTGAAGCGTTCCCTACTTACTCTGGGACTTGTTCTCTTTTTCATCTGAGCTGTTGCAGGGCTGCAGCCCATCTCCCTAAAGCGGGATGGCATTACACAATGATTCAGTTATTTCCTGCTCCCTTGTAGAGCAGTCATAAGGGAGGTGGCCGGCTTCATGTTTCTGCTATCTTGGCTAGATTTGTTTGCCTTTTGTAAGGGTTTCCCTGTTTGTCAGTTTATGGTTTATTTGAAGTTCCTGTACCAGTGGTATGTATGTGTGTATGTATGTATGTATACATGTATGTATCATTTTGGCTGCTGCTGTTTTCATCTTCTGCTTCATTCTTCAGCAGTACCAGAACTGCACCAAGATGGTCCATCTCTTTACGTCCTGTCCGCTCTACTGAGAATGGATGCTAAAATAGTTTGTTGCGGGGGAGTTTTGGTTTACAAAAACCCACACATTTACCAGCCGGTCAAGATTAGGGTTCGTCTAGTTGAGATGAGTTAAAAAAGTACACTAGTTAATATGGAGAAATAAAAAAATCACAGAAAACGAGTGCACAGGTAGTATTCAATAATCTTTTCGATGAAACGTTAGTTTCTCGCAGGTTTTTGTTAATGTGTCCGTTAACGATGCATCAGAATGACGGTGGACGACTTTAAAAGTGGTTCTTCAGTGACTAAGCAGTATTGGTTTTAGTATAATTTGATTGTCTTTCAAAAATATGGAAAAACTAGCTGAAATATTACTGCTGTTAAGAGACTTTGACGTGCTATTGCTACAGGTCAGTTAGATTTTACTAGCTGTTGGTGTTCAGTCATTACAAATGTTTGTGTTAGTTGTGTCTGTGTAGCCTGTTTAAAATGCAAAAAACGTATTCCAGATATCTGCGAGGTTTGTGTGATTTACAGGCATAAATTTGACTGAACTCTTATCTGTTTATCTTCAGCATTTCTTGGACTCTGCTGATGTCTTCTTGTTCCACTTAACGGCAGTTTTAAAAGCTGCCTTGTCTTTTGAAATAATGTACCCTCCCCATGAGCCCGGAGCGCTTCCTCGCCGCCTGTCGTCGTTATAGCAGCACTCTTGGCAGTCCGGGGGGAGATGCGACCCCCCCACACCCAAGACAAATGGGCAGAAAGAGCCATTTCAGCCTCTCTAGTATCTCCACTCCGCCTCCGTGAAAGGAGTGGGATTTTTATAAATTAACTGTTTCGAACCTCATTGTTTCTGGAAATGTCTTTTTTTTTAAATTCTTTGGACAACTCCTACAACGTGTAAATTAAGTCCTTGACTTGCCTTCACATGATCCAATATTGTAACAGTATGAAAGACAAACTTTTGTCTGCCTATGATATTATTTAGTTGTATTGGAATAGCTACTATTTGAGTTTTTATCTGGGACACTCCTTTCTTGAAGAAAAGATATTAAACTTAACTTTTTTTGGATTTTCTGCTTTCATTCTATTCTGGGAAATAAGTAATATTAAAAATACGTAAGACTCTTAAGTCATTAAATTTAATCTGCTTTCCCATGAAAGTAAAGCCTAGCTAGAGTATATTGACTTTGGGATCGGTGGGAGACCTCAGGCTGACGGGTCACGTGACTTGTACGGAAACGGGCAGGTGTTTATAGACGCCTGAACGTCTGGCTCCTTGGTTATTTCCCCTGTCGTGAAGGGAGCTATTGGCAGGTCTCTGACGGCACTGTCTGTGGAGTCTTCAGACCCTTCAGTGAAATCATTGACTTCCTCCTCCTGTCCTTCCAGGAGCTGAAATGAACGGAGAATCGGGCGTCGGGGTGGTGACGTCGCCACCCCCCACCGCCGCTCCCCACAAGGAACGCTATTTTGACCGTGTGGACGAGAGCAGCGCGGAGTACCAGCGGGAGAGGAACATGGCCCCTGACCTGCGGCAGGATTTCAACATGATGGAACAGAGGAAACGAGTGTCTATGATCCTGCAGAGTCCGGTCAGTCGGGGGCCACACACTCCCACTGGAGGGGGGGCGGTGGGCTGAATGGGGTGTCGCACCTCGAGGGAAGGTCCTGAAAAGCTGGGCAGGACGGAGCTTAGCAGTCCACAATATGCAAGCCCACTCATTACTATAATGTTAGCATGCCCGGGGGGGGGGGGGGGGGTTGGGAAGCCAATTACCTTTGGACCCCCAGGGTGTTTTTTTTTTTTTTTTTTTTTTCCCCTCCCTCCTTGGGAGTTTTTGGTTCCTCTCCTCTATCGCCATCTGGCTTTCTCTCTTTCTTTCATTTCCTTGTCTTTCCTTTTCCCCTGTTTTGAATTATTCAGTATAAGTAACACAGGAATGTATTGCAACACACCCATGTAACTTTGGGATGACTTTGTTGTGAAAGGCGCTATGCAAAAATGATATACAATGAATTGAATCATCGAAGCTTTGGAGTGCCTATGGGCGTAAATTACAGGGGGGGATGGGGGTTGTAACCCCCCCTGTAATGAAAACCGGGCAATATAACCACCCAAAATAATCACAAACCCCCCCCTCCAGTAATCTCAATAATAATCATTAAAATCATGCCGGTTAAGCAAACGTGTTGTTACCAAGTTTAATATATGGTAATAATCATTAAAGCATTTTGTTCTCATTTGGATAAATATACATTATTAATCTAACAAAGCGCCCAACCACGGGATTTGAGCCAGCGACCTTCTGATTATAGTCGTAACCATACACTGCCCTGTTTAAGGATAGCACATCTCTGCCAATGGCCTTTACAGCAGTGTAGTGTAATGCGTAACTGTCAGTGACCCTGGCAAGGAAGAGTACCCCCAAGTACCGCAGAACTCAGCCTTCTGTTGGCTGCACTCGAATTGTTGTGTAGATTGTCTTTCATAGAAATGGGCTTGCAGATGGGCTTAGGGTTTCTGTTCACTCTCTCCATTGTCTGTGGCTGGACAATGCTGGATTCAGACTGAAGGGAAACAATGGACTGAAATGAGCTTTAAGGGCAGATGGATAATTATCTTGAGAATAATTCTTTGTTTCCTGCTGCTGGCCATGTTTGGAAAGATGAATATGTTGGGAGCAATAAGTTATTAGCCGGTTTGATTTTTTAATTTTTTTTTTTTATTTACTCTTGGCTGAATGGTCTGATCTATTTTTGAACTGTTTCAATCAGTTTTGTAAGGGGGTTAAAAACTTGGGGGTGGTTCTTGTGGGGGGAGGGGCAGTCCCCCGTGACAACATGCATCGCCCCCCCAAAATACATATGCAACTTGTGTCTGAAATAAATGTCTAATTATTATAAAAAAGTTTTACATTTAAATATGCGGGCTAATATTTTGTGCACTGGGTACAGGCAGAACAAACCTCAGCACATTTTCTTGACGGACCCTTAATGTGGTGTGTTGGGTGGTCAAGTCCCTTCAGTTGGTGAAAAGTGACGTTATTGACAGGAAAAAATAATCAAGATGGTCTAAACAGGAAATTAGAGTGAGTTACATATTTGTGAAAACTGTAGAATGTGACTGCAAAGCATTGCATAAATAACTCTTGCTTTTTTGAATAAATAACCTTTATTTTGCTTCTTAATGCTGGTAATCTAGTGTAAGTAATACTTGGAAGACATTAGCTGTCTCCCTAAAAGAACAACTGACCCCAGCTGAAATGGTCTATAGTCGCCACTGTAAAAATGATCATCTTGGTTATAGATGCATTTGTTGATCAATGTCATGTGAAAGGAATTCCTTTGAGCGTATAAATTGTCAGGCTAAAATTTTTGTCATGCTAGAGGTATTAATTTTCGCAATGTTAAATGTTTTGGATATTAAAACAGGGGTAACAGTACTAACAGTGAATCCAGGCAATAAAGTGTGTGTGTGTGTGTGTGCGCATGCGCGCGTGTGTGTGTGTGTGTGTGTGTGTGTGTGTGTGTGTGTGTGTGTGCGTGCGTTCGTGCGTGCGTGCTCATACAGAGTGGAATACGTCATGTATGAATTACGGACAGATGCATACCAAGTAATGGATTGACACCTTTCCATGCGAGGCCTCTTAGCCGGAAATGAATTTAGGTAATGTTTGTTGTAATGTGGGGTATACACTCTGTCCCTGGATCTTTTCAGTAAGCATTATCCAAATTGGTTTGGTTGTCAGCTTTTCTCTGGAAGCACGGTGCTCTGAGAAATATTGTCGATCCCGTTTAAAAATGTCGTCGTCATCATCGCCGACATCAGAACTTTCCCGCTGCTTTTGGCGGGATGCTACGCAGGTCCGACCAGACGCCTTTCTCCATGGCGACAGACGGTCTTTCTGGGGGAGATCCCTACACAACACAGCTTGCAGATTTACCTGCTCAGACACATCTTATTCAGCTAATTACCAAGTTTAGTAGGTGTGCCTGAGCAGGGAAATCTGCAAGCTGTGTTGCAAACTGGTCCTCCTGGACCGGAATAGGGGAACCCTGCTCTAGACGTTCCCTAGGCGGCCAGGAGATATGATCCCTCCAGCATGTTCTCAGGTTCCCCCAGGGTCTCCACCCAGTGGGGTATGCCTGGATCAGCTCCTTTGGTGCCAGTCCAGGTGCTATCCTTGTGGGATTTTGTAACCACCTCAGCTCACTGCTCTCGCCCTGGAGTTTCAGCAGCTCTTCCCCAGTGAAGACGCCTGGTTTCCCCTGCAGGATCTCACCGCCTTGTTGTTTTGTTACTTACCCGTTGCTCGTGACTGCGGGTCTCTGGGTGAGGATGGGGATGTAGATAAGCTGGTAAACCGCAAGTCTCGTTTTACAACCTAACTCCTGCTTTACCGCCGTTGATTTTGTCTCATGTTCCCTCTTGTCAATCATGGACACGATCTGTTTGTGCTTACACTCCTTCACTGAGGCCAGACTCCCTCGTTTGTTGAAGCATGTGCTGGAGATGCTGGTCAGATGAGGACAAAGAACGTCATCTGCAGGTGGCAGAGGTGTCACTTCTAGCCCCCGTATTGATGTCTTTCCAGCTGTGGTGTGATGTTCCCTCTATGGGAATCTCAGATGAGGGAGAGAAGACCAACACAACCAAACTGCTGCCTTTGTACAGGGACACGATAGCAAGAAAACCAGGAAATAGTTCTTTGTGTGTGTGTGTGTTTGTGTGTGTGTGTGTGTGTGTGTGTGTGTGTGTTTTAGTCAGATTTTTATTACAACGTGGGGACATTTGGTCTCCTCAATTTTAATAAATATATGTAATCTTGATGCTGTGGAGACCATTTTGAAGAGGAAACTCAATTTAATAAAAATATGTGACTGCAATCAAAAATCTAAAGATGCGAAAGCCTGTATTTTCTTTGGTTACTTATGGTTAATGTTAGGGCTGGGTAGGGTTAAGGTTGTCATTGTTGGGATTAAGGTTATGCCCATAGAAATGAATGGATGCTCCTTAGCTGTGAGTACTTCATAATAATCACCATAAATTTGAATCTTCTCCCATGCCTGATGCAAACACACTCACTCGTACATGGATATGTGTGCTTCCTAACCCGTCTTCAGATCGGGGGGGGGCCCTCTGCTGTATCAGTGCCAAACACACCCTGCCCCTCCCCTGCTCCTCAGACCCACGTCATGTGACCTTCCATGACAGCTACCACTTCTAAGAGTAACTTCATTGAAAGCCCTCTTCCCAAAACCACGTGCGACTTCCATTTTGGATGTTGTCATGGACTCTCCCTGTTAATATGAACTCTGCTGACTGGCGGTACTGCAGATGCATGCTGGTTTTTCGCCGCACTGACGAAGGGCTTGTGTCTGTGCTGCGGATCTAGGCTTTTTGCGATGAGCTGGAGACGATGATCCAGGACCAGCTGAAAAAGGGGAAGAATCCCACCAGCCTGCTGGCTCTGCAGCAGATCGCCGACTTCATGACCACCAGCACCCCCACCATGTACCCAGCCGTGCCACAGGGGGGCATGGCCGCCCTCAACATGAGTGAGTACAGTCAGCCCGCACTCTTCTTTCAGGTACTGTTAGCGTGCCTGGGGGGGCTGGGCAGCCAGTAGACCTTGGACCCCCAAAGGTTTTTTTTTTTTCTCTCTACTTGGGAGTTTTTGCTTCCTCTCCTCCGTTTTCATCTGCCTTTCTCTCTTTCAATTTATTCTCCCTTTTCCCTGTTTCTGTATCGTTCTTTCTTATTGATGTTTAGTGCATCACAACACACCCATGTAAAATTCCTTGGGTCGACTTTGTTGTGAGAGGCGCTATATAAAATAACCGCAGCATTATAGTGCAGTAGTGGTGACACAGCATAAGTCAAGTGTTGGCGCAATAGTAGCCTAGGTAGTGTTTCGCCTGGAAATCTTAAGTATAGCGTAACTTCTTAATACTTTACTTTAGTTATTGTTAAATTACTGTGGAGCGTAGCAGACAGGCATTGCAGGGGTGGTGAAGAAATGAGGCGAGATGGGTTTAAACGAAGTTTGAAATAATGTAGCCCTTAAAAAGACCGCACTCAAACATCAGCACTGCAACACCACGCTTCCACGATTTACCGAAATAGTCACGTGTAGCATGCTCTGCTAACCAAACTTAATAGCATAAGGATACGCCAAATTAATCCGGATAACAACCTTTTTGGCATCACAGTATATGATGTTTTAGGCTTATCGAATTGTGGTTCCATGTAAACATGAACTGGTCACGAAAAGTCATTCATATTCTGCTGTATGGAAATGTTGTGTATTGTATAGTGACAATTGGCAAAAGCAAGTGACGCACTCTGAGGAGTGAGCCGCTCTGCGGGAATCGCACGAGTAGTCACCTCATTGTACCCTGCAGGAATCGCACGCGTAAGTGCCTCATTGTACCCTGCAGGAATCGCACGCGTAGGCGCCTCATTGTACCCTGCAGGAATCGCACGCGTAGGCGCCTCATTGTACCCTGCAGGAATCGCACGAGTAGGCGCCTCATTGTACCCTGCAGGAATCGCACGAGTAGGCGCCTCATTGTACCCTGAGCTTTCACTAGTGAAAATAACACTAATACGGTTGCTGGGCATTGTGATAAACCTAATATTACAATTACTGGGTATAAGTAAGTTACCTTCCGCCTAAGATCTGTTTCGATGCTATTTAAATCATATAAATAATGACACTGTGTTAATACCCAGTGGGAAATTCCCCGTGTTGCTCTCCATGACACACAAACAGTTTTCGCCTTGAGGAAGTCTGTTGGATTTTGTTAGTGATCATAATGGTGGGTCATTAATTAAAACTAACCCGATTTATTAACCAATAAAAAATCTAATAAAATGATTATCAGCGTGACCTCTTTTCTGCTTTCTACATATTTTTCCCTTCCATGGTGAGACATGATCATAGAACATAATGGAACATTCTCTGCCGCACAGTGTGATACACTTCAGAGACCTGCGAATTAGGAGTGATACAAATCAGATTTTTTTTTTTTCCGTCGTAATATGAACCCCAAGACAGTGCTAGGCTTTGGAGTAGCGCAGCTGTCATCTGCTCCACCCATTGAGAATCGGGACACGGGCCTGCTAAGGGAGCGAATGAGGTTCTGGATTGGTAGCACCTCACCATCTGGCCCCTCGGAGAAACGTGTGAGATTTTGCTGAAGTTCGTGCAGGGTACATCCTGAAACGTAGGCAGCCGCTGTCTGACGGAACCTTCCAGATCAGCTGGCGCCAGATGTTGCCGGTTTGTTACATTACGCAATCACTGCTGGCACGAAATAAAAAATGATGCAGCGTGAAGGTCATGGCTGGACATTGTCGCAGTTATGAGTGCGTTACTGCAAACCAGTCTGTCTGGTCAGCCATGGACTTATGTTACACTAAAACAGGAAATGTAATTCAAATACACTTTTCAAAGATGAGCGAATGCTATTTTATGCTGATGACACACTGAATGAATAAAGGTTTGTTGGCCATTAGTGTGAATATTCAGAGGGAATGGGAATTAAGTGATGTTTCTTACTAATTTAGCAAATGTTAGTTTTATTGGTGGGCTATCTCTGAGTCAGCATTAATAGTCTAACCTGGTTTAAACTGTTAATCTTTCAGTTTAAAACTATAGCTAGCATAGAGAGATGAGACTGTCTGTCTCTCTCTCTCTCTCTCTCTCTCTCACACACACACACACACACACACACACACACACACACACACACACACACACA
>JAODLC010000123.1:18199799-18214987 GCA_026781145.1 Hippopotamyrus pictus | reverse complement strand
GCCGGGGGGGGAGGGGGCTTTTTCCCTTATGCTGCCTGGGATAAGCCCCAGCCCCCCCCCCCCCCCATGACCCTAACCAGGATAAGTGGTTAGAAATTGGATTGATGGATAGCTAGATGGAAGAATGGATCCAGTATTGGGAGGACTTGTATTGATATAGTTGTCATCGATGTCTAGTACAGTTTAAATGCCAGTGGATGAAGTAAAGCAGTAGCAGTACCTGTTTGGCTCCTGCTGTCGATCACACTGCTCTGAAATTTCTGGTTCGGTGTGTCATTTCAGAGCATGAATCATGCCATCTACCTCCTACCTGATGACTACTTAAACTTTGTGAATATTGCAATGACCATATGACCTACAATAGAGTAGATTTCAGTGGCTTGTATGACATGACAAAATCACTCTTGGCTGGCTATTGTGAATTGTTTTTTTTTTTTTTATTTAATTTTTTTTTTGACCCAATTCCTGAATGTCAATAATCGATGGCTTTGACTGAGTTGACCGCGCCCATTCCATTTTGCCATCGGCAGGTCTGGGCATGGTGACCCCGGTGAACGACCTCCGTGGCTCGGACTCCGTCGCATACGAGAAGGGCGAGAAGCTCCTGCGCTCCAAGCTGGCCGCTTTCTACCGGCTCACGGACCTCTTTGGCTGGTCGCAGCTCATTTACAACCACCTGACGGTGAGTAGCTCCGGCGTGTCAGCCAAAGACGGGTGAGACGCATGGTGGCTGGGATTAGCATGCACTGTGAGACAATCACACAATCACACATGGTGAATACGCCATAATCCCACAGACTGTGGGTTTGCGGCAGTGTCTATGGAATTAATGATGATTTTTTTTTTTTTTGCTTAACTCCATCCTGCCGGAGGTCTTTCAGAATGCGAGGTGGCTTTTTAAATTTTGTCTTTTTAATTTTAGTTTAAATTTTATGAGTTATTTCAATCCACTTTTTCTTTAAATTTTGTTTTCAATTTTATTTTTATTTTTAATTTTATTTATGGTAGTTTCTATTAACTCACCCCTTTTTTTTTTTTTTTTTTTTTTTTTTTTTTTTTTTTTACACACAAGTGGGGCATTTCATGTGGTTAACAGAACATTCTAGAATATTGTGTCAGAGTACTATCTAGCAAGTGGGAGTGTCAGTAGCGATTGTCCTTGTGTTTTGTCATTTTCCCCCAGGGTGTTTTCGCAGTCAGGTGCCTATGCACGTTGATGCTATCTGCTTGGTTTGTCTTTTAGGTCCGGCTGAATTCTGAACAGGAGCGTTTCCTGATTGTCCCCTTTGGGCTTCTGTACAGTGAGGTCACAGCTTCCAGCCTGGTAGGTTCCTGTCGTCCAGTATTGTTGGCAGAGCAACATGTAAATAATAAATAAAGAGTAAATAAAAAAGTAAAGAGTAAATAAAAAAAACATAGCCCCAATGTCGTCATATCTTATCCTCAAAGGGCCAGTGTGGTAGTTTTCGGGATAACCTTTAGGTCAACTGTTGAAATCTAGGTGTGAGGACTCTTCAGCCAATCAGTTCTCTAATTAGTAATCTAAACTAAGAGTAGGACTTAAGCAAGATTTTGAAAAAAATAGCATAATAGACACACACCAGTGTAATAAATTTAAGTATTAAACTGAGTGGGTGAAATAATACTAGTAATTTCAAAGGATAGCCCTGATTCAAATGAATACATTGCTGATATACAGACGCTGCTCTACTTACGAACTTTTAACTTACGAACTTTCAGACATACGAATGAAGAGGACTGTAAGTCCAGATTGTGTTCGTTGGGCTCCCGTTTCCTGTCCGCGACACTTTTTTTTTTTCTGTGTGCCAATTCCGCCTAGTACAACTTCTGGCCACTACTCCCACCGCGCAGCAGTGTAGCGTGCGTACTCCCAGCATCCTAGTTCTTTGTACTTGCGTATACCCTTAAAATGATGTTGAATAACGACTTACGAACATTTCAAGTTACAAATCGCCATTCGGAACGTGACTCGTTCGTAAGTAGAGGAGCGTCTGTATATTAGTATGCATTCAGCATTCATGTTTAGTGCTGGCTGCTGTATTGTCCTCTCTTCACCCAAGTGAGCCTGACAGCATTTGTCATAAATTTAAGTGGTATGTAGTTAGACCCCAATGTGTGCATGTGTCACCTATTGCCAGGTTGACGCTTTAATAATAATGAAATACAGACTTTGCTGAGGGTGAAGAATGACGTACCGTTCACCATACAGATATTTTTAGTTCAGTCATTTGAATTTGTGTCATTCAGCAGGAATGCTTGTGTGTCAAATGTGGCCTTTCTGCAGTCATGGAAAAAGAACCTGATTTGTGACCTGATTTTCTCAAAATACGAGAGAAAATTTAGAAATGAGTATTTTAAAGTCACTGCCACCCAAATAAAACCATAATATATGGTTATGGTCCACAACTTCTTATAAATCCTTTACAGCTCCAAGCTTCTGAGGTCATCTATCTGCGAGGATACAATTTATTTGTTGTGCTATGGGTCAGTGGCAGGGCAGCAACCTTTTAACCGTCTCTGAATTTAAGCAGATAGTGTCATTTTTTTCCCATTTGATAATACACTTTGAGATGAAATGAATGTTGAACTTGGATTTACTGAATTTTCAACTATTTAAACCAAAGTTTAAACAAAATTGCCATGTATTTCAATGGCTTGCAGGTGAAAATCAACCTTCAGGGGGAAATCGTCGACAGGGGCAGCACCAACCTGGGGGTCAATCAAGCGGGATTCATGCTCCACTCCGCCATTTACGCAGCGCGGCCAGACGTCAAGTGCATCGTGCATATCCACACGCCCGCCGGGGCAGCGGTGAGGGCCCCGCTCTGTGTTTCTGCTCTTCCTTCTGTCTCTCTGCATCTGTGCTAATTCTTCCTGTTTCGCTGGGACTTGCTCTGACAGATGGGGTTTGTTTACGGTTTGTTTTTTTTAGGTTTGAATGTCATAAAATAACTCTGAAATAACTAAAATAAAATAAAATAAAATAAAAATAAGTTTTTCATTCTATGTACATTCAGTGTAGCAGCAATTGCATTTATGATAGCAGTTGCTGGAATATTTTTTGCATGTTGTCATGGAAACAGGAACGTACCCAGATAGTACAATACAAAGTTTTAACCCCTCTTGAAATTTTCTAGACCCCACCCCCCCCCAGTTGATTTCTGGCTACGGTCCAAGACGGAACTAAAATGTTAGTTAAATTTGATTTAACTGGAGGAAGAGGGTTTGATTTCTCATGTTGTCGTACTGACCTTGAACTCTGCTGCGCCTTCCTGTTATGCAGGAAGTGTTGGGTCAGTGCCCGGAACGATGAGGTGACTGACGTTAAAGCTGCCCCTTTTTGCCGTCAGGTGTCGGCCATGAAGTGTGGCTTGTTGCCAATCTCACCGGAGGCGCTGTCTCTCGGGGAGGTGACCTACCATGATTACCATGGCATCCTGGTCGACGAGGAGGAGAACGTGTTGATTCAGAAAAACCTTGGGCCTAAGAGCAAGGTATGCTGGGGGGGGAGCCATCTCGCTTGGTTTTTCATTATGTAGGGAATCGGTGATGAGTGAAATGAATTAACAAGAGTGTCTTGTAGGTTCTTATCCTGCGCAATCATGGCCTAGTCTCTGTAGGAGAAACTGTGGAGGAAGCCTTTTACTACATCCATAACTTGGTGACGGCTTGTGAGATTCAGGTACGTGTTCAGATCCTACAGCTTCAGCTTGCAGTTAATTACGCTAGATCATTAGGTTGCTGTTTTCATGTTTGGATATTGTATGATCAGTCGTGGTTTTCGTTTTTAAATAGCTTTTTTGACATAAATGTTGCACTTAAAGATGTGCAGGTTTATAGTAATGTTTTTATATATAAGTGATATGTGTGCCTCAGCGAGGCAAATGTCAACAGGTTACAAACTAATCTCACTCTGTGTTCAGATTTAACAATCATGTTGGTTATCTAGTTATCCACATTAAGTTGTCAAATTTAGCAATAGAACATAATCCATAGAAATGATCGTCATGAATATACTGTAAGTGTTAACTAGTATGAACATAAATACCATTTAAATTGATGACATCATAAAACATCTTTTCATTGGTCAATTAGATGAGAAACGTTATCAGGAGTCAGGAGAATGAGCGTATTCCAACAATGTATCCATCCATCCATTTTCTGAAACTGCTTGTCATAAAAATTTTATATATACACGTGTGTGTACACACACAGACACACTCACACACACACGTATATATAAAATTTATATATATATATATATATATATATATATATATATGAGGTGGTGTGTATATTGTACATTATATATTACTATTTATTATATTATTTAGAAAGTGTACAATTTCTAAAACTGTAGTACTGACCATTTAATATTATTGCACATTTATATATATATATATAATTGATGATTTAATTAAAATTAAGTCAGCTAATGGCTTACTTTTTAATGGAAAGAGAAAAAAGTAGATAATTATATTTAAAAATATATTTTTTAAAAATCTATAGTGAAAAGACACAAGTCAGGTTGTGGACCCAGGCGGGGGTTTATTGGCGTGTAGCGCTCGTTTCACGGTGCGTGACGCTGTGCTGCACTGGACGCCTTCCACAGGTGCGTACTTTAGCTAGCGCCGGGGGGCCAGACAACCTGGTCATGCTGGACCCGGGGAAGTACAAAGCCAAGCCCCGCTCCTACGAGCTCACTGGCGACGGCACTGGGGCCCAGATGAAGTGGCAGGTCGGGGAGCAGGAGTTTGAGGCTCTCATGAGGATGCTGGATAACCTGGTAGGTGGGGCGGGTGTTTGGTACTATTCCAGCTGAAAGTCGGCTGTTATTTTGTGTGACATATAGATGTTGTGGTTCAGTGTGTTGGGACGTTGTGTCCGTGATGGGAAGGTTGCTGGTTTGAATCCCAGGGCCAGCATTGTGGGCCCATTACACCCAGTTGCTTCAGTGACTGGTTGACCCTCCTTTCTTACTCGTGCGTCGCCTTGCCTCGGCTGCATCTGCTGCTGTGTAGGTCTTGACCTCAAGTGCTAAAGTGTAAGTTTTAGAGAATATGATGCCTGGAATCCCAGCTGAGGTGAAAGGACTAAAAAGCTGAATTTCAGTTTCCCTTAAACTCATTTCTATACCTCACTGATTAATTTCTTTTCCTTCTATAATATCTCGTCCTTCTAGGGTTACAGAACTGGATACCCGTACCGGTGCCCTTCTCTCCGGGACAAAGCGAAAAAATACAGTGATGTAGAAATCCCGCCGTCTGCCACAGGCTACCCCTATGCCGAGGACAGTGAGTCGGGGGCGCGCTCCCCCCTCAAACACAGCTTTCAGAGGCAGCAGCGCGAGAAGACACGCTGGCTGAACTCGGGCCGGCCCGACGAGGCCGCCGAAGAGGGCCCCGATGACGGCAGCCCCAAGTCGAAGGCTAAGGTGTGGGCGAACGTCACACACGATCACGTGAACCCCCTCCTGCAGTCTCTTTCGTCCGGTGTCTGCGTGCCAAGCTGTATTACCAGCTGCTTGGTCTGTGCCTTCCTTATTGTTCATAGTTAGATGTTCGGCTAGTGTGGACAGCTGGCCGGCGCTTGCAGGCTCTGGGGACGGAACCCCGAAACTGGGCTGCATTATGACGTCGCTCTTAATATCTAACACTGCCAGCCTTAGTCTCTGGACAGTGATAACTAAAACTGCTTGAGATGGTTCTTCTTTTAGAATTTAGAATTTGATTGTTTTTTATTTAATTAAAATTAAGTAATATTTTATTTAATTGGGCTGAATATTTAGAGGTCTGGTTTAAAGATGGCTTCTGCTTTTGTGTGTGAATTCTTTCTTAAGCAGTTTAGTCTTCCTTCCCTAAATTTATTTTTGTTTAAAACTTAATGCAGAAAACCTCCCCCGATCCCTTAGATTCCCTGAAGGCTCATGCTCCCCCTCCAGCTGTCCAGATGCATGCAGTGTCGCATGTGTTTAGATGCATTGTGGGGGGAGGGGGGGGGATGTTCACAGGATGGCGTGGTGGGAGGGGCCTGGACCCATAGTAGGATGTGGCTTGGTAGTGCTGCTAATCACTTTTGCTTTGCAAATGTCGTCGTCTTGTTGTTTTTGTCTTGCTAAAAGTAGTGATGTGCTTTAGTAGAGTTGTTCAGTCCCTTTATTAGGTTGGGTGATTCAAGCAGTAAGTTCAGCATAGATTCTTACCTTTGACATGCTGCAATATTCATGCGACTTAAAACAAAACGGTTCTGTTAGATTTTCTGGTGAAGTAAAGAACCCAGATTCTTCTCATAGTAACATGAAAAAAGAAGTTTAAATTTAATCTGCCTTTGAACCTCGCTAAATTGAAGTATTTGAGAAACAATTGAATGACAATCGAATGACAGTTTCAGAAATTTTCACAACATATATCAGTTATTAGGTGATGGATTAGAATGACCTCTTGTTAGGACATTATTGTATACAGCTGCTTTATTGTAGAAGTGCCCAGGTTAGCATGTTACCCTTCTTTGAAATTAATATGTGTCCTTGTAGCCTCTTCTCCAATAATTCTCAGATTCAGTTTGCGATTTTGGTATTCCGGAGTTACAGCTCGCTTTTTTATGACTTAAGGTTCATTTCCCAGACTGCCCAGTGATTTCAGTTGCTGTAGTATATATTTTTTTCCCTTTTGTGAAGTTTCATTTGGATCTTGAACAAAAATGCTGACTTTCTATAAAGGGTGCCCAAGCATGAGCAAGTTTTTAAAATCGTTCCACATTTTAACTCTTTGACGATTATCTCTAGTGGAAGGTTTGTGTTGTGAGACTCTAAGCGTGATCTGTAAGTATTCCATGCCTACATGTTCATCCCATGAACTCTCCTAGCTCGTCATCTCAAGGCGTCTCCTCATCTGCGTCTGGTTTTCCATTCTACTACGTGGCTGCTACATTTTAAAGAGGAAATTAGTACATGTAGCTCATGCTATGTTGACTAGGCCTTATTTCAACTATTTCCATGAAAGTAAGTGCATACATAGTAATGCATGGGGATGAAATCTGATGGGTGGGGTAAAATGCACTTGCTGTGTGCGACTAACAACACTAAAATTGTTTCTTCTTTTGATTGAGTAACAGAATCTTAAGACCTCAGTTTTCCCATTGTTGTGAAGGTGAAATATACTTTAAGTTGTACACCTACAGTTATGTTGCCAGTCTGTGTTTGTCTATCTACATTTAAATGTTTGTCTGTCAGAACCTTTAGCAAAGAATTGTGGTTGTAGATAATCTTTTTTTGTTTTTGTTTTATGATAAAATGATTTAAAAGAGTTTATTTGCATGGTAGATTGGAACCAATTTAGAGAGCTGGCAGTCTCTCACTCAGTCTGTTGATTTATGTTCACAAAATCATTCCAAGTTAAGTAACTTTCTCAGGGACTCAGTAGCAGGGTCCTACTTTTACGACTTTAAACTCGATGTCCTTTGGGGATTTAATGGGATTTACCAGCAAATAAATTTGGGGAAAATTTGGATCAGACTTTATATCACCGACTGACTCTGCCGTTTCAGTGAACTAGAGAGTATTGAGAGCATGAGCTTCTGTAAGTCATGGGCAAGCGTTTTTGTGTTTTACTGTCTCGTCTCTAGCCTGAGAAACAACTTTGGTGATGCTCACTCGTGCTTCTGTGTTTTTTGCTCATTCCTGGCGCTTAAAAAAAAAAAAAAACACCTCACCCGCCATGTTCACGTCATGTGATGCCTTCATACCATTATGTGATGCCTTCATATTGTTTGTAGTTCTCATTTATCGGGACAAGTATCAATGATGATTTAATGGTGGCCAGTGTTCACTGGTTTACGTCCTGTTACCATCTATTATTTATCTGTGTTGTGATCAATAATGTAATTGTTTCCTATTAATATTTTAAATTTGTTGAATAAGACTAAAGACTAAAATTGTCTAGTAACGCTGTAAAATTTATACTGCCTGTTTTTATTTATTTTGTAAAAGTTTTATTCTGTTTGTGGCGCACTGAAACAAGGCAAAACATTTACTGACAAGCTAAGTTTTATTATGGTGAAATTATGTTCAGTATGAAGTCCTTCCTACGCAACGACATTGCAACAATCTTCCTAGTACTGTGCCAGGTTATACCCATTTTAGGTTGTATTGGGCAAAGTTGCATTTAATTTGATGGGCAAAAATCACTCGAGCTTCCTTTACAGTAGAAGACACCCAGCAAATGCAGTGCTTTGTGCTTGTTTGCAGAGGAGTCACACAGTGCCTCATTATTTAAAGGGAGAGACAGGTTATTAAAGTCATTAAGCTGAAAGTTTGAGTGTTTTTCACATGAAAAATGAAAAGAGCCACTATAATTAGCAACAGAAATTTGAATGGTATGTCAGTGAAGGATGTGTGCATAATTAAATAATGGAGCTATTTTTAAAACTGTAATTCTTTTTCACCCTTAGCCCCTGTCAAAACTGCAGTCTATTTAAATTTATTCGGAGGAATTGGGAATGTTATTTTTAAGATGAATATTCAAGTTCACTTAAGTCCACACCTCGATAAATGGTTCTGAAAATGGGTAAATTAACGAACTTTAATTTTAATAATAATAATAATAATAATACTTTATTGATCCCCGTAGGCAAATTTTCTTTTCGCCTACCTCATCTTGTTCTTCACATGTAGGTGAGAGCAAGTTTGACAGCGAAACACAATATATATGATAGTTATTTATATAATACAATTAAATTTAATCTGCAACTTTAATTAAAGAGACTGCATCATCATTGGTTCTCACGCTCCCTACCTATAAACATATTATTTCATATTTATTGAATGCATGCTCTTTTGTTAAGCCTGTATGTCCATTTGGTTTCTATGTTAACTTGTTTGTTTCAATGCGTTCGATTTTTACCGTGGTGATGACAGTGGACAAAGGAGGAGGGCCTGCGACAGGCTGCGGTGGCCAATCAGTTTGTCCCGCTCAACACAAACCCCAAAGAGGTGCAAGAGATGAGAAACAAGGTCTGTTGTTGTAATAAATCGCTATAATTTTCTTCCAGATAAACATAAAAGCACATTTATGCACCATACATCAGAAAGCTAACAAAGTATCATGTGTACAAAATCTATACAGTATAGTAGGGCTGCACAATATCATGCGGTCCTGCAGTATAGTTTAGTGTCAGTTTGTAGTTCAGTTAAGAGGGCAGCCCTGTTGCTACGTGCAGCTGCTTTGCTCACACGATCCCTGACATGAAACCCTCTACCACCCTGCTTTCCTTTGCACCCAGATCCGTGAGCAGAACCTTCAAGACATAAAAACTGCAGGGCCCCAGTCCCAGCTGCTTTCTGGGCCAGTGGTGGATCGCTCCTTTCTGCAGGTGAGCCAGCGTGTAATGTGTGGTTCCACTAGAACCCTCATCTGTAGGATATGATGGTGCTGTTTGCTCACGGAGAAGTACGGTCTGCCAGTTAAGTTGCAGGTGTCAATACGGGCTGAGCCGCTGTCTTGACTTACAGGTTTTGCACCTTTCCCTAGTCATTGCCTTACAGTAGCTATCTTATAAATTAAGCGTGAATGCAACAGCAAAAGCACCCAGCTGTTTTGGGTGAACAGAACCGTGAAGATAACGAACCATCATGTTGTGTGTTTTGAGAAACTTTTGTCCCTCTTTAGTGATGGTGGCATTGTTTGTTTTTTGTTGTAGTTTTTGTTAACAATAACAGAATAAGAACAACAACAATAGTCATAGTAGTGACAATGATTATAATAATATTGATGATGATGATATTCGTTATTATTTTATTATTAGTTGGTAATTGATTTTTTTTTTTTTTTAAGCTAGTAATTATTTCATAGCCCGTCATGTTTGGGGGATGTTCTAACTAGGAGTGTATGTCTTTAAATTCTAACGTCTCGTGACTTTTTGTATAGCAGTGCGGTCAGGTGCAGGGTATAAAGTGGCGACTTGGGAGTACTTCCGCGGGACCAAAAATGATTTTCTTTAGATTTGAAAATAATTCAGGCTTAATAGTTCAGAAGCATCATGGTATGAGTGGATAAGCTGCCTTGCATTGTTCTGCCATGGACACAAATACATACTGGATTTATTGTTGATGGTTTGGTGACTGCATGCTGTTTGTATATGACTGGATGTGTCTGTATGTAACCACTTTGAGTCCACTGGTATTGGTGGGAAAATTTGGACATTGATGAAGTTGCTGGCTACCTTGTGAACTAATGATTGAGGTTGTATTGCAGGACATCTTACAGAATGGTACATCCTGCCATAACCCTGGGCTCCTCTATGGTATGCCTTTGTTTGCCTCTAGGGGGAGCTAGTTACTGCCTCCAAGGCCATCATTGAGAAGGAATATCAGCCACGTGTCATTGTCAGCAAGTCTGGACCAAACCCCTTCAACAAGCTGACTGACCAGGAGCTAGAGGAGTACCGCAAGGAAGTGGAACTCAAGCAGAAGGGCCCTGAAGGTAATGAGCAAACATGGCCCTTTAAAAGAATAATAATAATAATAATAATAATAATAATAATAATAATAACGGGGAAAACTGTTTGCATACGATCGACGTTTGGGTGATGGCTTTCAGGGAATTTGCCTTTGTAAGAAATTAAGAAGATCTTCATTTCTTGAAAAGTGGAATTTAATGATTAATAATGTTTGTATTCTTCTAAGTTTGTTCATTTAATGTCGTCAATTTATTGCATCCATTTGGATTTAAATGAAGTCTTGGTTCTTTTTTTCCGTAAAGACAATAGACCGTAGTTTACTCTCTTGGTTAGCCATTTCTCTTAACATTAAGGCTAGACTACCAGGCATAAGCTATTCTTGCGATATCACAGACAGTGGCACAAATAATGTGGCTTCCTACAGGGTCATTTTGTTGGTCAAAAAGGCTCCCTTGCTAATAGTTATCTTTCGATGGGATTGACAGTGGCTTATCCCGCTGAGTTATATTTGGGATGTGGAGATGTTTGCTTAGCATCCGAGTGCACAGATCCATAGCGATCACTAGCTGGAGCTCCAGCAGGCAGGGGGAGAACCTTCTGCTGTATCCAGTACAGGGAGAAGAGTCCGGCCCAGCGCAGCTCTTTCTTCCTGGGGAGAACCCGGCCCCTTGCCCTCTTACGGTGCCCGTCCTTGCCCACAAGCATGAAGAGGGGGAGGAAGCTCTAGGCTTGACCAGTTTCACTTCCGTGCCTTCCTCGGATGCCAGCCGGGCAGAGGTGGGCCGAGACGGCATAGCTGGGGGGCACACCGTCTCGGGGGAGAGGGCTCCCGTAGGGTCACCTCACAAGGAGTTTCACTGCGCTGTCCTCCGCGCTCTTGGCACCAGCATGGAGCTAAGGCTTCAGGCTCCAGGTATTGCAGAGTCCTCTCTCCTGCATTCTGGAGGGACTGCACCCCCCACCCCAACCCCCTGCTGTGTGCCCAAATACCTTCTTTCCGTTTCCCCCAGTAATCCGTTGCCCCTGGTGATCCACTATTTAACTGTGGAGCCCTAACAGACGTACTCTAAGCTTTTTTTTTTTCCATTTGAGACAAATGTTGCCAGCTCTTTGTCTGAAAGGGGATGGGAACCTCGTCATGTGGACCGATGCTCCCTGGTGATTGTCTGTGAAGCTACTAATATCTATACTCTTCAATCTTCAATCAGCGTTGTTCTGGGACTGTTCTGTGGGTGACTGTTCCGTTCCTTGCGGGTTTAACATGATTCTCTGCGGTGTGTCGGGTGTACTTTAATCAACAGCTGTGTCCTCTTCTGCTCCCTGTACTTCTGTCTGATGTTTGCACAGCAATCATTGTTTGGACCTGGGCTTTGTCGCTGGAGTCCTTGCCTGGGTCTTTGCTGATTCACAGTGTTTAACTCGGATAAATTTTGGTTATGATTGTTAACCAATTAAGAAATCATTATGTTCAAGAGGTGTTTCCCAGTCCGGTCCTGGGGACCCACAGACAGCACATGTCCTACCGGAAGCTAAGAGGGAGCAGAAATGTGGCGGGGAGCAAAAACATGGACTGACTGCAGGTCCCTGAGGACCGGATTGGGAAACGCTGTGCTAAAGGAGTGCATGGCATTTAGGGGAAAACCTCACTGGAAATACTTACTGATGAGCTGTGGTTGTGTGGTGTCTTCAGACCAATTGCAGGAAGCTCACGAAGAGGTGAAGGGTCCAAGCCCAACCCGCACACCCCCCAGCACCCCAGTCAGGCCGGAGGAAGGTGAGGTCTCCCGGACTGTCCCGCCTAATACCAGCATGGCTTCCAGATGTACTACAGTTTATGCGGGTCAAAACAGAGAATGCTGTGATATCTGTCCGTGCGTCTTTGACACGTGTCCTTAAATAACCTTACACTTATTTTTGTGTTGTAATAAAAGACCAAACGTCCTATTATATTTAAAAAACGTATTATGTATTCCATCAAGTAAATAGACAATTAGCAATTGGAAAGAAAAGGCCACAAAAAAAAGTACTTTTATGAGGGGAAGCTTTTTCTTATCAAATTGGACATTTTCAATATTTCCTTTTGGTCTTTATTACATTTGGATTACACCTAGAATTCTATATATCAAGATGTTCTTAAGAAATTGTCTAAGTGTCCAGTATAAATGCCCTGACATGGCTGCTTCAGGAAACTTGCTCTAAATGGACGGTAATTACCAGAGGGCTTTGCTATTTGTTGATTAAAATTCTCCTGAAGTCCTCTGCACTTGGTACGATATTGTGTGACGTTAGATTGTACTAGGTATGTAGTGAAATTACACAGAATGCGAGGAATATGTATATACATGTTTAACTATTACACGTTGATATAGATTTTTATCTTTAACTGTGAGGAATATGTATATACATGTTTAACTATTACACATTGATATAGATTTTTATCTTTGACATAAATTAGCTTAGTTTTTATCCAGATCCAGTTCAGTTTATGCACTAGTTCAGTGGTACGAGAAATGTGTAAATTTGATGTCCCTGGAAAAGCACAGAGACCCGCTGAGTCTTCCCTCAGTGATGTCACTGTTTTCCTGTGTCTGAAGTAGCCATGGCAACAAGTCTGCTTTAATGGTTTTAGGGGGTCGAGGGTCATTCACAAAAACAGGTGTAATCTAATGTCAGAGTGTCCTTAAAGGGTGTGTTCATTGTCTTGAATCTCTCCCCTTCACCTTTTCATTTTCATGTCTTGGGGTCTTGCAAGAATGGTATTTATCCATTCTGTTATTCTGTTTTTTTCCCCTTTTCTTTTAATTTTAACGTGGTGGCTGTGATTTGACCTGCATAGACATTTTGTTTCTACTTGTGCTTTTTCTTCTTTGTGGCTGCGTTACAATCAGGAGGTGGAAATGCAAAAGAGTACCTGTTGCCATAGTAAGTACTGTCCCACATCCCAGGCTTGTCCTGATAACCTCTTCATGCATGGCCTTGCTTTGCAGCGCTGCTGTTGCCTGACTCACCTGCTAAACTTCTCTCTCTCACTGCGCTTCTATCTCTGTCTGACTTCCGTTTGATGATAGGTGCTATTTCAGAGGTCTTCCTGGAACTCGTCCTCCTCAATATGGTCCCAGTATATTGTGGAGAAAAATAGCCAGGAAAACTGTTCTGAAAAAAAATAGTCTGTCCACCCCCCAGCTAAGATGCTGAATATTCCATATTTGCATTAGTAGGGCCTGAAACATAATGAAATCCACATAAACCTCCTTTAGGTTTTGATGTAGGATGAAAACTTTAATCTCAATGCCTGCAATGTTTAGTTTGTTGTGGCAGTTAGTTACTGATCAAATACAGCAGTACTTTTCAGGTGTTATTTAACAGTATTGTCCAACTTTAGTTATTCTTTTCTTTACTGGACATGTGGAATGTTTGTTTTTTTCCCCCGCAAAAAATTTAAATCCAAACCAGTGACCCAATATTTAGATCCAGCAAAAGAATTAATGGAACTCTCTGAGATACACCTTGCAACAAAAATATCTCATTAGTAACTTTGTCTCTGCTTTCTGGAATTAAACCATTGGGGAAAAGTCTACAAGTGTTTATCACTTAACGTAAAAAGCTAAAATGTTTACATTAACATTTTGCAGGTAAGTAATTGAAAATGCTTCTGAAAGGCAGTGTTTTGCTTTGCTCAGTATAGCATTTGCTAACTTTATGTTAGGGTGTTTCTATCTTGAAGTGAAAGCTATGCTTGCAATGTAAACGGATGGCCAGGGTTGGGTATGTAATGCAAGTAAGTGTTTGGAAGCATAGCAACACTGTGATCAACCCTTAGTAGTAGAAGGCAAAAGGTAAAGATTAAAAGTATCAACAAAAACAGCGTTAATGTTGTGCCATTGTCGGCAGCTAGACGTAGATGTTTCTAAAATAAACATTTTGTAAGTCTGTTACTGTTGTGCTAGAAGTATTTCATTGCCACATTTTTCCGATAATAAACTCTGACATAGTATTTGTACAATATAACAGCAGATACATAAATAGCAAAGGGTAACTATACAGTACAGTAGCCTTGGTTTTTAATCTGAGTTTTAAAAAAAATGTAGTTATAACAATCATAGAATATTTAGGATAACAGCATGGTTAGAGCTTTGTTCAGCTCACAGAGCCCTGGGGGAGTGAATTTCTTCCCCTTTTCAGGGGCTGACAGATTGGCAGTGACTAGTAGATTAGAACAACGCTTTTCACTAGAAACTGTATGATGTCTCAGTGTGCAGAACGTGATTCATATGAGGGAAGAAGGTTTAATTCAATGAGCTGAATTCCCTGGCCAGACCTTTATTACTTTCAGCCTTTCTAATAACCAGGAATGATACATTTATTTTTTTTTTAGCTTTGTCTTGATGGCATAATATTTTAAATGTTCATTATAAATTGATGCTTTTGCGAATTACTTTAGGGGAAGAAGTAGAAAAGGATTTGGACATGTGACAAAGATTTGGAACATAGGGAGCGTAGTGGACCGACAATCAGCCTGTTTCGTTATCTTCTTTTTGCTGTTTAAGAGAATTTTGTTTCTCTGCTAATTGCGTTAGCACTCCTCATGCGCATGACGTGCCCAGTCTGACTGTGTCTCACTTGGGTCCTCCGCCCCCCCCCCCGCCCCCCCCATCCTACTCCTCAGACTCCCAGCAGGAACAGCCCTACAAAGACGAGAGTGACGCCGGCAC
>JAODLC010000123.1:18183672-18199742 GCA_026781145.1 Hippopotamyrus pictus | reverse complement strand
GCCCCCGGCCGCCCCAGAGACGGCCGAGGACGGCGCCGCCGCGGCAGCCGCTGGCGACCAGGGCAGCGACGAGTCCCCCAGCAAGTCCCCCTCCAAGAAAAAAAAGAAATTCCGCACACCCTCCTTTTTGAAGAAGAGCAAAAAGAAGGACGCCTGAAGGCCAGGAATGCTGGGGGCCCCCTTTGATTGGTTCTTTTTTTAAAATTGATCCGTTTTTGCTATTTTAGTGTTCACCTATAACGTGTGCCCATTTTTTAGAAAAGGGTCAAATTACCTAAAAGTTTTAACACTTGCTTTTAGTGATGACTGACTGAACTATGCCTGTTGAAGTGCATTTCTGTGGTTTCTTTACACGTGTCGGTTCAGGTCCACACTCGAAGCAGGCAACAGTTTTTAATTACCACTTAAAAAAGAAAAAGAAAATGCATTACTAAACTTGTAGAATTTATTGGCACGAAAAGTGTGATTTAAATGGAGAAAAGCTAAACAGCACTGTTGTTGGTAACCCATGTTAAGGGAAATGACAGACTGGGTGCATGGTGCTCATTTTGATAATCTGTAGCATTGAATTCTTTTATATTGGCATTGCAGTTGAATTTGGGTCCAAAGGTGTTCCTTTGCTATATTGAAAAGTAGGATATGCGTGCGGCAAAACAATATTAACAAAGTAATATTTTACATTTATATACCCATAAAGGTTTCTAATAGCATAAAATGTATAAATCACCTATTTTTTTTTTTTTGTTTATTTCATCTTTGGATAAGCACTAAATTCAAATGGTCGTATCCAAGAAAGATACACTAACATTGTGTTAAATAAAATTTTCTATTACAAGAATATAGATAGCATTGTTTTTGAACTAATCCCATTGCCATATATTAATTTGCAATGGGAAGTCAATCCGTTTTTGCTCTTAGCTTTACTATATGCAAATCCGAGATGGCAAGAAATCCCACCTGATAATTCTTGCTTTTGTTCATTGTTTTCACATTAGAGGAGCTATTTTTGTGTTGCGTAACATTGCATCCTGAGCCATCACAACAAATCTTTCTGAACTTTTTTTTTTTATCCTGGGGAAAGATCAAGTAAGTCAAGTGTAATTATTAAATTGATTTTTTTTTTTTTTTTTTTGCATCTGCACGTAGAACAGTTCAGAGTGTTCTTTTGCCCTGTAGAGGTACTTCCCTCGTATAAAGTCTGACTCCATTTCGTAAGAAGTTGATTTAGGCTGGGTTGATGAGATCTTGTGAATACACAGACCCACTTCTGTGCTTTGGTCCATACATTGTGATTGTGCTTTAAGTTCCCTGTTATAAAGTGTGAGGGACGATGTAAAATTAAATTGGATGAAAGCAAATTGATCAATGTATATTACAGAAAAACACAGATGCTTCCAAATTTCACTGCAGAATATTTCATCTGTTAGCCTCCCCCCCCCCCATAAATATCTGAAGCCTCTACAATTTAAACTACACAAATTCTTTGCTTCGAGAGAAATTTGAGGTTAAGCTATGAATGCTGTAGCTGGAGGTGCGGTTGACGTGATGATCTGGTGGGTCATCTCACCACTGGTGTTCCAGGTGATAAAATGTCCCCCAGGTACTCTGGAGTCACACTCCGTCGCTATGAAGTTATATATAAAGGAAATCTAATCTAGGCGCAGATTTACACTGATGTTTAAAACCTGGGTGAACATTGATATTCAACCAGTGTCAATTGCACTCGGTCTTTGTGAAGCTTGGCGGAAACCACTATATGATATATATTTTGTGCAAAAAAATGTTTTTTTTTTTTTGAAGGACTGCATGGCATAAAAGGCTTTGAGCTTGTATAGTTTGTCTTATGTACATTAAGACTGTAACCCTCTTTGTTATTGTGCTTTGTTGACATTCTAATAACAGTACTAAGTCAGTTCTCTTAAGGAACTTTTGTTCTTCAAACACGGCTCCATTGAACCTCTTTATTGTGTTCTTTTGGTTATATTTAGTACATGTATTCAGCACATTATTATAACTGTATTAATTACATGTATTTTTTATAGTACTGTTTTAATTGATCAATAAATAAAAAAAAAACACTTTAAAGTGTCTCTAATGTATACTTACAAAAATTCAACATGTTTAATTTTTTATTAAATGCAAGTAGTGATCATATGAATTTGTTTACCTCATCTTTTTATTTTTAAGCCATAATTCTTCAGCATTAGAGTAGATTTCATATGTTTTCATTGGGTCGTTTGGTGTATGTGTGATTCAGATTCAATCATGATGTGCTCAATCCAATCCAACCCCATTCCACCCCACCCCAGGGGCAATTAAAGGCACACAGGGCAGTTGAAAAAGATCACAGTGACATAAAGTGCAACAGTATTCGAAAGATGCTGTGCAAAATTGCAGTCAATCAGGTAGATAAGAACTGAAAAATATGTAAAGGGAAGGATTGTTAGTGGGCATGGGGGGGGGTGCTCAAGTGCAGAATGACTGATAGGTTCCAGTGCGGGGGGAGAAATCTGTGAGTTGAGGAGTTGAATGGCCGTGGGGAAAAAGGGGTGTCTCATCCTCTGTGTCCTGCAGCCGTGACAGCGGGGCCATCGTCCTCAGGGGAGTCACTGAATGGGAGGGGTCCTGCGGAATCCTGCACGCTGCTCTTAGAGTTCGCTGCTCACTCTGGGATGAAAGTGCTCTGATTGGGAGTCCGATGATCTTGGAGCAGACTTTCACTGTGTTGTGCAGGCAGTACCTGTCCTGCAGGCTGGTGGAGTGATACCAGCAGATAAATTATGAGACCACGTGACAGTTTAAGCTGATATGTGCAGGATTTTCTAACAGACAATAGAAAAAGTACAATACTGTACTGTTAAGCAGCAGTACAACCTCTCTGGAAGACTTTCAATAGGTGGCGCTAAAGAAGCCGTTCTGGAGTTTATCCGTTTTGGAGAGACTCGCTGGCTGTTGAACTGCGACCTTTAACATGTGTGACGCCCGCTGTGTTTAGGCAGAAAACGTGGGTCGGGTAGATCTGCTTTGCGTTTTCTCTGCTTATTTAATTTTTATTATACTTAATGTAAGTACGCACCGCAAAAATAGTTTCTCGCGCTTCTTGCATAGCACGTAAATTTAATAATAAAAGTTTGTTAACGTTGACTTGAAGTGATGCTTTGGTGTTTCTAATAACGTGCTGTTCACGGTATTTATGCATCTTCTCTTTTTACAGTACTGGCATTTTTAAAATGGTACATTTAGTTTAATGCCGTTCCTGTTTTGTTTTGCTACGCGCAGTTCTTATATAATAAAGTATTTTTGATTAAATGGCATGAAGAAAAATTTAATATATACTGTACTTTGATAGTCGTTACTTCTTATGTGCTGTTTGGTCATAGATCATTTTTCGGTGCAAAAGCTGAAATATTAGTTTTATACAAAAAATAACATTTCCGTTCATTATTTATAGTGTTTATGAAAAAGCCTAAACATGGGGAAGCCGCAGAAAAAGAGGGGTCTTGCTGACAAAGTTCGTAAGACGAAAACCTCTAACGAAATCAAGAACAATCCATTTGAGGTGAAGATCAATCGGAAGAAGTTTGACATTCTTGGGCGAAAGACGAAACATGATGTTGGTCTTCCTGGTGTTTCCAGATCGAAGGCCATAAAAAAGGTGCGTGATATACCTGGAAAAAAATCAACTGCAGTAGCTTTTAGAAAATTTCGCGTTGTGACATTTGTATATAGATTAAATATTGTTCTGTGCTCTTATGTCAAACTGCCTTTTAATTCCCCAGCGCCAAGAGACCCTGCTGAAGGAGTACAAACAAAAAAGCAAATCTAATAAGTTTGTTGACAGGCGGTTTGGTGAATACGATACCAAAATGGCTCCTGAAGACAAAATCCTGAAAAGGTTTGCCTTGGAAAGACAGGTAGAGTACATACCTGAAAAAATGTCGTCTTACTGGATTGCGGCCTTCGATTTCTGCTCATGCGATGGGTCTTGTTTTAAAGCGTATGCAAGACAAAAAGAACATCTATAATCTTAATGAAGAAGAGGAGCTTACTCACTTTGGCCAGTCGCTGTCAGAAATTGAGAAGCTGAATGATGTGGTGGACAGTGACAGTGAATCAGAGGACAAAGGACTCCTCTCTGGTATGTTGGACGTACTGCAAGAAAGAGAACTTTTAGTTGGTAACTGTTATGAAACATAGGTCAGACAATATCCAGTCTTGACCCGCATAAAATATAAAATGTCTTTTAAAATATAAATTTCTTGAAAAATGAAAATCTTAAAAAAATAATTGGTTTCTCGATTTTTTTATATTTATGCTCAAAATAATGGCGATCTTTCTCTTTCCTTTTTTAGCGGAGTTCACTGCGTCACACTTCGGTGGGGGAGGCGGCTTGCTGAGGAAGAAGAATGCTGAAGAGGAAGGCGATGGAGATGGGAAACCCAGATCTCGTCAGGAGCTAATTGAAGAACTTATCATCAAGTCCAAGCAGGAGAAGGTGGGCGGGGCCTCTTTAGGTTCTGAAGTCACCTGCATCTGCTCAAGTCCGTTCGCGTTCTCTGGCATTCACCAGTTATTCGTTGTTCGTCGGTGCAAAAGGCCTAAGAGTCTGTTCTAGCCTGTCAAGTCGGGTACTTCTGACAGAAGCTAAATGACCGTGCTTCATGTGGTTGTCAGCATGAGCGCCAGACCCAGAAGGAAGAGGCGCGGGTGATGACCGAGAAACTGGACCAAGACTGGAAGTCCATTCAGAGTCTGATGGCTCGTAATGCCCCTAAGTCGGTCTGCAAAGTGGAAGAAAGCAAGCCTAAGGTAAGATGGAGACAGATGTTCCTTTCTGGCACCACACTTGTGATGATTGTAGAAGTATCTCCCTGTAACCTACACCTCTCATTATTCCACCATTGCTCTATGTTATCCTGCTTGTATTCATTGAAATATATTTTCTGAAGCAGTTTGAGTAGTATGTCAGACTGTGAGTTTATTATTTTAAACTAAGATATTGTATATTTAAAACAGAAACAAAATTGTAGAAAAGTGTATGCATTCTTAATGAAGACAGAAAGATCGTTACTAATGCGACTAATCTGATTAGTCGCATTAGCTCTGATAAGCTTCTTTTTTTCCTCAGCAAAAAGTCCAATGGGTTAATTTTTTTTTTTTTTTTTTTTACACCCCCTAGGCAGAGGAGTATGACATAATGGTTCGGGAGCTGGGCTTTGAGATGAAGGCTCAACCCTCAGAGAAGATGAAGACGCCAGAGGAGGTGGCCAGGGAGGAGAGGGACCGGCTGCAAAAGCTGGAAGTGAGACATTGTTCCTTTCTGGTACCACACTTGTGATGATTATAGAAGTATCTCCCTGTAACCTACACCTCTCATTATTCCACCAGTGCTCTATGTTATCCTGCTTGTATTCATTTAAATATATTTTCTGAAGCAGTTCAAGTAAAATTTCTTGACCGAGGTTATAACAGATCCGTCAGTCGTTTGTAGTAAGTCCGCCTTGACATCAGGATACTGATGGACAACGTGAAATGGTGTGAGTTTTTGTGCCAGTTGGGAATACTGAATGTGTCGATGTGAGTAAATGAGGATATTCATTGATTGAAGGCTGACAGACAGCGTAGAATGTTGGGTGATATCGAGGAGGAGACCAGCAAGAAACAGAGCTACTTGTCAGCAGATGACCTGAATGATGGATTCATCTTGGATAAAGAAGATCGGCAGATGCTTTCGTACCAAGTAAGTGGACTAACATGAAATATCCCCCCTCTCTCCTGTCCAATCAGAAGGCAGTCAAACAGCCTTTTTGTGTTTGTGTGTGTTTTTTTTTGCCTTAGGATGGAAAGTGGAACATAGAGGAGGAGGATCAAAACGCTGATGATGATGATGATGGAGGCCATGATGATGGCAGTGATGATGGCAGTGATGATGGTGTAGGTGCTGATGATGATGGCCAGCATGGAGAAAGTGGATCAGAGGAAGAGGGTAGACATGCAGAGTCGGGTCATTCTGACCTCGACTCAGAGGAGGATGTAGTGGAGGGTGACGACGCGGAGGTTCCCCAGAAAGCCGAGGTCCAGGCCAAACCACGCTGCACCTTAAGTAAGGAGGAGCGGCTCGCTGGGCAGGAGGAGGCCAAGGCAGAGCTTCCATATACCTTTCCAGGTAAGACCACCTGCAGCCAGTGAGGAATCCGCCAGCTGTCTGCTGCGAAGCTTTCCGACTTCCCCCCTTCCCTCCCTCTTTGAGTCTGGTTTCTTCCTACTAGGAAGTTTTTTCCTTGCCACTGCTGCCTCTGGCTTGATCACTGGGGGCTTTGGGCGGGGATGCTGTAAAGTGATTTGAAACTCTGCCTTAAGAGTGGTTTGATTAGCAAGCAGCAGTTTCAGGGGATTCCACTCTTATTTTAGTGCTTAAAAAAGACCAAGCTAATATAGCAGATATATGTATTTTAAATGTGGATTTTACGGCAATGGATTGACAGCTAGCTTTGCCCAGTTATATTCATGTTACATGTTCATAAATAAAAATAACCTTCAGTACAGGTTTTACAAATATGTTGGTAAAGTGTATATTTATTGTGCTGAAGTACAGTTCTATACACGTCTGCTACAATATCTGAAATTGACTCTTTTAGCACCAGAGACCTTCAGTGATTTGAGGTCTCTTCTGCATGGACATTCTGCTGATAAGCAGTGTGTAATTCTGGAGCGGATTCAGAAATGCAATCACCCAAGTCTGGCAGCAGGAAACAAACTTAAACTACAGGTATCTCTTGTCCCCTTTTCGTTTGGGTTAGAAAAATCTTTTCTTTTGTAAGACTGTCATTTATGTATTTTTTTTTCTCCAGAAAATGTTTGGCTTTCTTCTGGAGTATGTTGGAGACTTGGCCACTAGATGTCCTCCTGAGCTTGGCACAGTAAACAAACTCGTTCCGTGAGTCACTTCACTTCCTGTCTCACAGTCTCGGGTTCTAGGGGTTATTCTTAATTTGCACTAATTACTAGAGTCACACAAAACTAAATTTATAATTGGCCCATGCTGACATTGTGAAGTTCAGATTTGGCTCTCCACAGAAAATAATTGTCCAGGACTTGGTTAGGGATAAACAGGGATTCAAATATCTTTTTGAAATGCATAAAGACATATCAAATTTTCTCTTAATTTTATGTAAAAAAAAGAAAAAAGAAAACAACATATTTTGTTTGTCAGTTAATGTTTAAATTCAATTACAAGAGAGGTGTTAAAGTGATTAAAGTTAGCTTTCACAGTATACAATAATATTTTCAAATTATGCTTGAAATTCATAACCCTAAATATGTTTCTGTGGTGATGCTCGGGGTGTTGAGTTCCCAGCGGGTTGTCCCATCGCTTGCAGGGTCACGGGTTTAAATCCCTTCTTTGTGACTTTCTGTGTGACTGGAGTTTACTTGTTTTCCTCTGTTTGCGTCGCGCTCCTCTGGGCAAGTCAGTTTCTTCCCAGAGTCTAATAACATGCAGTTAAGTTACTTGGTATCTCTAAATTGCAGTGTCAGTGAACTGGTTGGAAGCACAGGTGCTTTTCTTCATGCTATCAAATTGCTGATCCATAGAAACTTTTATTAAAAAAATTAAATTAAATAAAATTATGGGAATGACCCATCTCCTCTTTCTGGTAGTCGGTATAATAAATATTCTTCGACTATGTTGGGTGTTCAATTCACGTCCGCAGCTCAACGTGCCTTTGAAGTTTGCTTGGTCTCTTTGTCTTTGTGTGGTTTTCCGACCACAGACCAGAAACAGGCACTTAGGTGAATTGGCGTCTTTAGATCTCTCGTGGCGTGGCGGTGTGTGTCCTCAGTGATGCATCGCACCCCGATCAGGGTGTCCCTGCCTTGCGGAGGCCTCATTCTCTGCACGGCCGCGTGCTGGACAAGTGGAACTGGTGGATGGATTTTTCTACAGTCGAATGGTTCTTAAGAGTGCTTAAAGTCGCTTCTCGGCCCCATGAATTCAGAAATAATAAGGTTGCGTAGTTCGCTTTTGAAATTAAAACCACATTCGGCGGAGTCCTAGACGATTGGTTGGCCAGATACTCAGATTGCCTTGAAGTGGCCATAAAGTCTCCTGTTTTTCAGGCATCTGTACGGCCTCTGTCAGCTGTTCCCAAACGTGGCGTACCTGGCCGTGCAGAATGTGCTGAGTGACAGTGCCCACGATATGGAGGAAGTCATAGAGGTCAAAGGTCGTGCCACCCTCCCAGGCCTTGCCATGGTAAGCGTATTTTGTGTCCTGTTTCGTCCGGCACTAATAAAACCACAGATGATCATGGTGTTGAATGCCGCGTCTTCTGGCCCTTCAGCTCATTTACTTGAAGATTACAGCTCTGCTGTTCCCCACTTCGGACTTCCGGCACCCCGTCACCACCCCCGCCCTGGTGTACATCAGTCAGCTGCTCACTAAGGTCAGTAGCTGTCCCACGTTTGGTCAAACCCACATCGTGTAACAGGAAGCAGCTCCCATCCTGGACCTAAAAACGCTAGGCTGCCGCTCCCCTTTTACTTTCCTTTTTTTCCAGGGAGAACAGCTCAGGATTTTCAGTTGTGTGGGATATTTTTTTAAAAACATAAAAATAGCTAAACTTAAATATTCCGTTTCTGCGGGAATTTGTCTTGCAAGCTGATCGTGAATAGAGCTCAAGAAATCTCCAGGTTTTCCAAGTTAAAATCAATACGAGACGAAGTCCAGAGATATAAGATTAGGTTTCAAATACTATGGTACAGTAAATACTCAGTTTAAAGCTTGGCTTGTACTCATATCTTGGCCCTGTTCCAGCAATAGCATAGTTCCATGTTGCTGCCCCTTATAAAATTTGGCAGTGTAGTGTACATTTTTTTTCCCCTGTTATGTTGTCAAAGCAAACCCAGGGAAGAATGAAGCATTACTTAAATTATGTAACACTCTAAATGCCAAAGGTCCAATGAGGGTAGTAGTTGTGAGGCGAACATAAGGTGTGATTGCCAGGAATAAATGAGTTTTGATTCTGCCGCAGTTTGCAAATCGCCAAGAAAACGTAACTAAGTTCCTGATTCTTTCCCTGACTGTCCTCAAGTGGGATTTTATACAAAATCATAACCATGTTCACTGATGACATGTTTTCATTGGTATTGGTTATAGAAGATTAAGTGTTTGATGTATTTATGAGAGTTTATTTTTCCCCAGTGCCCAATAACTTCCCTGGAGGATGTGACCGGCGGATTGATTCTGTGCTGCCTGACGCTGGAATACGTCGCACTCTCTCAGCGATTTGTCCCGGAGCTCGTCAGCTACCTCTTAGGAATCCTGCACCTGGCTGTCCGAGACAAAGGCTCCCTCGGTACAGCACCACGGAGGTTGAACGCCACTGGTCACCAATTGCCTTCGCCTTTAGGGGTTTTATTGCTACACGTTTCCCTTGATTAACGTGATTAATTCCCAAATGTCACTGCGGAAACCACGTTAATCAAATATAATCAGTCGTAAAGTAAAAATTGCTCCGGTATTGATTGATCTCAGAATAATTAAGTATAGGCTACCCTCATAATATCATAGTCTAACATATGATATTCTTGTAATGAATAATTTCCACCTCCAGTCACGTAACTGATGTATTAATTTGTGGGAGTTTTGGGATAAGGTTAATCAAAATGTTTGCCGCCTAATATAAGGATGATCGCAATTGATTTAACCACGTTAATCAGGGGTTACCTGTCTATGTTCTACACCTGATGATTGGGAAATTTCTTTGGTCATTTGTTTTAAGCTTTGTTTCATGTATGGTTTGTGCAGGGGTGGGCTTGTTATTTTCTGGGGCCCCTCTGAACAAGTCCCCCCTCCCCTTCCCCCCCTCCAGGTGTTTCAAAAATAAATAGCTAGCGAGTAGAATCAGAAGATCGTAGCTAGCTACCTGGTAAGCAGAACATGCCGCTTCATCTCCTGAATTAGTAACGCATTCATTTAGTATTTAATGTGGTAACTGTTGGTGGCCAGCAGAGGGCTCCAAACCTCGTGGGCCCTAAACTAATGCGCGTTTTGACTGGTGGCAAACACTACTGCTGGATTTGTGTGAGAGAAAATCAAAGCCTTAGATGAGCGTTGCCTTGCCTGTAGTGTAACATCTTTTAAAATACGTTGTTGGGTGCCATGCGTTTTAGCGAAAACTATAATTAGTCAAACGTGCCGCTAATGTTATCGCCCGTGATGTTGCCAATGTGCAGTGTGTGCAGTAAGGGAGTCGGAGCTATGACAGTGTGCAGTAAGGGAGTCAGAGCTATGACAGTGTGCAGTAAGGGAGTCAGAGCTATGACAGTGTGCAGTGTGTGCAGTAAGGGAGTCAGAGCTATGAGAGTGTGCAGTAAGGGAGTCAGAGCTATGACAGTGTGCAGTAAGGGAGTCAGAGCTATGACAGTGTGCAGTGAAATGCCTTCGCCCTGCTGCCACCTCGCAGCCTGTGGAATTTAGCCCGGCTGGTTGGGAAAGCCTTAAAGGGACCATGGTGGAACGACTCTGAACACGTTCGCGTTCACATGGTGACCTTTAGATGTTTAGATGTTCAAATGTTTGTTTTTTAAATTACATCAGCAACGTTTTTTTTTTTTTACACTTTTTTTTTGTTTTAATCGTTATATGTTTAAAAAATGTGAGTGGTATTTGTGTAAATTTCCCTTGATTAACGTAATTCCCAAATGTCACTGCGGAAACTGCGTTAATCAAACATAATCAGTTGTAAAGTTAAGATTGCTCCGCTATTGATTGATCTCAGAATAATTAAGTATTTGTTACCCTCATAATATCATAGTCTAACATAATATGGTATTCTGGTAATGAATAGCCCATATTGTCAATTCCTTGGATACATGCAGCCTGCTCACAGCTGCATTGTGGGTTGTTTGGGGGGACGGGGGGGGATGGGTTTGGGTGCTTTCTGAAATTGGTCACCATTTCCACTGCTTGGTTCTTTGAACACCAAGACACCCTGAGTTTGCCTCCCCCCTGTATGCGGACTCCTCTCTGTCTGTGATGAGACCTACAAGGGCGCTGTCATCTGCAGACCAGGGCGGCTTTGTAGCTGGGTCAGTTACTTGTGTACAAGAGGTGCAGTAATTTACGGGCAAGCGGGGAGTTATGGTGTGGGAGTTCATCACTTCCGAATGATCAGATTCAGAGGCTTAGCTTAAATGAAATGCAGGGTGAAGGTCCGTGTTCACAGTATCACCTGCTGATCTGGTGCAGAAATTGCCGAGGATCAAAACGTAGATCCGTAAGAGCTGCCGGGTCAGAACGAATCAGCCGTTCTCAGGCTTTCGTGACAGCTGCAGTCAGGCCGATGGGTCTTGAATCACTGAACTTGTGATGCTGATCGCAGGTAACTTGCCTTCATATCCAAGTCCTATTTCACGTTTGCTGCCTTGAACTAAGCTGAAATTGGATTCTGTACCTAAATCCCTTTTCAGAAACTATCCTGACTGGCTTCTCTGTTTTTGGGGTGGGCAAATAATCAGATTTTAATTTCAATTACGATTTTGGCTTCCAACAATAATTAAAATTAAATAATTGAGATTATTGTTCCGCTTCTTGTTTTGCAATAACGCTCCTGTTTTGTCTTATAGACCCAGCGTGCCCCTTCCCCTCCCTGTTCATTTGTTTCTTAGTTGAATTAAATTTAGGGTCCAGGGAAGTCCACTGTCAAGTTTTTTTTTTTTTAATTTCCAAAGTCAATGATAATTGTGTTACATAATCGTGATCTCAGGGTTGACCAGAATAATGGTAATTATGATTTTTGCCTGTATATAGCAACCCTGCCGTGATGTTTCAGGTTACCGTGTGGTGCCACCATTCAAGCTAACAGGAAGTCACTGTGACCTGCTGGTGACAAGCGACGCAGCTCACGCCGAGTCATGGAGCAGCGAGCCACTGCCGATGTCTGGAGCACAGAGCCTCAAGCTGAAGGACGACCTGGAGAGAGACCATTATAAGTAAGAGAGACTGTGACAACTGGAGCAGAAGTCTGCAGCTTTAGGTTCAGGAGTTGTGAGATTTGACAAGATTTAAAATCACCCATTAATATTATTAGAAATGATGAACAAAATAGTTACAGGTAGTTCTCTCTTTCCAAGCTCTCGATTTACAAGTTTGTATCTTTTTCTTCAAGGATTTTTTTGTTTAAATGTGCGTATATTTTTGATTAAATGTTAAACAATGGAAACGAACATTATTAGAATTATTTGGCAAAAAATTTTTGCCGGGAACCAAAGTCGTCATTTTTATAACATTTCTATGGGAAAATACATCCCGCGTACTGGTTCTTAGCAAGCAATAATTTGAAACAAATTAGCTCGTAATTTCGAGAACTACCTATATAACAGATAATCTGAAATTGATATGAAATGATACGAGAGTCTTTGTTAAGATATTTTGTTTGCTTTCATGATCGATTGTGGTTTGCTCGTGGCTGTGTGGATAGGGTCGCACAGGCCTATATAACAATGGAAATCAGGGGAATGAAGATACGGGTGAATAATTATGGGATGGAATGGAATGTGTTCTTTTGGTGAGGACCTCTGGTTGCTATGTATTTTCTGTCCCCCCATCATAATTCTCCAGCATAAACTGAAAAGATTTTTCTCTTAATTAGAAGCCCTAGTTATGTAGACCAAAGCGTGTCGCAAGAGTGACCTGAATACAAAGGCGTGTCACGTAGACCAGCGTTCAACTGGCAATTAAACTTATAATTAATCCAGCATCGTGGAACCTCTAGATCCGAACCAATAAGCACTGAGAGTCTCTGCATAGTGAAACACAATTTCTGGTTTCCAGTAGGGAGTGTACAGTATAATTGTTCGAATTATTCCTGGACTAAGACCGATGTTTAGAAGCGTGTGTGAAGTGCTTTAAATTACTCATAATTATCACATTAGTGCCAGTTCTGAGAGACAGCAGGAATGCCACCATTGGGACAGGCACTTTGGTAAAGGCCCCACCCTCGCAGAGGCCCCCGGGGAAGCCAGGCCTGACGCCTCCTGCCTCTCTTCTTATCTTCTAAGTGCTTCTTAAATTCCTGGTTTAAGAAGCACAGCAGCAAGACTTGATTTTTAATTCTCCTACCGATCGTGGACGTCCTGTTTTACAGGTTGTCGTGCTTGGCCACATGTCTGGACCTGGTGAAGAGGTGTTCCTCGCTGTATAAATCCTTGCCATCTTTTACCCCGATCTTCTGGCCCATCAGAATTCTCCTGTCCAAGCATATCTCTCTGGAAGGCCATTCGTCAGTCCTGCAGGTGACCGCTCCCGGTCATTCAGACATTTTAGTTTAAAGTAAACCTGTCTGCTTTTTTTCCATTCATGCTCTAGTCTGGGGTCCTGATAGATGACTGAATATGACATTTTGGTATAATTAGTGTAAGTTATAGGCCTAGTATGTGTTCCCTCAGTTTGGAGTAGTTTCTCAGGCAATTATTGGTTATGTGCAAGTCACATGTTTATTATGAAACGCTACATTGCACCAGTGATATGCAGGGACGCTGTGAAGGGCGAGGGGACTTAGGACAATTCCTGGGGCCCCTGAGTGACAGAGGCCCTAAACAAAGTTTGGAACGTAATTGGATTGGTCTGGGTTGGGGGCCCGATGTGATACGCTGTCATGGGGCCCAGAATCTCCCTGGTGACCCCATTCCAAGGTGTAGCTTGTCTTACACCCTGCTTTCTGGTACGGTCACTAAATGGGTCAGTGGATTGAAATGGAAGAAATGTTGGTGTATTTCTTAAATAACATTCTTGCAATCATGCTTTAAACTTCCTGACCCCTTCACGCCCTGCATGTCATGCATGCTTAGTCATTATTTCAGGAAAAAAAGAGAGTAACAGGTTCTGCCTTGCAGGAAAACACCCTATTTTAATTAAGTAGGATAATCTCCTCTGTAAGTATCACGTCGCTTGGATCTTTTTTTCTAGCTGAACAAAGTTGTTCTTTTTTTTTTCGTGGGGATTGTTTTGCATATTTTACCTTCAATTTCTAAATTAAATCCACCGCTCTGGCTGGTTTTATTTATGAAATTATGAAAAAACTTTCTTTGTAATATCGAAGGCTTGTTTAATTACCGGGAATATCGGTAATTGCCTCTGAAGTCTTGTTCTGAGTGTTCTTGTTCTAAGAAAAGTATGTTAATACCTTAACCCAAACTGATTTCACCTGCTGTTAGTCTGCAGAACATCAATTGGCTCTCAGGCCAAGAAAAGTACCCCAGCTTAGTCTTAAACTAATTACGGAGGAGATTAGACACAGAGTTCAGATTCTTGTACCAAAAGTGAACTCATTGTATAGCTTCCCTTCAGAAAATGAACACAAAAGAAGATCGTTTACCCTATGACAGTAACTCCAGGTGAATTCACCTGCTTTACTCTGGTATTAACATAGATATTATGCTGATTCTGGCTAAACAATGATTTTCACAGGGAACGTTGCCTTTCAATGTGAAACGTTGCCAGTGGTTTCTGGCTCAGCGGGTCGGGTTGCCGTCATTATGATTGTCGGTTCAAATCCCGGAGTTAGCGGAATGGCGTCAGTATGGGCAAGGCTCTTAACCCGCAGCAGCTCCAGGGATAAAATCCAGGATTTTTATGTCTTGAAGGACCTGCATAGGGAAGCACTGGAAGCTGTATCCGAGTCCCCAGAAAGGCCATCTCCCTTGGTATTTGAGAAGACAAAGCCCATTCCTCTGAGACTGTTCACTCCTAAAATAGTGGAAGTGTGAGTGTGTTTTTTGTTTTTCCCCTCTAGTATTTGGAATGTAAAAAATTTACATCTTTCCGCCTGGTAGTTTGTCGGTTAAGGCGAGGCCCTCAGAACTGTCTCTCTGCATGACGCTGTTCCAGTTTGGACTTTGGGAAGAAGCGGGGCAGCTCCAAGGAGGAGAGGGAGAGGGAGAAGCTAAAACACAAGTACAGGAAGGAGCTGAAGGGGGCGCTGCGGGAAATCCGGAAGGACACCAAGTTCCTGGCCAGGGAGAAGCTGACGGAGATCATGAATCGGTACGGATGCTCTTGCAATTCAGCTTATACGTTTGCTTTGTATGTGTGCAGTTATTGCAAATTAGGATAGTGGCCCTGAATACCCCACGGGGTGTAAGAGGTGACAGGTGCCAGCTAAACCTCGCCATCGTGGCTGTCATCATAACTGGGTGCCGTCGGTCTGACCGGTTCAACCCACTTGTAATTAGCGTAACTACCTTTAGTTGAATTAGGCGGTGAATGACAGCACATCATGATTCGACTTACTGTCAGTTTCGAAGCCTTTTACAATGTGGCCTGGTTGTGGTTCGGTTTAATTATTCTGTTTAATAACTGGAACTGACAGTTTCATTCTCTGAATCGTACACAGAATCATTAACTGTGAGGTAACAGCAGCTCCCTTTTTTTCCTTTTGTTTACGACAGGGATGCGGAGAGAAAGAGGAAAGTGAAGGAGCTCTTCGGCAGCCTGTCCACTCAGGAGGGGGAGTGGAAGGCTCTAAAGAAGAAGAAGAGGAAGTGATTGGCCATCGCCGTCGTCGCATGACATCGCCAGATCTCCATGTGGACTGTATTAAATACAACTCAATCAGAGCAACCCTGTTATTCCTTTTGGACGATAGTTTGTAGGTTTATCAGTTGTTTTTCTGTAATGGAACTAAATGTAACATAATTCTTTTTCAAATGGGAAGAAAAAGGGTTCATTTTTTAAAAAGCTAAACTACAGATAACCAATAAGTGGGGCTTCCATACCAACCCATCTCCGTCATTCCTGTAGGCTTGCAGTACGTTCAGAAGTATGACATTGGACACATTGGCAACGGATTCAAATTCTAACCCTAAAGTAACCCTGGAATATACATTTTGAGCAATTTGTACGGCTGTTTAATGGACAGCAGTCTTTGTAAATGTGATTTATAAACCCATTAGGATTATAGAAATATTTCCATTTTAATAAACAGATTGCTCTTTATTAGGGCTGTCAAATGATTAAAATTTTTAATCAGATTAATCAGAATTTTCAGTGGATTAATCAGGATTAATCA
>JAODLC010000123.1:18167578-18183572 GCA_026781145.1 Hippopotamyrus pictus | reverse complement strand
CACGTTAAAAATTTTAATCAAATTAATCATGGTGATGGATTAATCCACGTTAACGCGTTAATTTTGACAGCCCTACTCTTTATTTGTTACACTCTGAGGTTTCATGGATGGATTCCTTATGCACACAGTGGCTGTGGAGAAAAGGCCGTCGTGGCATCGTAATACAGTCCCTTTATACGTAAAATATTTAAACCTGAAATCCACTCAGTCTGTGAAGTTTGTAAATGACTGACAGATTTATTATGTATGTTTTTTATTATTATTATTAAATCATAAATGCTTAAACTACAAAAGTAAAAAATGGTGCATATTAGGAAGAATCAACAAATGCAAGTTTATGCACTAAAGTCAAGCTTTATTGGGGTTTTGTGGTACTCTTTCTACACTAAGCATTCATGTTATATTAGGCTTGGGGAAGGGCGATGGGTTCCCTTGGCTTGGGTGGGGCTTAGGTCGTACTTTATAACCATAGCTCAGCATCACAAAGGGCATTCTCTTAGGGTTTGGGGGTGACAAGGGTGGTCTAGTATGTTGTCTTCTCGGGCTAGGTTGAATAGCTTGGAGGAGACTCAGCCGGTGATTTTGGCAGCAGTGTGACTCTCCACACTGCGGGACATTGAGGCGCTCCGCTCCTCGGTAATTCCTCCTGTTAAATGGGGTGACAGTTACAATGGAAAAGGAATAACGCCAGTTTTTCAGCACGCGAGAAACTCTGCGTGATCGAAAAACTTAATGCAGCACGTTGTCATGAAGCTAAAAAAAACTGGTATCGCATCAAATTTAACTAAGGTATATTATCAAAAATCTCCTTGAATTATATATGGTTCCTACCACAACAGACTTTGTCGTTACTTAGTGTTTTGTGTTATTTACCTGATATGCTCTCTGCAGAAATGCCCAGTCTCTTCTCTTCACCCTCCAGCAGCTTTCTGTAGGTGGCGATCTCAGCATCTAGCTTCAGCTTAATATGAAGAAGTTCCTTGTAGTCCTGTAAGTATTTGCCCATTTCGATCTTGGTCTCACAGAGCTGGTTCTCAAGCTGAGCAATGATGCTCTCCAAGCCAGACACTTTATCCATGTGGCCGACCTCCATGTCTTCCAACTGCTGCTCCAGTGCCGCATTGTTGGCGCGTAGTCCATCGATCTGGTTCTGCAGGTCGACCACCTGATTGTGAAAGGTGGTGATCTCTTCCTTCATGGACTTCATCTGATCTTCATGCTTGCTTGCATGGGCTTTCAGAGTGTCAAACTTGCCCTTATACCACTTCTCAGCCTCCTGCACGTTACGGGAGGCCGCTTGCTCGATTTCGACCCGAATGTTGCGCAGGTAAGTGGCCAGGTCAGGCCGGTCAGAGTCTAACTCAGTTGTCACCTTGGAGTCCTCGATCTGTTTCATGAGGTCGGCGACTTCCTCGTCATGAAGCTTTTTAAGGAACTCCATCTCAGCCACCAGTTGTTCCACCCTCTTCTCCAGGTCTGCCTTTTGCAAGGTGGCGTTGTCGACATCTTCGCGGAATTCTCGCAGTATCCTCTCTGCCTCCTCTGAAATTGGTGAGATCACTATGCTTCATTCTTGGTTATAGAGGTCAACAATGCCAGAAGAGACCATACATTTAACAAAAATGCTCTCGAAGTCAAAGGTCCTGATATAGGCAAATTTGATTATTCAATAGCATTGACTTAGTCCTTCAATAGGAAAAACACAGTAGTGTAACTTTGATTCACAGTAGATTTTGGGTCTTACCTTTGAGTGAAAGCTCCTCTTCGAGTTTGAACCTCCACATCTCTATTTCTTCCTCGATATAGCCCCGTTCGATGTCAGCAGCTCCTTTCTCCTTAGTCAGGGACTCAATGAGCTCTCTCATTTCTTTAAACTTGATGTCATATTCGTCCCCGATGTTGCTGGGCCCACCCTTGTAGCGGTTTTGCAAGGCAGCTAATTCGGCTTTAAGGGCTGCATTCTTCTGTTCCAGTGCCTGAACTTTCTCGATGTAGCCGGCGAAGCGCACGTTCAGCTCCTGCATCTCCTCCTTTTCGTTCACGTGGACCCTGTGTAACTCTGTCCCGACCTCTACAGCGCCGGCCTGGAATCCGGAACGCCCTCGAGTGAACGAGGATCCCCGGCACCGGGTCGGCGATGGACTCTGCACCCGCATCCTGCTGCTCCCGCTGACTGTCAGTGTCTTCTGCGAGTAAGTTGTGCCTCTCATGTTTGAAGTCTTCGGCTTCTCAGCAGTAGCCTTGCTCGGCGTTTCACCAGACCACCCTTATTAACTGCCCTGAGCTTGTGGCAGCTTTTTATGGAGCTGCAAGGAATTTTACAGACACCCTTGAGAGTCTCACAGGTTTTTGACATATTTTAAATTTGGTAGTATGACACTCAGGCCAGACCTGCACAGCTTGCCATATTAGCTAGCATTTCATTGTCATGAATAGTGTGAAGTGTGGTAAGGCTTCACGTAGCGGTGCTAAATACCATGGTAACCATGTATAGCTCTCTCTGCCCTCAGCTTGCTCAGTGCAAAGGAGTGAGGGGCATTTTACACATCAATTACCAAAGCCTGTACTCCAGGCATCAACAAACAGGCACAAAAAACGAGTTCTGTGACAGAGCTTAATCCTACAAGAACTTTACTTGGTCGGCTGAAGATATGTACTCTTGAGTATCAGTATGCATGGTCTGTGATGAAGAAAGAAATTATTTAAAATTTTATTTAGTTAGTTTATTTTATATTCATCTGTTGCTTGGCAACTTACAAAATATCCTGGTACCAGAGTTAGGGCTGAGGTAATATAAAATGACATCATGATATTTCTGCACATTTGTACGTTTTCCTTGTTTGTGGGTTTCCTTCCACAATCCACAGTCTGCTCAAGTAAACAACTGAGTTGTTAAAGAGAACTGACACCCTGTCCCAACAAAAGCTCTGCTGTACCTATGATTTACTATTTTTAAAGTATAATGTCAATATATAGCTTAAATTGGTAAAATATATGATTTTATCCATTTGAGCTATTTTTACCCTCAGAAAATATATAAGTCCGACATCAGCTGCTCCACCCTCTTCTGCAGCTTTTCCTTTTTCTGGAGAGAGACTGAATTTTAATGCCACTTTGGCGAGACACTGTCTTCGAATCACTCCTCAATTTTTTTCCCACTTATATCCTGCACTAGAAACTATACTAGAAAGGCCACATTTGTCTGAGCACGTGTTATATTTTCTTTAGCTGTTACTTTTATATGTGTGTCTGTGCGTGTGTGTCTGTGTGTGCGTGTGTGTCTGTGTGTGTGTGCGCACGCACGCATGTGTGTATGAAGCTTACATACTAATCAAATACATTTATTACGTGTTATTTTCTCTGTGCAGCACTTCAGTCAATGAAGGTTCTTCTTAAAGTGCTTTACAAATAAAGTTTACTTACTTACTTACTGATATTGATGAATTAGCTAGAAGAATCTGACGGCGACCCTGATGATGTCATTGGTGCGGCACAGTTAGAATCTCTATGACGTGTTAATTGACAGTTGGGCCCCTGTTATGCCCAACAACATGGCTTCATTTTCTTCCACGGACGTAATAGAAGCCTGCAAACACTATGCTGAAATTCCCATGAACTCAGCACTGGGTCATGACATTTTCCATTTCACTTGCAGTAGACAGGGAATTAAATCTCTGCCATTTTAACAGTGACAACTCTATTTTTTCAACAGCACTGCAATTTGGTCCTTTTTATCAAGGGTCATCAATTGAGTATCATTCTAATAAGAGTGAGCTCTGTGTTGCTTTTAATCTTTTGTGTTCAATGATGTACATTTAATTTGGACTCATTTACTCACTAATATCTATTTAGAGCAAACCAACAATCTCAATCCGCTAAGTCTCAGTTCTGTGGGATGCAGGTATCATAAACCAATGTTTATCGGTCTGTGTTTACTTACATGCTTCACTATTATGCGACCAAAACTGGGTTTTCATTATCAGTTCTCTACTCAAAGGCACTTAATCATGGAACTCATGTAAAAGAATGAGCACCCAGAATATTGAAGGAAAAATAGCAAACATGGAAGGTGGCTGCCGTAAACATGGAAGGTGGCTGCCGTAAACATGGAAGGTGGCTGCCGTAAACATGGAAGGTGGCTGATGTAAACATGGAAGGTGGCTGATGTAAACATGGAAGGTGGCTGCCGTAAACATGGAAGGTGAGGTGGCCGTAAACATGGAAGGTGAGGTGGCCGTAAACATGGAAGTTGAGGTGGCCGTAAACATGGAAGGTGGCTGCCGTAAACATGGAAGGTGAGGTGGCCGTAAACATGGAAGGTGGCTGATGTAAACATGGAAGATGAGGCGGCCGTAAACATGGAAGGTGGCTGATGTAAACATGGAAGATGAGGCGGCCGTAAACATGGAAGGTGAGGCAGCTGTTAGTCGAAACCGTCAGAGCTGTCGTAAATCTGTGTGCAGAAGGCATTGATCTAAGCTGTAACATAAAATCCTGGCTATCAAAGAGATACACGTACCCCTCCTTTCTGACCCATTCAGGATTGCCTCACATGTTCCAGCATAATGAAAAGGTCTGACTAACACTCCTTACTATATTAGTCAGGCTTCTCTATTGTTAGCGTCACACAATAAATAGACACACCTTAGGATCCCGAACTTTCTCTTAAGGCTTACTGAATCCCATTCTAACTATATCCCCCTAAGACCTACCCCTGCACAGACCAGCAGTCTGGTCCTCCGGTACCACAGATTGGGCTCCTCTCCAACTATTTATTTATTTGTATTTTCTCATTTAGCAAATGCTTTTATCCAAAGCAAAATACAACTGAGAAAGCAGGGTTGCTAAAGCAACTGGGGTTAAAGGCCAGTGGTTAAATCTCCTTGTCTACCCTGAGATTTGAACTAGTAACCTTCCAGTCCGCAGTATTGTACCTCTATCCATATACCACCCTACCTCACTAACCACACCACTTACCTTGTCTAAGAACCCTTTCCCAGAACAGACAATGCATATCAAATACATTGTAACTGGCCTGAGCTTATTGCTTGGTATATAACGCAAGACTGGAATTCCACCTAGAAGTACTGTATATTCTAGTTGTGATGTAATAATTAAGTGAACCACTAGAGGCCGTCCTAACTCCCTTTATTCCATTCAACATTTTGACCCAATGAAAGCCACAGTTAAAACTGGCATTACCTGTTTTGGATAGCGTGTTACCAGAACATTTGATCACTTTCATACATGTTTCTAATTTTATTTTGAAATTTGCCTATTTATAGGTACCCTTTACAAAAATATCTATCGTAGAATTTAATAGGAATGTGGGGATTATACTCAGAAATGCTACATAAATATATGTTGGGAGAGTTTTCATGTCCCATCACCATATAAAGGTGCAACTTTCTGTCACACATTCTGCGGCACTCCTAACCTGCAAAAGTATTTTGCAGATGGTGATTCCTCTGACACAGTGATGGCGGGGGGGGGGCATTGGGTTGGGCCTGTGTGCCCCTAATTGGAAGGTCCCTGATTTGAATCACATGGCTGGCACAGTGCTGTCACCACGAGCATCATCAGCAAAGGCTGCTCACCCCGTTTCTAAGTCCTACCTGTATGTTGCTTTGGACAAATGCATCTACTCGATAAATAAACGTAAACATGCATGAGACGGGCATGGCTGTTTATCTATGAAATAACTAGCATTTCTTTTCGGTCGTTGCATTTTCCAGACACCAAAACGCCATTCTTGGAAAGAGGACTAATTATACCAAATGAGACACAATTAAATGGCTCTCTTCTAAATGTAAAAGTGTAATAAAAGTGTTAGAAAAGTGATGATATTTGAGAAGGTCATGTGACAAAATAAAATTTAAAACATGCTTTTATCATTTTATATCCAATCTGTCTTGGGTTTAAGGAGTTTCAGCTTAATAAGGGAGTATTATATGTTGGTAAATTAAGCAGACAGCACAGCAATATAATTCATATAAAACGCAGTGTTCTGTCCTGCACAAACCATTGCTCTTTAAGAAAGCAGTATCTGAGTTCACAGCTGTATTTGTTTTCACTGGGTTCAGGTTTAGAGTTCTGAACATGTAGATTGCTCTTTGTTAGCTTTCTGTTTGATGGGTTACACTTATGAACCAAGGCGTTTGGGAAAGGCTCCAAAATAAATTTTATTAAATACAGTTTTGCCTTGCCTCTTCAAGTGCTTTTCTTTTTAAGACACTGAAATATGAACACTGAAGTCTGTTCAAATGTTACACAGCATTTGTTTCAGTTTTTATCACCCTGATAACACTTCTTTACACTGTAATTACAGTATAGTCACTTTATTTCATTATGATTAACATGAAATAAATACATTTCCTTCGGAATGCGAGATTGTATTCCAGATTAAAAAGAAGGGGTTTAACTCTTCCCTAACTTTAAATGAAAGTATGTAACTAAATACACAATATTTCCTGGTGCATTGACTAAATGCAGTGCATGCAAATTTTGCGTGGTCATCATCTTCCAGAGTATGTACTGAATTAACATTTGCATTGTAAGGCTTCGGGCAGCTTGAAAGACAGTTGACTTCACGTTCTGTATTCAGTCATGCACATGTTGTGAGTAAATTTGGTAGATATACTCTTTTGTCTGAAAGGCATAATTTCACACGTTGAATTAGACATTCACACCCCCTTATATTCTTATGTTCCAGCATTTGACATTTCTCCTTATTCTAATAAATCATATCTCCTTCGCTACAAAAAAGCATTGTCAGACATGAAGAATGCAAGGGTTTGCTTAAGACCCTCCTCTGCTTTCTGAATTAGATCTGCTGTCGACAGTACTTTAGTCATTTCACAGTGTTTTTTTTTTTTAGTCATTCAGTCATATTTGCAGTGTGCTAATCATTGATAAAAGATTTACAGATGAAAAGCATATAGCAAGTGCTTACAGACAAAGGAATACGTATATTTGTGAGCTGTCATTTTGTTACACTTTATGGATAATTCAAAATGTTTAAAAGGGTCATGCCCGTCCCGTTTACATGAACTCAGAATTTTCCAAACAAGTAGAGCATTGGCACAGAAGGAAATAATTAAGCCTAGTCCCGCACTTGTTGGGACACTGGTCAAAGTAGTTAAAAGTTCCCAAAAGTCAGTTCTTCATTAGTTAGAGAGCTTTTTAATGCACAGTTTAAGTAGTACAGGAAAGACTGGCCCAGTAAGAATAGAGTGCTTAATGCAATCAGTGTAACACATGCACACGCTACGGGGTTTGATCTGGAGTGACAGTGTGCTACAATAGGTACTGTTCTCTCACACTAGCATTATGTATTTGATTCTGGCCCCCGGCCGTGTGGAATTTGCATGTCCTTCCTTTATTTGTGGAGGTGTCCTCTGTGTACTTCAGTGGTTACCAGCTACAAAACTATGCAGTAGGGTAAATGAGGATATCTAGACTGCCATTTGTTTGAGTGAACATGCTCTCTAACGGGCTGTTGTTCTGTCTAGCGTGTCTTCTGCTCTCCTCATGTCCTGCTTGCTTGGTTTTACATTGACTTAGTATTCACAACCAGTTAGATAAAGTATATGTTGCACTAGGCTCTCATACCTCCATGAGTCATTCCTTATCTTACGGTGTCCCACAAGGGTCAGTTCTAGGTCCACTGCTGTTCTTTCTCTCTATGCATTTTCATCAATATTCTGATGACGCCCAGTTTATCCATTGGCTCCTTGCTTGACTGCATAGATGGGATCAACTGGTGGATCTCTCATAACATCCCAAAGCTAAACAAAGAAAGGCCAGAGGCTTTTTTATCAGGAGTGAGGTGATGAGAAGTGGAGTACATGGTTATTTTGACACCATTTCTTAGAAGGCTAAGAATCAGGTGAGTCATTTTTGATAGCGATCCCCACTTTAAGATTTCATTAGCAGGGGCTATAAGTCTGCTATCATTGCCACAATATCGTTATGCTACAAGCTGTCTGTGACAGACTATGAAAAGCTTACACACACACCTTTGTCTCAAGCAGAATAGGCTATTGTAATGCAGCCTACCGAGAATGCTATCATAAATCATAAATGCAGTGTGTCCAACAAGCCCATGCTAGAATTTTAACACATATTTCATCCACAACTGATTTTAAGATCCCCTTAAGAACATAAGAAATTTACAAAGGAGAGGAGGCCATTCGGCCCATCAAGCTCGTTTGGAGAGAACTTAACTAATAGCTCAGAGTTGTTAAAATCGTATCTAGCTCTGATTTAAAGGAACCCAGGGTTTTAGCTTGCACTACACTAACAGGAAGACTATTCCATACTCCAACTACACACTGTGTAAAGAAGTGCTTTCTCAAATTCATTTTAAAACGTTCTCCCGCTAATTTCCACTTATGGCCACGAGTTCTAATATTTAAACTAATATTGAAATAGCCATTTGGCTGAACAACATCCAGACCTGTTAGAATCTTATAGACCTGGATCATGTCCCCCCTTAGTCTCCTTTGCTCAAGACTAAACAGATTCAGCTCAGGTTAGTTTTTAAATGTTTTCATGGTGTAATCAGTGCATGCTCCTTACTTTGCCACCTCTTTACCTTAGTGATTTGATGATTGGATAAGTCCCATGCTGATCATAAAGATGATTGGACAGAAGCTTTTAGTCTTGTAACCTGGTTGACATCTATGACGCTTTTGGGTCTGATGGGACAAACTGCAATATTAACTCTCAGATTACTTGAGAGCTTTAGCTTCATTCTCCACCTTAAATCATTTCTTTAATGTAGCGTGTAACATTGTTTTTTCTTTGTTTCTTTTCTATTTTTTATTGTGTTATGTTGTTTCCTTTTTTTCTCATTTTTAAAATTCTTCACCTGTAAAAGATGGAAATGAATAAACTTAAATGAAGTAAATAAGTGGAGAAAAAAAGCAATATTTATATATGAAGATATTCCTGTTTAGGTGGTGAAACACTGGTGATTTGCTACATATAAAAAGTTAATTAATTTTCCTTCCTGGGAGCTAGAAAATAATTAAAAGTGCTTAGCGAATGAAAATTGCCCTAGTCATTTGTTGACAAATCAAATTACACTCACATTAATTTATATGTTAATTTGGTTGTCATTTTTATCAAAAGATTAAGTCAACAATCTTTTTTACTCAATGAATAATAAAAGATTAACCTGTATAGTGACACTGACTATGTTGAAATGTTGCTTTCAACCAATATTGACCAGGTACTTGGAATCATTGACAGCAGGGGAACATGAAGAGTCTGCGGACATAGAAGACAAGATGAAGGTCTCACTGTCCTGTGAGACTCGTGCTTGGGGTCAGAAGATGGAAGTGGCCCATCTTTCTCATACCCTTGGAACAACGGTATTTCTGATAAAAGTCTGGACAAAAAAGACAGGAATTGCGTTGGTTTCTGTGTTGTTCAGTTGGAGCTGAAAAAACAGATGACTATCACTCAGATATTTCTTAGAGCTGAGACTATTTTTAAGAAGGATGAGAACTTTTGGTGTGCAGTGAGGGCCTGGTAATCCGAGGAAGATCACAAGAGTCTTATTTGATTTACTCATACTGATTTACTCAGTCTCCAAATATGTAAATATTGTATATCATTCTTATTTGGTTGTATATGTTTTATGAAAGAATGAAGAATAAAAAGTAAATGAAAAAAATACATATTTAGAAACTGCATAATATCTAAAAAATGGGATAAGGAAAGCGAGGTCGACGGTTGAGTATTTAAACGCACATACAAAGTGGCAGGTAAGGCACTATGGCTTTGGTGGGAGGGAGGGAGGGAGCCACCTCAATCAACCAGACTAACCGGGTATGATGCCAAAAAAAATGCTGAGGTCTAAGCCTCGCAGCAGAGACAGTAGTAGCACTAATATGACTTGGACTAACTTTTTTACGTTGGTATGTATTGACGTTAAAAATTCCTGTTGACGCATTTAATATGCATCTGGAACACTGTCAAAGGGCTTGTATAAAATTACCTGGTGAACTCCGTATTAAAGGGCAGTGGCGGGAGAAAGCAATGAAGGACTTGTCATCGTACTCTACCATCCTGTTGGAGGTTTTAACTCCACCACGCCCTTGTCCCGCCTTCACTTTTTACGTGTCCTTGTTGTAAAAAGCACAGCGTTTATTTGTGCGTGACACACTGGATTATGGGACTTCCTCATTGCCATACAGTGCACGCCATACATGGGTCTTCCGGGCCATACACGTGAGTGTCACGGCAACACTCGTGTCCCGATCCGATGCTATCCGGTAGGTGTGGATAAACCTTTGCACTCTGATGACAAACGTCAGCAAGTCCTGTCACGTCAGCAGATGAGGGGTTTCCTTCAGTAGGCCTCCGATCACCATGACAACCTCATACCAGAAACTACAAACATTCGTGTCAACTAGTGCTTGCATTCCAGAGGAACTCCCTGACAGGGAGCCAGAGTTGTTGTTCTGGTTGCTATAGAGGTACTACAGTCTAGGTGAAGCAGGACAGTTAATCTGCGGCTGCTTTTCATTAATCATTTTGTGCATTTTGATACGGGGAAGAATAACATTCTCAACTTTTCCTATTCCTTGTGTTTTTGCTTAGGCAAACTGCTAATGCAGTATAATCCTACTGTATGGATCTATTGCACTGTGCAATTGTGTGAAATTTTGGAAACACGATCTCTGAGTAGTCAGGTGTTGTCTTTCACCATTGCCCCCGCAGACCCACAAGCTTTCACCGCCTGTGCAAACATAAGCCAGGACCAATTGCAACCTTGGGATGACTCCAAGAGCAATAATACACTCCTTTATTTTCTTAATTGACTTCTACCCAGTGGAGACATTTATGATGTCACTGCTGTGGGTGTACATGGCAGTTTTTCCACTGCAATTAAGCATTAATCTCCGCAAGTCTTGGGATCAGCCTGACGCTGGCATTATTTTTTTCACCTGAACTGAAAAAGAGAGAGAGGCGTACATTTCCCACCTTTCTCAGCTGAGCGGTCACATGCACATGAATTGCTACTGAGCATTGTGCTGAATCCACTCTCAGTACGAATGTTCAAGAATGACAGGGTGTAAAATATTTGGGGTTTCCGGATTCTTTCCCCCATTCTAATTCCCCCCATTCTAATGCCATAGAAAGCATTACTGCTGCCTTTTCATGCTTATAGTCAGATCATCGTGAGTAATAAATGATACAAAGATACAATGAATATCAGTATTTTAACGTCATCTGTAAAGGTAGTAAAGAATAGAAAAATACACTATTGACCTAATGTCATGCATCCTCTTTTGAAATGATGTAACCACTTTAAGCTGAAAATAGACACGTTTCAAAGCACAAATGAATTCAGAGCATATAATGGTGAAGTTCAGTCTCATGTCAGCCTTACAGTATTTAGCACCTTCTGTAGAAGAATGACACACAACAGGTTTCCATGATATTTAATATGCTTTTGATGCATCGATAGATTCCTGTTCTCTGGTTACGTTTTTTAGTTATTTTTTAAAGTGTATGTTTTTAGGAAGAAACAAGCACATAATTCATTTAACTTTAAATTTAATCAGAATTTTAATATGAATTAATTTGAAACCTGGCCCTTGGTAAGCTGTAGAAGATGGATGTGGATGGATGGAAGGAATATTTATATGTGAATGTAATCTTGTGTAACACAACTACTGTGAGATGTACTGAATGTCCTACTTGAATGACATTTGAACTATGTCTGGAAAAAATTAATCTTCCCTGGTGTAATAATGCCCCTGAAAATGCTTTACACTCACAGCTGTTATAAATCTATCAAATTTGTAGTTAACACCAGGCTGAGAAGCGTGGTGATGACAGCATGCTTCACTGACACAGTAACCGATGATGCAGTGAATCTGCCATCATTACGAAACTTCCTTTAGTACTTATGTGTAATATGGATATTACATGTATTCATATAAACATTCGGCATAACTGTCAAAAAAGGGACCAAAAAATAATAAACGATGTTTCATAAAAGCATGGACCAATTTCTTAAAATTTCCAATATACTATATAGCTCCCCAGATCTATTTGATGACTTGATTAGATAATTCAAAAGGCATGTTTTACTGTGATCCATTTTTTTCAGTCAGATCATTTCGAAACGTACCACATATAAGCTGTTTATTTTTTTTTCCCCCAACACTGGGAATCGGGAGGTACTGAACCCATCCAAGTGTACGCGCTCTGGGCAATCACACAGCATGGGCAATATAAGGTCACCAGTTCGTCAGGCATGCTTTTGGATTGCGGGAGGAAGATCAGCAGGCCGAGAGGAAACTCATGCAGACCGAGGAAGAATCCACACATGCACACAGGAACTCCAAACAAACAGCGTGGCTGGACTCAAACCCGCGAACCTGGTCAGAAGCCATCACACAGAGCATCTCAAAAAGAAGACAAGTTGTAACATAAATGTAAGTTTCACTAATTAATATGCTGTCATATACAGGCGAAACACCATAACTGCATATTTAATCAAGATTGAGTTATAACTGAAATTAGTCTCTGCTTTATCTCGGGACAAAATCTCTTAGTTCACCTGTGCTCAGTTTTGAAGTAAACGCTATCATTTATCTATCTGTTACACAAATGGGGGGACCGTCAAAAAAAACTTAGAAGCCCCTTTCCTCAGTTTTACTGCCAGCATAGTTACTACGGTATAGGGCAGTATAGCAAACGCTGGCCAAGATAAGCGGTTTGAAGACTTCTATCATCCTACGGAAGTTCACCTTTCGAAAATGTTAAAACTGCACCTGCGCATGGAGTAGAACTTATGAGTTTATTACTCACTCAACTTGCAGACCATAGTAAGCCACTGTTTTGGATAATGATTTTGCAGCTGTGGCAAGGATGGAAATCCATTCACAGTACTTAAAAACTGTGCACAAAATTTATGCTAAATATGGTTAAGACTGAACATAACCTGCAGGGTGATTTTTTTTATACAGAAAGACTCTGATTAATAGTAGGACAAGAACCAGGAATGAGAGCTGGAGCAAATGACACAAATAAATCAGTGATGCAGAGGTATATTTCTATCTATCCATCCATCCATCCATCCATCCATCCATCACTGTAACCGCTTAACCCCAACCAGGGTCGCGGGGGGGACCAGAGCCTATCCCAGGAACAACGGGTGCAGGCAGGAAGACGTATATTTCCAAACAATGAAATTAGATCTTACATTTGTAGTACTAGTTGTAGCATATATAAAATATAAAATGATATAAATAATATGAGGATAGCCCCTTATAAAACAAGCACATAGGACTCCTTACAGTTTTTACATGCTTTACAAAACACGTTTCCCAATCTTCAATTTTATAGCCTGAACAAAAGGTGTGCAGAATTACGTATCTCACTTTTTTGTGGGGCGTCCTTTAAAATCCCGGCCAGAATGACTGTAAAGACCCTTATTCAAAAATGCATTAAATTTAGGACAAATTAACTCTTTGGTTTTATGATTATCCCCTTTACACCCCATAACCCATATAATTGAAAAGTGTTTAGTTGCCATTTATAGAAACTAGAACTTTTGGTAAAAATTCCAGTAACAGTCGGGATAATGAATAGCATTTTCCCATGAACTCTTACTTTCGAGTGGAACTCAGCTTTCCGCTTGTCTTTTCATATTTCTCATAAAAGAAATATTGTTTCGTAACTTTATAGGCAACTTTTCATATGTGTAAAAGAATGAGAATATTCAAAAACAGGTTGTGAGCACAGGCCTTCAGTAACAAACTGATTCAAACTCCCCCCAACAATGATGATGAATGGTGAGGTAAAAGACTTGCAGTTTGATTGGTGTGAGACCTAATAACTCAGCTCTCAGGTAATGAGAGGCTCGACTGGTTAGTATCCAGAAGGTTTCTGGTTTGAATCCTGAGGTCGGCAGAAAAGTTGCATCGTCATTACACCCTTAACTTCCGGAACATACTCCAAAGGTCCTGCATAAGTGGACCTACACTAGAACCCCAAGGTTGGCCCTCTCCTCTATATGTGTGTATGTTTCAAAGGAGAGCAAGATAGGGTATGTGAAGACTGCAGCATTCCAATGTACTTGTGCAAATAGAATATCATTTCATGCAGTTTTAGACCCACAAAAATCTGACTCTTTCCTTTAATTTAGCTGTCAGGGTTTATGTTCTTGCTTTATTTCTGCATCAAAAAGGCCAAAGTTTATTTCTGTTTCTTAAATTGCATCAGACACCTGACCAGTGCTTCAGGAAGTGTTTTCAATGTTAACAAACTTTTCAAAAGGAAATCTGTGGTAACAGCATCACTGTCGCGACTCTTCAGAAAGTCCTTGTCGAGGCTAACTTGGGTCTTACCCAGTGCTACTGCAGCTGGCTAGGAGGCTAACTTGGGTCTTACCCAGTGCTACTGTAGCTGGCTAGGAGGCTAACTTGGGTCTTACCCAGTGCTACTGTAGCTGGCTAGGAGGCTAACTTGGGTCTTACCCAGTGCTAGCTAGCTAAGTGAATATATTTTACAGTGTGCATGATGAAGGCATGTAGTACTTGGTGTATAAACAAGAAAAGAGTTAAATGCGTTTATTTTACACTGACCATTCATGTTAGCTGAAGTCCAAATCCAAGACATTAAACATTTCATGAGACAATATTCTTTTTACACCCATCTCTCTGCTTTTTAAAGCTCACCCTGCTCGAAAATGTCAAACAGCCCACAAACCAAAATTAATACATCTCAACACGGCTCGGAGTTTAAACAAACTGAAATCTTTGTACTCAGCGTCTTTTCACAGCCCCTGCATCTGTAATAGAGCAACCCCCTTTTTCATTGCAAATTATACAGTTGTCTCGGGGTTGATATTTTCTGCCTTGTCCCACATGAGGATGGCACAGGGACTTTGGAAGGCCGCATAATTTTCAGCTCTGCCTGTATATTTTCAAAGGACGTGGACGTATGTCTGGATTACACGGGGCGTCAGTGTTCGTTTTTTAAAGCGATAACGGCATGAAGTGCTACTACATTCTTAAACATTTTTTTAATAAAAGTAAAACTGCTGTTAATAGTAAAATGTACAGCCGCTGCTGCTAAGAAAAATAATACTAACAGCAACAATAACAGTAAAAATAATAGTCGTCATTGTCATAATGATATTGGTGGTAGTAGGTTGTCGATAAACGAAGGCCTTACCATGTGACAGAAATAATGCTTAGTAGCTGTTCTATGATCAGCAAGTGACCTAGACTGGTTAATGGTAGCAATTACAAGACCACCCAGAATCCTTAAAGGGCTCCTATTTATATCGTTGGTTTGCTTAGTTCACTGTTTAAAATCTTAACCATGGCATTCATGGCTGATCGGAACTGTTTTTGGGAAGTCACGGTTTCATCTCTAAGTGAAATATTTGTACTTTGCTTCCCTGGATCGACTTGAAATACAGTAAGGACGAATTTATTTCCGAAGGGAAAATGCCCATGAACTTGTGGTGATTATTTCATCGGCCAAAAATATATCTTGTATCAAGTGTATGTGTTTTCATTCTGAGCAAGAACCTGTTCTGAAAACAATCAAATGTATAGAAAATTATATTCACTTAAAGCTTCACACAATAGTTAGTATTTCATACTAAAATATAGTTCTAAGTATATAACTATGGTATAGGCTCTGTGTAAAATGCTCATTTCAAAGTTGAACCCATGATTTTACATTATACTATAACCACTCAAAAATTGTAGCCTCCATTACAATGAACCTCTTAACTTTGATTATCTTTGGGGACATGGAAGCTCCTATAATTATGATACTCAGCTATTATACATTGACAGGCTGTTTCCAGTGTTGGTTTCAACAGCAGTACTAAAAATAAACGTAATGGAAAGCACATCACATTTTTGTTTATTTCTAAAATGGATTCTGTTTATTTGTGTCGTTTGCTGTACTGTAGGTCACTGTGGCATCTTCCACACTGAGGTCTTTATAT
>JAODLC010000123.1:18152145-18165307 GCA_026781145.1 Hippopotamyrus pictus | reverse complement strand
GGGATGACCTCTCAATCAGCGGGTCTCCAGGATTGGAGTTGAGAACCACTGTTTTATTATTGGCTGATGGAGAGGCAATCACAAAAACCCGCACCCACACCGGCCCTCCATGGAGCAGGTTCCCCACCCCTGCGCCAAATTGTTTGTAGAGTATGATCATGCATGCATGTATGTTGCCAGTGGTGGACTGGGGTCCAGTCCAAGGTGCCTAGTGCTATGTACTGCCTGGGATAGGATCCAGGCCCTTCAAGGACCGTGAAGATAGGTGGATGGTTGAATATCTCATTTATTGGAGAACACGTCCTGAAATCGGCTCATGAGTTGTACCTTTTCACTGCAATGTTCCTCGGAGAGATTTTGCCCAGGGACCTTCCTATGGGATTTCAGTGCAACGTCAGATTTTATCACAACAAGCCACCAGCCAAAACAATGCGTGCCTAAGTACCACTGTGGTTTTATCTTCACCCAAGATAAAGTGTGCTCTTCATGTTGCTAGGTGCATTATATACCCCGGCCCATGTTTCACGGTCTTACAAATAAAACTGACTGATAAAGCAAGGGTATTGTTCCACAGGAATGTCCCTGTGCCAACTTGTGGACATTTGATGGACTTTTTCTGGTTACTGGAAAATAAAATCTACCACAGACCATAGTTATGTGATCCAATTGTGGATGAGTAAATCAGCAACAAGTGTTGGGGCTCCACAACGGTTTTTGTGCTGGTGATGGATATATGCAAACAACGGCTGTTTTAGGTTCCGAAGTAGAACCAGGAGACATAGAATGTGATTGAACAACTTTAATATAATGAGGAATGGAGAGAGAGAAGCAGCTCACTAGACAGCAAGTGTTCTCTGGTGAATCTAAAGGTTCAGCCTTACAGGCAGCGGGAGGTCCAGGGCATACGGTAGAGGTCAAGGGCATACGGTGGAGGTCCAGGGCATACGGTGGAGGTCCAGGGCATACGGTGGAAAATCTCACAGGGCCCTCAAAGGAGGCTGCTAAGGAACCTGGGTTCTACTACTCAGGTCATTGCTCCTACATAGTACCTCAGATATCAAGACAGGTGAAACACTGGACCTTATTCTATACTCTATATATATATATATATATATATATATATGTGTGTGTGTGTGTGTGTGTGTGTGTGTGTATTTGCATGAATTCAGTGCTCTTTTGCCACCATAATATTTTTTTTTACTCATAAGACACTTTCCAAATTTGACTACAATATCACCAAAAGACACGACAGCCAGACAAACTGAAGAAGGCTTCATGCTTAGATAATTTTAATAACCAATAATTTGAATAATAAAGTGCCATTTTTACCAGCTATTCACCGTGAAATACAAGAAGGGATGTGCACACTTATTGAAATGCAAAGGTCATATTTCAGTACTGTTATGTAAGAAATCTGATCTTCTGCCCTATCTGGTTTTCAATCTTATGTAAGTTTTTAATAGACTGCTACAATGTTGAGAGAACAACAAAATAATAAAATATTATATCATTATTTCCTGCAACTGTGAACAGGATAAGAGGGTAGAAGATGAATGGATTTTTACATTTGATATTAATATCCACACATAATATTTGATTGATTAAGTTATTTTATCATGAAGTTCAGCTATGCACCAAGTTGTTGTTATTGTAACCACTTCTGCATGTGTTGCAAAAGAACTGTTCCATGCACGAGTGGATTTCTGTGTTGTAGATGTGCATTTTTTTTTTTTGAAGGAGACAAATCATTTTTTATCCTAAAAATAGCAGCTGGGGGACAGGGGGCCTGTCAAAATAAAGCCTACAATACAGTAGACAGAGAGAAGGCGATACAGCGTATACCTAAATGGCCAGACTTTGAGATACTGCACCTATTCAATGTATCCCATAGCCGAATTTCCTCTAGCTTTCATTGAAACAAAAAGAAAACACTCAAAAGAGAAGGATGTGTCTAAAGATTTTATCCCTCCATGAAAGGCCCTGAGGTGACCCAGGGGCAAAAGGTGTGGCCTAAGACCTCCTGAAAGATCCCGCATAAAACAGGTGAAAGGCCTCTTATGAAACTTGCTGCCGCATACAAAAGGCCAGGTGTAGCCCTTCTTTCAGGATATTGTGCGATACATTTTCTACAGCGCATTTTTATCTTTTTTTGGGCTTGATGTCATCATAATTTATAAGGACTCACTGAGTTCATTAACCATAAAATATATTAATGTACAGTTGAAATCTTTCAAGTAATTTTATTTCGACCATGATTTGAAATTTGGTTCTGTCCTGCATAAATTAATTCTGTGTGAGTTAAAGGTCTGTGCTGGTCCACCAGGAAATTAAAAGTATCGTTCCTCTAATTCATACTCACAAGTATGTCAACTTTAGTCATATAGCATCTTTGGTCCTGATTATAAATATACAGGCTGTCCTAAGGTTAAGAACGTCCGACTTACGGACAGCTCCTACTTCCAAACGGACTGCCATAAAGCCTATTCCATTAAAAATTCAGGTTACATATGATGGTTTGTAATAAAGAACACACATTGTGCAGCTTCAGCAGTCTGTCGGCTCAAGGTATGGTACACTACCATATGCAGTTACTTTAACATTACTGTATAATAATAATAATCAGAGTAATAATAATAATAATAATAATAATAATCACAATACTAATTATGATTATTATTATTAAGTAAAGTATTATTATATGTAAATATATTGGAAAGGGATCCATATTAAACAAAAATGCTATTGAATTTGTTCTTAATGCCTGCCTGTTTTTATCATTTTCCTTTCTGCCCTGTCATGGTTTTAATGAATTATCCTCAAGAAAGTAAATTCCAAATAAATAAATAATAATCAACAATAACAGTAATCACGCTGTAAAGGTCAAAGAATTAATTTAACTGTTGGTAAAATTAAATAAACAGCTTGTTTTCATGAACTCACATTTTATGCTTTCAGTGGTTTTGAGGTTGGTGGGAGCTGTTTACAGTTTTTATAATACATTTAGTGAGATGAAGTGTTGAGTTTATTTTCTACTCTTATTTTAACTGAAAAGTAGACAAAGTACTGAAATGCTACCCAGGGATTAAGTTACAATGATATAAAGAAGAAGGGAAACTTGGCAAATGATTAACAAAATAACAAAAATGATACATGAAAATGAAGAGATATTAACTTATGTGATTACAGTAACATATTAAATAACTGTAAAGATGTGATAATTTAATGCTATTTTTTACATAAGATGCTGTGATGCCTGTGGCTGATAAAAATTTTGATCTCATGACTTTATTTTTCTTTACCATTTTATATTTTTCATTGACATTTGAGAAAAACACTTGCATCCTGAAAACATTAATATCATCTGCCATTCTACCCCTAGCAGTCCTCGCCAGCCTTGAAAAATTTCATTCATTTGACAGTATCTTTCCAATGTTTTTTTGTGGTTTTGCCTTGAAAACATATGGGTATACAGGAATCTAGATTGTTAACATACGAATTGAACAAACACAATTCCTTGAAACAAATATTGAGAATTAATAGCATAAATTTGATAGGCACAGTTTCATGGCATTACTAAATATCGTTTTGCGTATGATCAGTCTAAGTCTGCTGCAAGCTATTTACAAATATGGATCAAATAATCTTTTTGTTTTTTATTATTCAGAATTATTACACTGTTACACCTTTGAACGTGCATTACCATATATAAGTATGCAGATGGCGAATAACAAACAAAGAGTGCTCTGTTTTTGTGCCTAAGGAAATGTCTTCGCTGCTGATTTGGGGATTTTGGGGGTGTTGAAGTTGCCCCAGTTGTGGGTTTCTGCTGTGCACTGCTTGCGTTCTGGGGAACCACATGACACCACCAAGCATCACATGGAAACCGCCCACTAAAGACTTGAGAACGTTAAGCCCAAGTTTCTCAGACCTGGGCACCATCGCTTTGACCTAAACAGGTAAATTAATTATGTAATGAATATCATTATACTATGGTCTATTACTGGCTGTTTTCGAAATAGTTGCTAATCTATCTAATTGCTTTAATAATAATTGTAAGGACTCGAAATTACCATTCAGGATATTGAAACTTAAAATGATCTGGACAGGAGCAAAATGTAATTTTCTGACAACTGAGCCCTTCACTGGAACTACAACCACAGAGAATGAGAGCTCAGCCCCCAGGTCACTAAAGCACAGTACCGACGCTGAAATTTTGGCCTGAATACTCCTCTCTCTCAGATTTCTGAAATGTGCAGACCCAAACCTCCAATACAAAGCTCCCACGAAACAATTGAAACTGTATCATTAATGCCTGATATTTCATCCTCTGACATATAAAGATGGAAACTTTGGAGAACAATGGACCTGTGGCATGGACCTATTCTTCTGACCATGACCTCAGGCAAGGTCTTCTTGCTGTACAAAATGTTATATCTCACTTTAAGTTCCTAAACCTTGACTGTCATTGATCATTGATGTTCAATCATTCATAAACATTAGCACAAGTTGCACAGAATTTCCTACCTGCAAATGTGTAATGTATTCATGAAATCATGTAAGCCTATAAGAGACAGACTTTGTGTAAAAAGTATTCCAGGAAAACAAAAGTTTCAAAAAAATAAAAAACAATAATTTAACCGGTTGTGAGAAAACAATTCTCTTTCATAATACTTGTGTCCATTACAGATAATTGATACAGTAATCCTTCTGTATCCAAAGGTGATATGTTCTAAACCTATTGTGGGCGGCTGAAACCGCAGATTAAAGTGAACCGTCTGTGGACCCCATATATACTGTGAATCTTGTGTACATAAATGTGGCAAAATTCAATTGATAAATTCAGTACATTGTACATTATTATACAAAACTGTACTCTAATGAAAAAGATTCTGCTTCTCAAGAGATGATAGAGCAATGAAAATCATGCTTTTAATAATTTTTTTTTATAACAGACACTGATAACGCAACAAAGAATGTGATTAGCGAGAACGCATGAGGCAGACTGGATGACAGTCCTACTGGGAAGCGTGGCTATGGGGACAATGGGAATTAAGTACTGGGTGCAAATGGGCCGGGAGATTTTATCATGTTACAGCCTGTACTCACTTGGTGCACAGTTTGAAACTTATGAACTGTTTATTTCTGTAATTTCCCTTTTTTTTCAGACCGTGGTAAACTGTGGGTAACTGAAACTGGAGATTTGGGGGATCCCGCTCCATTTGTCACTGATATCATATGTTAAGATGGTGGCCTCACGCCACCAGGACTGGGAGCTGAAATCCAGGCCATAGCTGTATAAGTGTCTGCGTATTCTCTTCATGTCGAGTGGGCTTTCTCTGGGCACACTGGCTTCCTCCCACACTCCAAAGACATGCAGTTAGGCTAGCTGGTGTCTTTAAATCGCCGCTAGAGTATGATTGACTGTGTGTGTCTTGCAAAGGACTGACATGCCGTTCAGCCTGGGATAGGCTCCAGGCTCTCTGTCACGTGAACCAGGATGAGCGGTCAGTAGATGGATGGACGGAGTGTTTGTTAACCATCTTATTCTGTTTTGTGTTCAGATTTAACTCGGATGAATATGTGCTCCTTTGGTTAAAGCCACTCAGTACTAAAAAAGGCTCTGGTTTAATTAGTGGGGCTCAGGAAACGAGATACCATGTATTTATTTGGCCAAACACTGCAGTTCCAATGTGGACATATGAAACACTTTTAATTTCATCTGGTTGGTTGGGTAATTATCCTGAAGTGGTTAATTATGTTCAAAATCTTCAACAGGGTCCGCTACTGAGGAACTTTCCCAGTTTATTTCAAGGCATTATGGATGGTCTAATTTACTGGAAAGTATTGTTCAAAATCTCTTGGAAAAACCTCGTTTCCACACCTACCTGCTCACCAGATGAGCCTACTTTTATTTTTCTTTGATCAGAAATGGAATTTTCTTCTACACGCTTTTCCACTTAATGACTTGCCCATTCCTCCCGTCGTCCCCACAAAAAGATACCTCACATGGAAGTTCTGAGAGTGACCATCCTGTCAGAAACACGCAATCATTTCAAATCCATTGTGGTTAGAAGTCAGCTCTGATTATGTATAATCACATAAGATAACACAAAGCATATATTTTGGTCACAAGATTATCAATGGTTTTGACTCTGTATGACTATTATCTCAGTACAATGAGGAACAAAGTTTGATTGCATTACAAGAGTTAGGATTTAACTATGAATTGTATCCCCTTTCATAATTTCAAATTCTTCAGCTATGAAAATATGTCTGTGTGGTAAATGCGTTATATATTGCATATTAATTTCTTATTAAATGAAAATTGTTATTACTATTTTTAGTGTGACAATAAACACTTTAAAGTTTAAAAAAAAAAACACCACATTTTGACTTGAAACAGATCATTTGATTTGTTTGGACCGGAGTTGGAGACCCCTGGTGTATTGGATGGTCGCTGCTGTGGACTGAGTTGACCTTAGGGGAGGTTTTGAAATGATTAAGCTAACACTCCATGACAGACATAATATGATTTTTCACTAACATGAAAATCATTTAAAAATCTTTTTTTTTGACTGTCTAAGACTTTTGCACAGTACTGCATTTTATAACTTAACCATTATATTGTATTAATACTGACAATATATGAATCTACCTCTTTGAAGACTTGGTATCGACAGTCAGTAAATAAAAGGTGAAGGTTTTCATAGATTTCAAGCCTGTTAGCACCGCCCTGTTGGTTTAAGAGAGTAAACACCAGTAAGGGCTTTTTACACCCACACCTGTCAAATCCTGCTTAGACGAATGTAACGTAACCACTCAGTTTTAGTCCAAAAAATTAGCCTGAGAATCTGAGTCACTCACTCATCATTTAGTTTCATTTTTGTGATTCATTTTAGTAATTTCTAATATTCAGAGGTGGAGATTTCAGGTCCAGAGAGTACAAATCCAGACCAAGGTTTTTATTTCAACCAACCAGTTGAGTACTCTGTGACTGTGACTCTTTATACTCAACTGGTTAGTTGAAACAAAATCTTGGTCTGGATTTGTACCTTCTGGACCTGAAATCTCCACCTCAGCTAATATTCATCTGAAAATGAACATGAATAGTAGACTGGACACTGGAAACAGGCACCGTGCAATTTTAAAACAGTGAGGTCACACGTACACAGTAGCTGCTGTTAAGATGAGTATAAGGTGCTAGTTCTGCACCGTGCCTTAATTCCTAACTGTGGGAAAGTAATTATATTGGTTTAGCAGCTTATTGATCTAACTACAGTTATCCCATAATTAGTCAGTCTATGAAAATTCATTAGAGTAGGGGGTAAGCTTGATTTTAGCGATAAAAAACTGGACACAGTATCAAATCCAAAAAGGGAAATTACCTCAAGTAAAAACTCTGTACTGTACACATTACTCAATTCAGTAAGTTACCACTTGCTTAAGAAAATTCAACAATTTAAAAGAGAACAATTTTCTGCAGAACTGAGTGACATAAAACTGTGTGACACAAACTGCATGCAGTCTGTCTCGCGGCATCATGCAAAACAATAAGACGTCAAAGTGACATTTGTCAAAATGTGTTCGTCTTGTGCACGGAGGGTAACAGTATCTCAGCATCCAGAGCTGAGTTTTTTCAGCCGGTGTTAAAACTAAAGATTTATTGTCGTTCCCCTAACCCTCCGTACCCACAATGCAACGTGAAAAGGTCACGAAAACACCGGAGCTGATGGTAAAGCTACAGTCGGTTAATCTCAGCTCGAGGCAAACGACAGGTAGGGTTATCTCTGAGTCCCCTGAGAAGAAACGTCCACAAAAGGACGAGGAAAACAGAAACCCAAGCTTCCAACTAATGTCGCCTGATAGCGTGCTGATTGTATGGGGCCTGGATCGCACCGTCTTTCCCGTGGCTGAGAGGAAAAAAACAGAAAAACCAATTCCTCTATCATGGTATCTGATGTCAGCACATCTAATGGGGCTCTGATTACCCCAGCATCAGACCTGGGAGAGGCCAACTTGGAGAGCTGTGGGGGAACTGAGTCAATGCAAACCCAACAGGGAGGATTGCTTAGTTTGCTTAGCTTGTTTACCATTTTTTTTGTTTTGTCTTTAAGGCGGCCATGATTTTAACACAAAGATGGTAGGTATTTATGTCCACTTTGCATGGCATTTTTTCCACACTTCCTTTTGCAGATTCACTTCCAGTGATTTTACAAGAAAGTAAAGAAAATATATTTGTATTTTGATGATACCTTTCCATCTTTATATGCATTCTGTGTTAAAAATGAATTTAGATATTAAATATTAAATATAACACAATAACACTGGTTCTGCTTTGAATTGCTTTGACATCGTTGACTTTAAATTTCTGCTCTAAAGAAGTACCTTTGAGCATGGTTTATTAATAATCATCATTCTAGGTAATTGTGTGTAAACAAGGTTTTTCTTATGATCTAAATGGCCATTGTCTTGACATTTATATCTCTGTTTGAAATCTAGAGTATTTTTCCAATAACTTAGAGACACCTGATCTCTCATTCACAAACACTTTCTGTTTATTATAGCTTAGAGTTATGTGCAGAACAATTTAGACAGAAATACTACTTAAATCAGATAGGTAATGGAAGATTAAGTTTTCTGGAAATCTGCAATCAACCCTGAGCCAGAATTTTTACATTTTTACAACAAAACAACTTAGTCGTGCATAAGCAAGTGACAATACCTGACAAAGCATGGTGGAGAGTCACAGAAATGATTCCACAACAACAACAAGTTATATGGAGATTAAATGACAGGGATCACATTGCCCACCCAGAATGAACCTAGACTTTTTTTTTACTTATTGTATTAATATTTAACTCTTTGTAACAATTTTAATTTTCCATTTGTAATTACATTTAACCCCTCATTATCATTCTCTTCATCATTCAAACAATAAACAGCCTCCCCCATACTTAAATCTGTTTTTATATCATTTCATCGTTTTCATATCATTTTTGCTGCTCTACTATTACATATTTTCCTTCCATCCTTTGACTATTGGAGTAGACAGAAGAATGAAGCTATGACAGATTCCGACAAAGAGATTTACTGGTGTTTCTGTTTTGCAATGAAGAAGCTTGGATCTGGTCACTTGGCCTCTATGTGATGTTTCTGAATTTAAAGTGGAGGTGTGAAAAACAGGCCTTTAATCTTGACCAACACACCAACTGTCCTGACAATGACAGTGAGGAATGACAATGCAGGGGATTTTGGGTTATTCCTTGGCATTCTACTTTTCTATCGGCAATTACGAGCCACTGGATTTTCACAAATCACCATTCATCTGCATTGAGAGTGACCTCGGTATCCTGCTGTGGCTTTTCACACAACTCGTTCCAAATCCCCATGCTGTGGATTTAAAATAAAAGGCTTCCTGAAAATGTGAAACTTTACAGGATCAGTGCTGGCTCTTGTATATGACTGACAGGCTACAAAAACCATAGGTTGGTCACTACTTTGTGAGCATTTTTGTGAGAGTAGCTTTTCCAAATTCCACTGTTATAACCCACAATGCATTGCTGTACACATATTATGCACTATTATACATATTGTCCGATGTATAAATAGAAAAATTGCAATTTCAGAATTTGCATATGGGTAATATGAAGGTTTTATTATTGGTCTGATCTCCAGATGGATAGATGGAAGAAAATGTAAGAATCTTTTTCTTTTTTTGTATTTTGTCAAGGATTCCATTGGATAACAGGTTGAAGTGTGATATACAGGTATTTGTAGTTCTGCTGATTCTGAGCTTGTTGGGCCATGAGGATGGTCATTAGGCCCAAGCTCCGCCCCAAAGGTGCTGGATAAATTGCTGATATTGTTCTCATAGGAGAGCAAAAGCCAAAGAATTCCTGCACACCCGAACTTCCGCTTGTACCAATGACAAATAAAGCCTCCTTATTTTGTTCTCCTATGAAAGACAAGCAGTCAGTTCCATTGCTGTTCAAGGTAATTGGTCTTTTGATCTCTTTGCCTGTATAGATACCTTTCAAAATACTTTTGACAGGAAGTCAGCCATTTTATCACCTTTTTCTCTTGAGTCAGAATTCACAATTGTAACTTACAGTGCCTTTACAATGCTGAATCATACTTACAGTCATCCACTATAATTTCTCTACAAAATACATATTAATTAGACCCAACCAAGCCGCCATTTGCTTGAGTCCAGATCATATTCTCGGTCTGTTCTTGTGGATTAATTCAGAAGACTGTATAAGAAAATAAATGATGAAAGATTAGAGCAGAGATAAGATCAGACATGCCGTCATATGGGCTCTTTACATCTCTTATAATGATATGTAGTGCCAGTATTTTTAGAATACTCTGCACGTGAGTAGAATGTTAAGGGTCAAGCATGGTTCAGCAGTCGGATGTGTGTTCAGTCGAGGTTTCTCCTCTGTATTTAAGGTCATTTTTGGGATTTATAAATCAGAGATGGGAAACCAAAAATTGGACCTCAAATGTATCGTCTATATAGCTCATATATGGCCATTACTCTAGATTAATGCAGCCAACAGAATATTAATAAAATGAATAATCTTTGAATTTTTCTCTATTACAAATAAAGAATAAGATCTCAATGTCTGCTCACATGGATTGAATCCAAACTGTTAACATATTCTCCAGGCAACAGATGAAAAATACGCACTCTTTAATTCATTTCCTCTCCTCTGATCTGGTGCGTTGCACTGCCAAACCAACAGCATGCTTCTGCTCTCCAACATGCTTTCAGACGTGATGGATCGCTTTGTTTATGCATCATTCAATAAAGTGTAATTAAATGAATCAACAAATGGTTTAAGAACTCAGAGGGCAAGCCATTGCGTATCATAGGCACTGAAGATCTTACTCTATGAGCACAATCAAGAAAACAGCTGGTGAAATTGCAGCGCTGAACAGAAACCTTTTAATTGGGTAACAATGGCACAGGCAATTAATTGGTCAAAGTAGTTTAAATAATATATCACTATAAAAGCTTCACATAAATGAGTCATTTTCCCATCATAAAAATGAGTTTATAACAAATGATGCCAGAATGGCTTCCCATCTCCTATTAAGTAGTTATATATTTCTAATACTTGCATAAGTACAATTCTTGCTATGACAACATGCAGCTTGTTGTGTTCAATCAGACTTTGTCCTGGTGCTTTTGGTCTCTAGGATCAAATATTTTCTGAACACCAAGCATTTAACAAAAGACAATAAATTATAAGTGTGTGTATGTGAGATTTGTTACCTGTTGTGGCTTGATCGAGACGTTTGCCACTCCTTGGTGAACTAAAGCAGCAAATGGCTTGCTTCCATAAAAACAGGCCTGAGGAAATCAAGATGAGTAACTTGGTAAGTGCTCTATCTGTGCGGATTAAAAGAAGTTTTCCAGAGTGTGGAGGCAGAGGCAGGCCCGTGTTGTCAGGCAATTACACATATTTCAAAATATAGACACTACATGCTTATGTTGAAGATTGACCTGATTCCAGCTGTTTTGCTTTTTTATGTTTATGTTGTGAACCAGCAGAGCAAAGCCAGGGACAGCGTCAAACTGATCAGTCGCATTTCCATGGAAACTGATCACCAGTCATACCTAGACCAAAAAAAAAAAACACCTCAGTTAATGAAACTCGGCTTATTAAGCCGTAACAGTTTAGAGTTTGGAGTCAGCTGAGTAGATTTAGAATTCAGGAAATTCTGGTTGGCTCCATATGTGGTACAGTGTTTCAGCATGTTCTGTTTCTTCTTGAGTTTTAGAGGTTTCTTTGTTGTTAGTTTGTACATTGTTTGGAGTTTTTCATAAAGAAACCATCTCCCTGTTTTACGTTTTATTCTCATCTAATTAAAAAAAAAACCCTTTTGTCTTATTAACCCTAACTGTCTTGTGCCTCCATCCAACTTCTGTGACCACAACCAATTACAGATTCAAATGAACCTTTACAATTTATTCTCGCTGCCATTTGTCTTTTGTGTTTTACTTACATTGTTTATCATTTGGTTAGATTTGCAGAAGCGGTCTATTGGGTGCATTTATTTTATGCTTCTATTTGTATTTCAAATAATGAAAGTGATAATTCTGTCAGAGCGACAATAAAGGACAAAAGCAACACATTTCATCAATTGGTAAATAAACTTGGAGGATTAAGGTAACAATTTGCCCTGGCTCATTACTAGGCTGCCAGTTTGACGTCTGCCCACTGGTGAACTGGAGCCAGGTCAGTTACCATATATCTTATAGAACAGGGCTTCCCAACATTTTTGATAGTTCCCTTCTGCCTCTTGTCTGACATGGTTCATTTGCAATATTGTTTAAACAATTGTTTCGACAAATACAATGCACCAATTTTTTGGATCTTGCACTAGTAAATGTATGGTTCTTGTGTTATGTACATATTCTTAAGATGTACGTCTTGCACTCTGTTGTCTATAAATTTTTGTATTCTTATTTGTGTCCCTGTAGTTCTGTGAAGTGTTTCTCGTGTCTTTCTGGTACTATTCTTATGTACGTCATGTTTGGCACTGGACCGCAAATATTTCTGGTATGTTTTGTACATACTGGCAATTAAGTGAGTTCTGGCTCTGATTCTGATGTCAGTAGACCAGTATACATCATACAAGAATTTCACAGACTGGGGGGGGGGGTGGTTGCCAGTGGATCTATCAGTTATTTTATGTGTTTAAACGTTTCTGAGTTTATTCTTGGAAATTAACCAACCCCCCTGGAACACCCCCAGTGTTCCCCTGCACGGTGGAATACTGGCCACAGACTGAGGGGTGCTGTAAGGCATTAGAAATTCCATTATATAACCAGCCAACTACAGATGCAGAAAATGTTTACATGGTCCGTCAGATTTATGCTTTACAGGTTTACTGTGAGACCCTTCAAATAATAGTCCTATGAATTTGTTCATTTTCAAGTTCAGCTGGGAAAAGTGTGAATGTGGATGTATTAGATTATTTTTCTGTTGTAGTCTGAAGGGAGTTCTTCCATTAGCTATAAGTTAGTGGGCGATTACTGTTACTATACACTCACCTAAAGGATTATTAGGAATACCATACTAATACGGTGTTTGACCCCCTTTCACCTTCAGAACTGCCTTAATTCTACGTGGCATTGATTCAACAAGGT
>JAODLC010000123.1:18133269-18149002 GCA_026781145.1 Hippopotamyrus pictus | reverse complement strand
CAGATAGATAGATAGATAGATAGATAGATAGATAGATAGATAGATAGATAGATAGATAGATAGATAGATAGATAGACCAAATTGTGGTGTCTCTTTTATCTTAGGCTCTCTCTGTATATGACTACAGCTCACAAAATGTCTGAAACCACAAATCAAAGGAAAAACTAATTTGCAATTGTTCTGTACATGACATGTGTATATCATCTATTCGCAATAAAAACATTCCTCAATAAATTCCCCGTCCACATGCACGGTTGAATTTATGTTTGCATTTTCTGTGAATTGCAGATAGTGGTTTTAATTTCCAACCATCATCAATAATAGAAAATTGAATTTGAAGTATTGCTTTTCTGAATACACACTAATCAGAATATCCTTGTATTATTTACATGTTGTGTTATGTGTTTTTCTGCTTTCCAAAATCATAAAATGTGAAATGATGTTAACAGGAGTTCAGTTGTCCATTATTTATTTGTTTGTTTATCCATTACATAAAACTCTAAATAGTTCATTTCGTGGCACAAGAACAGAGAAATATCACTTTGGCAGAGACTTAGCACAGCTATAAGGCATGGTAGTAGTTTCTTTAAACTCAGAAACACCCGATGCATTTTAAAATGATTTCTCTCTTGTGTTGTTCCAAGGTTATAGCTCATTTGGTGCTAAAAAAAAATGATAGCGGGAAGAAATGACCTTTCCTGTGTGAGTTACATGACGAATACGTGCTCAGAAACGTGTTACTGCATGTTCTGCTCTCTTTCAGTTGGGAGCAGTTCATTATACGTGCAGCATTTGCTTTTATAGTATAAAAAAATCACATTGGATTGGATCAGACATCAGAAAAAAGTGATAAAAACACCAAGAATCAAAAAAAATTGTAAAACATATTGAAATGGTCTGATTCTGATTTTACTGCACAAATGAGTCTGCAGACTCTAATCTCTGTAACCATCTCTGCATTTTATTTAAATGAATAAAGACTGTGGAAAAGTTTGGGTCAAAGTATTATTAGTGTTCATATATGCATCACACGAAATTTGGACGCAAACCTTAATATCCAAAATCAATCCAAGAGCTATAAATCATTTTATGCATCCATTTTAAAGTGAATTGACTGTAGCTATTAATGTCCACATACTCCCCCAAGGACCAGTGATAAGCTTGCATGCTATCCCCCTGCTATCCCCATCCTATCCCCCTGCTATCCCCATGATATTCCCATGCTATCCCCCTGATATTCCCATGCTATCCCCCTGATATTCCCATGCTATCCCCACGCTATCCCTCTGCTATCCCCCTACTATCCCCATGCCATCCCCCTAGGGTTTTTTTGCCGACATTTTTGTCGTCAAGTGTGAAACAACCCTCAGCTGTAAAAGTTGAGAAGTCTATCTGTTTAACATATGGACATCACCTGGGATCAGATGAGCTCATCACCTTGGATTGTGAGTGATTTACATTTCACGTCACAAATCACACCACATATACTGTACATACACTTCCTTGTTTTGGGGGGTGTACGTGTTACAGGAGTGCCTGGATTTGTTTAAAAATACGGTTAAAATTATTAACAGTAACTTACCCTTTGGTCTATTATGCAGTAGTCATGTCTTTCTTTGAACTACAACTATGGAAACAGTCATTGTTCTGTTGGGCATTCATTCAATGTGTTTCTTTACACTGTTGCTAATTGACACAATCAGTAGAAGAAGCCATTCTCTTCAGATGTGGTTTTGACTGTCAGAATCATTTGAGCTCAGTTATTGCGACCATATTTTTCTCAGTAAGGCCTTGTTGTTTCTAAAAAAACCCTGAAAACCCTGAAAAGTGGCTCTGTTAGTAATTACAAAGAGAATGTTTGGGCTAATTAAAAGCTTACACGGAGACCCAAGTAAGAAAATGTATGAGAGTAAAGATGCCCTGAAACCTCCAGCTTCTCAGTTTTATGTATGAATTGAAAGCCTGGTTATCAAATGGTTATTTGATATTTATCTGCTTGCTCCAAATATGTTAAAATAACTATATTAAAAACTCCAAACGATTACCTTTCTATATCTTCAGTGACTCAGTGGATGTTATAAACATGTACGTCGCTTCAGCAAACCTACTTTAATTTGCTTTCAACCATATTTCATTTCTCCTTCTTATGTTTCTCCTCCTAGATTCAATTTTTTTTTTCAGTTTTGTTTCTCAGAGCAATACATTCCATTTTTTTCCGAAAGGTAAAACTGAATAAAAATGATGTCCAACACTACAAAAGGATGAAACCTCTCTACAATCTTTGAAATAAAAATACTTGCGCCTTTATATTAATCTCTACTTTAGGGTTGATCTCATGCATACATAGCTACACAATATTCCTTTCTACTACAAGGTGTAACCTTTACATATTTCTGTCGTAAATGTTTGATTAAAGCATTGACCAAAACAAAACCAAACAAATCCTAACCCTGAGAACCTGAAAATAACAGGAACTGGACTGGGATTGAACTCATTTCTCTGTGGACGCTTTCATCTGTTTCCCCAGATGTTTTCCACCGGCTTTATCTCATTTGCACTTGCCCTGTTTCAAATTGTGTGTGAGAACCAGCTGGGTGTGATTTGCATGTTAAGCTCAAGTTGCTCACTGAAAACAATAAAACACTCCCAATACCTCGATCCATCGCGTATCAACTCGAAACACCTGCACTCAGAGGGAGCGAGCCATCCGAAGGAAGGCATTCGTTCCAAAAGTGAGGAAACCCCACAGCCTTAGGCTTAATAAAATGTAATCATAAACAAACAATGGAAAAAAAACATTATTTTGCATAACCATCAACAAGAAAATTTAGACACAAATAACCTATGATCAGAGGGTGTCATCAGCACAATGTTGAAAAAAGAGAAAAACTATTTAACATTAATAACTCTACTTATCTAAAGCAATACAGATGTGTACATGGTTTATTTTGCATTTCCCATGTTTTTACTAAATGGTTACTGAGAAAAACACATACTTTTGTTTTGCTCTGTCTCATTGTCCACATCAGAAAAGCCATTAAGATATTGTGAAATTTGGGAACAGGCTCTATTTGGATTACTAGCCAAGAAGCTATCAAAGCACCAGCCAAGTGAGACCCATGGGCTTAATGCAGAATTGTGCGATGAGTTCCTGCTATTAAAGTCTTTCTGCATTAGAAAAGACAGATCCCAAGGGCTTTGATTAGGCTCCACAATGTACCAGCAGTCTAAACCGTCTGCTGCTCGTCTGGATTAGCGAGTGATGCAACTTGAAGTAACATGACTTGGAAAAGCCAGACTCAATTCCTTATACCAGCTCATTCACAATGGAGAGAATTCCCCTAAAATAAAGACGTTGGAAATGACTAAGGGCTCTTGTAATACCTTTCTTGAAAGCAGTCCTTCATCATACAGAGGTCATATATTTTGTTTTTCTATTCGTATATGTCTTTTCCATTAAGTTTCTTTAAAAATAGTGTTTAAAAATACTGTAACTCATCACTGACCATAGATTTTAGACCTTATTTTAAGGGCCTTCTGCCACCCTATTTTTGTCAGCCCCCTGAAAAATGATTTTTCTAAACCCACTCGGAATTTATTCTTAATTTTCATACGCATACCACACAAATTCTAGTCAGGGACACCACCCCCCCTCCCCCCCAACCCCTGCTCTAAAAATTACATTTTTTATTGAAAATATGTGTCACCCCTACTAAGGGTCAAATCCTTAAGCTGCCCATTACTGACCATGTGAAAACACATTTATATTTTCCCCAGACCATGTATGGGTCATAAACACAGACATTTGTTAGGAATATAATGTGTATTTTGTAGTTGTGCCGGTAGCATGGATGTGCGTGAATTAAGCGAAAGCAACGCAAACAAATTCTTAATACTTCTTTGTGCTCCCAGTCTTTACTAATCAACCAGGGCATGATCATTTAACAGGGGAGAGTAATCAAACCTCATTATCAGTAACATGGATATGAAGTTTACATCGTACAACTAATAATGTATGACATAAATGATTATCAGTTCTTTTTTTAAGTAATAATGATCAATCCTCTTCTTAAAAGACCGAGCAGTTTCAACAAAACCAAAGATAGACTATATCAGTCTATCTGTAATTCAGGTGTGTATTACTGCAGGTATGCAGAACAGGAATTACAAGCCTGTTTCCAAACAAGTCGAGATGCTGTGTAAAATATAAATAAAAACAGAATGCGATGATTTATAATTCATATAAACCCATATTTAATTGAGAATAGAACAAAGATGACATATCAATTTTTGAAACTGAGAATTTTTTTTTTTTATGAGAAATATATGCTCAATTTGAATATGATGCTAGCAACATGTTCCAAAAACGTTGGGACAGGGGCATGTTTACCACTGTGTTACATCACCTCTTCTTTTAACAACATGCTGTAAATGTTTGGGAACTGGGGAGACCAGTTGCTGGAGTTTTGAAAGTGAAATTTTGACCCATTCTTGCCTGATATAGGATTTCAACTGCTCAACAGTTCGGGGTCTCCTTTGCTTTATTTTTCATTTCATGATGCGCCAAATGTTTTCAGTGGGTCGCAGGTCTGGACTGCAGCATCTTCTACTATGGAGCCATGCTGTTGTAATATGCACAGAATGTGGTTTGGCATGGTTTTGCTGAAATATACAAGGCCTTCTCCGAGAAAGACATTGTCTTCAAATTGAAATTGGCTGTATATTTGTCATAAAACAATATGACTTCTCTGTTTCAACATTTGATGTGTTGTCTTTGTTCTATTTTCAATTAAATATGGGTTTGTATGATTTTTGGAAACGGGGTTGTAGTATTGCAAAATCCGAGGTCCAGCAGCATATGTGATAAGATGCTGATTTAGTTATTAAGCTAAAGTTATTGTAAACCATGACATTGGTTGAGAATTATATATTAATAATAAATAATAGCATGTAGGTGGATACAGTGGCTCAGTCGTGGCTGTGACTTTCACTGCTGATTGAGTGTGTAACATTCGTATGTCCTCCCTGTTTGCACGCCCCCCCCCCCATCCTGTGCTTTCTGGGACTGGTTCCTGACTCTCCTTAACCTTGCAGTGGATTAGTGATGACAGGATGTTACTGCGAGAAGGTGGGTGGGCGGGGACAAGGTCAGGTGACAGGCACATTCATTTACGTCACTAGTGCTTGGTTACGACTCCATAAATAAGGCTTAGTCCTGTTATCTCTCTCATCCCGGCCCTTAGGCCTGGTCCAGCCCTCAGCCTGTCTGTGAACTGAAGCCCGTTTTGTTTTCTTGTGTCTCCATCTGTTTTTCTTTTAATTTTCTTCCCCTGTTTTGTATTCTTCTTTCTCTAATTACATTCCCATTCCTTCCCTGCATTCCTAATGTCACTTGATTCTACTTCCTGTCCTGCCCAGACAGTCATATATACACTATATTGTGAAAGTATTGGGACACCAGGCCATTACACCAACAGGAACTTTTATCACATCGCATTCTAAATCCATAGGCATCAACATGGAGTTGGTCCCCCCTCTGCAGCTATAACAGCTGCCACTCTTCTGGGAAGGCTTTCCATAAGATTTTGGAATGTATCTGTGACAATTTTAGCCCATTCATCCAGAAGAGCATTTGTGAGGTCAGGCATTAATGTTGGATGTGAAGGCCTGGCTCGCAATCTCCGTTCATCCAGAAGGTGTTCGAGGCGGGTTCCGGTCAGGGCTCTGTGCCAGTCATGTTCTTCCACACCATACACACTCAATCATGTCTTTATGGACCTTGTTTTGTGCACCTGGCTCATGTTGGAACAGAAAAGGGCCTTCCCCAAACTGTTCCCACAAAGTTGGAAGCATAGAGTTCTCCAGAATATCCTGGTGTGCTGAAGCATTAAGAGATCCCTTCACTGGAACTAAGGGGCCAAGCCCGACCCCTGATAAACAACCCCATACCATTATCCCTCCTCCACAGAACTTGACGGTTTGCAAAATGCAGGCAGGCAGGTAACGTTCTCCTGGCATCTGCCAAACCCAGACTCATCCATCAGACTGCCAAACAGAGAAGCGTGATTCGTCACTCCACAGAACACATTTTCACTGCTCCAGAGTCTGGTGGTGTGCTGCATTAATGCCAGAAGACGTTGTGCCTAAGTGCCTCAGTACTCAGTTTCCCTGCTCTGTTGCTCTACATGGTCCACCACTTCATGGCTGACTTTGTGCTATTCCTAAATGCTTCCACGTACTTCCATGCAATAATACCATTTGCAGCTGACCTCAAAATATCTAGCAGGGAAGAAATTTCACCAACTGACTTACAGTATTGCAAAGCTGGCATCCTATGACAGCACCACGCTTGAATTCACTGAGCTCTTCAGAACGACCTATTCTTTCACAAATGTCTGTAAACCCGACTGTATGGCTAGGCGATTGATTTTATACACCTGTGGCAATGGGTCTGAATGAAATGCCTGAATTCAATGATCAAGAGGTTTGTCCCAGTACTTTTCCCTATATAGTGTACGTTTATTACCATGATGGGAGATGAGTACATATGGTTTATTGGGCCAAGACCTGACAAGACACAGACACAAAGTAACATTGTCTAATGAGTCATCTCTCACCCCTTTTCACACGTCTGGGCAGGTTTGTGTCAAAGGAGGCCCTCAAAGAATAATGTTGGTTAATCCAGGGTGCAATGGGCAGCCAACTCGATTAGCATTAACGATTAGCATTAACAATTAGGACCCGTCCAGCAAACAGTCTGTATGGTAAATTTTACAACACCTGATGCAGCTTGTCATGCAACCACCGTTGCTTCATGATGTTGCCACATTCCAAGATGCCACCATACAAAATGCAAAACAAATTCAAGAGCAGTCAAACGCCTTCTCCACCATCTAATCATCAAAGACCGTTTATGGGAAGTCCCGGAGCACAGACTCTGAAGTAGATTTCCTTCTCCTTCATCCCTCGAAAAATCGCTTTTCTGCATGGGGAAGATCCATTATCACATTACACCCAATTCAGGAGTGTATGACAGTATCCTAAGAGGACGTAATCTGTCCTGAAGACACTAGGTGGCCCTCCTCCTTATTAAGCTCTTAATATGTTATTGGTGTTATTATATATATATAATGGTTGGTCTACTTATTTAAGACACCAGTTATATGTAGTGTGTTTTTTCCAAGCAATTCCAGTACTAGTTTCTCTCTTGTTTTTATTTCCCACCAGATTGTTCCGACGGATAAGACTTATGATGAGGTTATAGTTTTACAATGAAAACAATAACACGTCTCCCATTAACCTATCTGTGCGTCTGACCGATTATCTGCGGCAAAACTGTTACGGTATATTTTGGTATATTTGCGACCTTTGTAACTTTATCTGACACCATTGTGTACAAGAACAAAAACAGCCCATTGAACTTTGAATCTTTAAAGAATGTAATTGCCCTGCATTTGATATGCAATGTTAAAGTCTGTTTTGCACTTACCATAATATTTCAGTTAGCAATAATATAGTATATATGTAGAACGTGTCATGTTAGTGAAAGGCAATACAGTATGAATTTAAAGTATCTCATCACTGATGTCATAATACATTCCAAAAAGATTAATAAGGCAGCCTGGATAATTAAGTGCTTCTACAAGCCAGCTGTGTTGTGTGGGTCACTGACTCATTGTCACACTTTGTTACTGATACAGTGGAATATACACCAGCACAGGGAGATGATGGCTCGCTTTCACTGGCCAGCTGCTAGAGAAGGAATCTTTTGTAAAATCTTTTACTGTAAAAATGGGAAATTGCACTCACTGGTTCATAACAGCCTCTTATTCTGTACAACTGTCATCACAATGAACATACCTGCAATACTTTAGAAATAAATTAGATATTTCAGGCTCATCCTAAGCAAATTTAATTCTTTGTCTGTGGTATAAATTTTATAATATAAAAATGATCAGGTGTTCCATCCATCCATAAATATATCCATCCATCAATCCATCCATCCATCCATCCATCTATCTATCAATCCATCCATTCATCCATTCATCAACTGATTGCTTATCCAATACAGGGTGGCAAGTCAGATTTACCTTAAAAGCAATCCACAATTCATTGCTATATGTTAGAATATCTCTTCATTTAAAATATGAATGCACAATAAAGAAATTTTCCAAAGAGCCTATTTTGTTCCTAGAAAACCCACAAGCACATGCAGTGTGCATTTGACAATTCTGCTATTTTTTTTTTTTACTTCATACGTGTCGAGCTTAAGGTTCTTCTTTCATCGTCTTTGTACTTTTGCTTTACAGTAGAGAGGCAGAATTAATTGAACAAGAATAATTTCATACAGCACCAGCATTTTTCATATTTCAAAAGCAAACATATGGGGCAACTCAAATGATTACAAAGTCTATTATATAATAAATATGTACAATATGTAATATAAGAAAAGCTAAAATATGATGCTTGAGATTTAACTTGGCAAAAGCATAAATCTAAATGGTAACACTACTGGATGTGGTACAAATACTTACTGATAACTAAATATTATGAACAAATCATCACATATAGTCCCTACTTGGGATAAAAGATGCATCATGATTCATTAATTATGAACAAACATGAGATCAGAATTTCACTTGTGTTATTCATCACTTGCTCCTTCAGTAGTTCAGAAAGGTTTACAGAATTAACAGACATATTAACAAATATAGTAACTTTGTGATAAAATGTTATGATTTATTAATGATGAATTAACATGAGATCAGTATGTAACTAAGACTTAGTTTGTGGTTAATTAATACATAAGTAATAGCATTATTATTTGTGCCCTGTCGAGTACTTTACGTTACTATATAAATTTACGCTTTGTCTCCAAAAAGCAAAATGGTGAGAATGTTTATAGCCATAATCGCATTGATTTTTATATTCCCTGGTGTTTGGTGTGCATATCAACAGCAGGTTTACTTGGAGCAGAACGCGAACGGCGCACACACCTCAGAACGCGAACGGCGCACACATCTCAGCTGGTGCAGATTGTTTACCACGAGGGTCCCGGCTGCAGTGTTAGAATCGCGGCTTGTATTCAGGAGGTGAAATCCTAAACTTTTCGCAATGCTGTAACATTATATTACAGTGATTAAACTGAATGCATGTTTGTGCATTAATGTGCTTTTAATTATGTAAGGTGATCTGAGTGAATACAGCATGCCATACTCAATCTGTATTTTTCATGACCTGACTTCAGACACCATCGACTGTCACTGTCCCTAATTAGATTCCACTGTACTGTGCACTGAAGAAGAATTGATATACAATTATTAAACAAACATTGACACTAGCTATTGTTAAATGATCTTATGACTTCATGAATTATATACACATATAATGAAATTACAGTATGAAAGACATTGCAAGAAGTAACAAAAACTACTACAGTTGAGCAGAGCGCTTCACTATAAACGAAATCAAATGGGGACTGAGGAACAAAAAGAACTGCTGCTTGGCTCTATTGATTAAATGTTGATTTCCTTATGCTGTCGCTTAAATCAGACTCCCATTCCCCAGATATCCAGACAGTCCACGTTTTTGCTCCCTCCCAGCTGTTCTGACAGTTCAGAGCTGTTCTGTGTCACATAAATAAATTGCTGTTATTAAGTAGATGATACATGGCTTTATGGAAATAATCAGTAGATTCAATATAATAAAATCAAAGTCTCAGGGGAAGCTTATCAAATTTAAACAATGAAAACATGGCAGCTTCATTCTCTTAATGTAAGAGTAATACAGTAATTACTGCTAATTTTTATTTTGTCAAAATGTTTTGTTTCCCATATGGAGTGTAGCATGTGGAGCACTGGGGAGTATTGAGGAGTATTGGCTATACTCATCCAATTTCCAGCCAGTGCCTGAAAGCACAAGGCAGTGGACATCCTATACTGGGTAACAGACTGCTTTTGGTAATATTTTACAGATGTCTATTTATTTAACTGTGTGCTGGTACAACCAAAGGAGGGTAGTTCAGCTCCAAAAAGTCAAAATCCAGGTCAAGATTTTGCTTTAACCAACCATTTGAGTATAAAGAGTCACAGAGTACTCACAGAGTATTTTTACTTTCTGGATCCAAAACATCCACATCTGACTACTACCCACTAAGCTACCCTGCCACACTTGCTCAGCAAATATCACTTAGAAGTCATATATCCTCCTGAGACCCCACGTCCTCATATAAGGGCATCATTTTTAGTTTAAAACTATTAATTGTTCAAAAAAATAATGTTTGGTTTTTATGATTATTAGGTCCTACTAATCCCAAATAGCTAAAGGAAATAGAACATGCACACCAAACAAAAGCCCGAGAGGATATAGGAATTTAAATTTTCCAGTGCCTAACCTTTGGCATAGGCTGTAGTTACTTTTCACCAAGACTACAGTACTTTCTTTCTGCTTGGGCTAAAGGCATGTACCCTCACGCGATGTGAATGAATCCAGATGTACCATGACATATCTCTGACCTCCTTAAAACCTCGGTGCTCCCAGTCTCCTAACCTTGGACATCATTTGAAGCTCATTCCTATTTTATAGCCTTGGTATTGGTATAAAAGACTGCCAAAGGAACAGCACCATATCACATCCAAGATTCCTTCAGACTCTGCATGTCTTTCAAGGCCGTTACTTAATTTCTCAGTCACAAAGGGTATCATTAGCTATTATTACTGCGTTTATCATTAGGCTACAATTCAGTATTAGAAATTAAGGAAGATATTAAGTAGAGAAACATAAAAAATACATTGATTACACATTATTAAACAGTAATGTTTATATAATCTTTATTTTTACTTGACATTTTGTGTAATTCTGTTTTTCAGTGGTAAACTTCTATTACAGTCGGATATTTTTTCAGGACAAAGCCAACAATATATGTTATAGTATAGCTGACATTTGGACGGAGACAATGAAATAAAAAACAAGTCATAGACAGTATGTACCGAACAGAAGAGGGAGGATTCTAGGATTCTATCCATTCATCCATTTTCTATATCCATTCCTCCAATGCAGGGTCAGGGGGGGTCCAGAGCAGGGGGGGTCCAGAGCTTATCCAGGACAGGAATCTACAGGCACAATCTCAGCCATGACAACCCTAACCCCTACCCAGCCCTAACCTTAACTATAAGTAACCAAACAAACTGCAAGACTTTTGGGTATTTTAGTTTTTTGATTGCAGCCGCAGATATTTTATAAACTTGAGTTTCCCCTTGTGGGCACTGAAAAAATGGTCCCTCACAACGTCAAAATAGCAGGACTGAAGCAGGGACCGACATGACGACATGGAGAAAACATGCAAACTGCACACACATAGGGCCATGGAGGAAGCTGGAACCCTGGTCAAGCTTCATTCATTTCATTTAACATAAATACAGAACATTACTCCCCTTTCATGTTATATTACCATTTAGCAATAAAATCAGACAAAAATGCTTAAATGTAAACAAGCTTCATTACAATGATACAGAAACAACTGAGTTTGTGCAAAGAACACAACTCAGAATATGAAAATAATCCAATCAACTACTAGGCCTGTGATACGTACTAATAAATAACAGCTGGTGAATTCCTAGTTGAAAGCGGGGCAGTCATAACCGAGGAACAGAATGTCGAGCATTGCAACATATTTATAAGGGACATTTCTGTGCTGGAACCAGTAATGCTTTGGATACAAATAATTTCAATACATTAGACATGACAAAAAGACTGTAGCCAATGTGTTAGAGGTATGTTAGTGAAAAAAAATTCTTAAATGAATGCCCTTGAATTTATTCTTTAAGCAAAGAGTTTCACAGAAAAGGAAAAAAACAACTGTCAATTACAAGTTTAGCTGAGGTAGGAAAACAGCCAAAAAAGCTTTGAAATAATCCACTACTCAGCTGACATTTAGTCCAGAATGTAGGTCTGTGAACAGCATTCTGGAACAAATTAGTAAGCAGACTCATAAAGTAATATATGAACAAAGTTTCACTAGATTGAGCAGTATTTTGTAATGATAATGGATTCACTGCCAAGAATTTAATTAAAAATGAACTAATAATTGGACATTAGATGTTTCTTTTGTTAAATGTTCTGTTGTTAAAGGCTTACTGTTTGTTGAATGGTTACATCTTTTAGATTTGAGCCGGTGAGAAATGGCTCCCTTGTGCACTGAGGTTTGACATTATGCTGTGAGGTGAAATGCTGTTCTTGCTCTGAGCTGCTTTTGGCCCTTGGCTACAGTGTCGTATCCAGCAGACACTTTCCAGATTCACTGCTTCAGATTATCTCACTCACGCTTACATGTGCGTTCGCATTCATTAAAGCTGATGAAATTTTAAAAACCATTTAATGTTATCACACAACCCAAAGGGGGAAAATAAAAACAATCACAGACAGACGTTTGTTCTATAACCCTCTCCTGGGTCCAAGCCGACCCCGTCACGAAAACAAGAAATATCCTCTCGAAACTGAAAGACATGATATTAATCAAGCAGGTCAGCCTGACTGCAGCCGTCACTGCATCAGAAAATTAGCTAATAATCACATGACTAGACACAGGTTTTGACTCTCAAATAAAGAAAACATAAAACAGTGATGGCAGAAAGCTCAGTGAGTGACATTGTTGCCTCATATATCCTGGACTGGGTTGTGTACCCCTGTTGTGTACTGTATTGCGCAAAAGACTTAGGCAGCTAGAGGAAATATTTTAAAATTTATACTAATAAATTCAAATATTTACATTAGCTCAGAAAAAATAAGATAACGTGAGAACATATGAAAATGAACAGTAAGACAATAAAAACGAACAAAAATTCCTTCTATTTTCCAGAAGTTACTGACATCCAGTTGGAAGGCCAGAAGAACTGCTTACTACACAAACCTCTACTCACGGACACCTCAGCCGTTCCATGTAAAGGTTCAATTTCACCACCGACTCAATTAGATATTTTACTTAATTAGTAGAAAAATTCATTGAGGTGTTTGTGACCCAAACAAGATAGTGGGATAGTGATTGCATGGGTGTATTGGATGGTCGCTGACTTTAGGAGAGGTTTTGAAATGACTAAACTACCACGCTTTACATAGACAGACATAATGCACCAACATCATCATTTAAACGCCATTTTCTTTGACTGCCTTAGACTTCCGCACAGCACTGCACTGTTTGGGATAAGATCTATGCTTCTGTTACCTGCTCAGGGTAAGTGGCAGGAAGATGGAAAGCATCCATTTTCTGTAACCGCTTGTCCTATTCAGGGTCGTGGGGGACCGGAGCCTTTGGGCAAAAGACAGGGAACAACCCAGGATGGGGCGCCAACCCATCACAGGGCACACTCACACAGGCACACCTATGGGCGATTTGCCAACTCCAGCATGTTTTTGGACTGTGGGGGGGAAACCAGAGTACCCGCAGGAAACCCCATGATGACACGGGAAGAACATGCAAACTCCACACACATGGAACCATCGAAGAGACTCGAATCCTGGTCCCAGATGTGTGAGGCGACAGCACTAAGCACTGCTCCATGCCGTCCCCAGTAACTTGATAGTCAATAATAAATAAAAAGTCTTACATTGACCATGTACTGGCTAAGCAGCTTAGCATTTAGCTAACTAGTCTTTAGTGCACTTGTGGCAACAGTTCTGGCAGAGAGTTATGGCTGAATCCTGTGGCTTAAGGAGAGCAAGGTAGCTTTATGTGACAAATTTCAGATAGAGCTGTAGCCAAAGACCTCATATGGACCTAAATCTTTTAAAGAAGAAGCAGGCAGTTTAAATAAAATGTTGTTTCTGGTATAAGCTTACAGAGAATCAGCTGGATGGAGTTTATGTGCAGTTGTAAAATGGCCGTATATGGTATCCCAAAGTAACATCATCGTTAGTGATCGGAAGGACATAGCTACAAGTATTTTGCATTTATAATAATGGCAAGGCTCCTTACTTTAAATCACGCGGCTAATGTTAACCGTACATTGAAAAAAAGACCCTTGAGTCTAGATTCCTTGTTAGATGTTTAAAAGAACAAAAAGGGAGACCTGATTTTAGAAGGTGTGGTGGTGACATAATGTCTTGTGAGAATTGTTATGTAAGTTTGAAATGGTATTACCACAGGAACAGTATTCATGTACAGAACTCTAAAGGTCATATTGCTAGCTATTTTGACCACCAGGAAAATCCATTAATTCAGTGTGTATTTGCCATATCTAACAGACAAAACTGCGTTTCTTAAATTAGCATTATTGTTTTATTATTTTCATGAAAGGTTCCCACCTCATTTATTTAAACTATTTTAGACATAGCTGCCAGGACGCATCAAAGTCTAAGTCAGGCTAGGTTATCATTCTGCTGGTGCGTGGTGTTGAATGAAGGAATGAATTATCAACCACTGGTGGCAATAGAAGGTGCCAATACAGCATGTCATATGACAAGGTAAACAACGTCAACTGTTTGCTACAGAATGGTTAATATTATTTATCATATCCGAGTGCATATGTATCACTGTCTGTTAAACTCTCATAGACTCCATATGCTTTGGTCAAAACCTCTGTTAGCATTCTGCTATCACTTGGACATGCTTATTATTTTTGACTCGGTTATTATAATCTGAGGTAAAGTCATATTTATTTGTAAAAGAAATGATTTGGCCCAGCCAGATGGGCTCATATTACTGAAGTCGCATCTCATTCCTCCCAAAAAGACGTAGGGCTTGCAGATGCAGGCGGTTCCAATTACCAAATGTACGTTGTGTCGTACAGTGACGCGGAGCTGCATTGTGTGCTTTGAGGTGTTTGGTCAAAAACGTCTCCCAGCTTGTATTTGTTCAGTACCAAAGTGACGTAATTTGTATTAACAGGCTTTCTGTGGTCCCCTGATGACATCACTGGCGGATTCCACTCTGACAGGCGGGGTCTGAGCAAACAGAGCAGCTGACCCTGTTTAGAGCCGAACTATGCAGCATGTTTCGTCAGCCTCTGGAGGCTAACTTGTAGAAAGTGTAGCAGGGGTGTTGAAAAGAAAACACACCATGACATCACTGCTTAAGTCTGCCAGAAATTTCCTATCTTATGTATTGTTTACTGCTGACTTCTCCCTTCGGTTCGGATGGTGCCAAATTAAAAATTTAAATTAATCTCAACACAGTGTTAATGGGATTACAATAATTTCTCAGATGACATCCATCCATCCATCAATCTATCCATCTTTTTCAAATCACATTTGTTGCCTGATTGATTTTGCTGTCCCAGATACAAAAAAAAATACCACAAGAGTAAAAACATGTGATTTTCAACATCAATGAAGTTCATGGGGATATGTGACAACTTATTTTGTCTTTTTTACTTCATAGTCTTTCTGTAGTACATTTCATTATTTGAATAGACTTTAACATCTTAATTTCCATTTATAGACAAAGTCTTAAGGAGGTGAAACTTTTAGGTAAATTTTACAGTTGACTGTGGAGAACAGAAGAAATTCTTGTTTATTTTCTTAATGGGCTTATGTTTGTTTGTATATGTTTTATGGTTTTTGAGCAAATATACACTGACTACCCAGATAATTAGCCTTGAACATTTTCTTTTACTGCCTAAGTCTTCTTTATGGCACCATTTTCATTATACTCTGCACAGCCATCTTTATGGCACCATTTTCATTATACTCTGCACAGCCATCTTTATGGCACCATTTTCATTATACTCTGCACAGCCAT
>JAODLC010000123.1:18117092-18131466 GCA_026781145.1 Hippopotamyrus pictus | reverse complement strand
AGAGTTGTTAAAATCTTATCTAGCTCTGATTTAAAGGAACCCAAGGATTCAGCTTGCACTACGTTATCAGGAAGACTTCCACTTTGCAATAATACCACTTACAGTTGACCATGGAATATCTAGTAGGGAAGAAATTTCACTTATTTTAACTGATTATTTCAGAGGTGGCATCCTATGACAGCACTACGCTTGAATTCACTGAGATCTTCAGAACGACCCATTAATTCACAAATGTTTGTAAACCTGACTGCATGGATAGGTGCTTAATTTTATACACCTGTAATGGGTCAGAATGAAACACCTGAATTCAGTGATTAACAGGTGTGTCCCAATACTTTTGTTCATAGACTGTAATATTTACCAAGGCAGCCATACATCACGTTTATCTTGCCATGCCTAACACCAATATTTGTATATAATTTGATTATTAAGCAACATACAGCAAACTCTGGCTGATTGTAAAACAATAATGTTAATAACCCGGATATGGTAAATGGTAAATGGACTGCATTTATATAGTGCTTTTCTACTCTTACAAGTACTCAAAGCGCTTTACAATTTATGCCTCACATCCACCCATCCACACACACATTCACACACCGGTGGTGGAGGCTGCCATGCAAGGCACCAACCTGCACACCGGATATACTGTAGCGGACTCCAGTGAGCAGAGACATCCTGGAAGCCCCAAGAAGAATGCAGTAGCTGATGGACGATCGTTCATGAGCATGCTAGCCGTACAGGAGCGGCATGTAACACTTAACGTGAGTTTATAGCGCCTTTATAAATAGCAGGGCCCTCGTGCTTTTAGAGTTTCAAGGAAATTTCCTTAATTTGTTTTACCATGACCTGAATTCATATAACGTAAACCTAATTATAGACATATCTGTAGAATTTATTAAGATTTGATTGCAGATTTTAACATTTGCATCATCATAAAATTAAATGGCATGATTGTGCTGTAATTGCAGGTTGTTCAGGAATATTGCTACATTATTATTTGCTGTAGTTTCAAAGTGTTTCGATAAATATAGTAAATGTGCTAATGTAAACATTTTCATAGTTATGCGCTGTTTTTGCTGTATACATTTATACACGGGTGATAGACAACAGCAAATCTCATGCTGTTTTCCATTATCTATCTCGCAATAACGTTAGTCCATAAGGCTTACCACACATTTCTACATTAATTGGCTTTTAGCTGATGTAGGAGACTTCTCCAAAAACCAGAAACTAAGGCTAATAATGTGAAACTCCCAAACTGCTGTCTGCATTGCAATAATGGAATCTACTTCATTTTTAAGGATTGTGAAGAAAGTTCCGCTTTAAAATACTGTAATATAAGACGGGGGCATGGTTAGGTAGCCTGCAAAAAACTGTTTGTTTTATAACACAGAATGCTACAAGTACTGTAACACATTTAACACAGTACAGGCAGCTCACGACTCATGGAAATAATCTGTCCCAGAACCCCCACACAAGTAAGATTTTCTTTTAGTCAGATTTATCCCCCTCTCCATACCATTCATGACCCCTTATAGCAAAAAAAAAAAAACACAAGTGAAAATTTACTAGTAATGTGTACTAAAGAACACATATTAAATAAATAAAAAGATAAATCTTAAGTATATTCTCAGTGTATGTCACCTTTTTGTGTCGGCGAGTCAGTATACTGGTGTTACGGCGAGTTCAGGACAAGCAGGCAAGCAAGCAAGGGGAGCTGTAGATGCGAGCAAGCGGGGTTTATTGACGGGACACAGACTTCACTCACAGGCAACGTTAATGACAGACCTAGGGAAGACAGGCTAGCACGCGGACTAAATGCACAGAACTAAGGGACAGAAACACAGAACAGCTGAGAACAATCAGGAATTCACACGAGGTTGATGACGGGGCGTGGCACACAGGAGGATTGTACGAGCAGGTCATGACAACTGGGTATTTCCAATTCGCGGTGGTCAGTTTTACATAAGTTGAACGCTGCCTGTAAATAATTTCAATGTCCTACAAAGACAATAGTTTACAACTTACACTTCAAATGTTTCTGCATGACAGTATACAATGTAAAACATTCAGGTTAGTAAGTCGGATCCCACCAAATGGTACATTAATTAAGATCTACAAGCCCAAAAGAGAGAAAAAAGACTTCAATCTAGGATAGATTCAGCAGACCATGTACCTCCTGAAAGTAACTATTATTATGTACAGCTACACCAACTGCATAACTGAGAGGTTTAAAATGGTGTCACACACATGCAGAGCCTCCTGGTTATGAATGTTAACTGATATTTAAAACGTCATACAATAACAAATCTCACAGTACACATTCTCTAGATTCATGTACAATTTGCAGAAGATTTATTTTTAATTCAACACTATTTACAGCTGTGAGATAAGAAAGTCATTGTTCTTAAAATCTTTTTTTTGAAGCTCAGCTCAGACATCTTTGCTTTTTCATTCTTGAGGATCATTCTTGATCTGAATTACATTCAGCAAACCAGAAACCCAATATCTTCACATCAGATAATCATAACAAATAATAAAAAAGAGCTGGTAAGTTTTTTTTAAATTTGATGGAGAACAGCCACATCTCGATGAAGAACATTCACTGACATTATAATTAGGAATTAGGTGATCAGTGTTGACACATCACAATGAATTGTGTCAATATTTAACCCATATGTGACATCATGACATAGCAGGGGGCAGCTAATTCAGCGCCCAGGGAGCAGAGCTTGGGGGCGGTACCTTGCTCAGGGTACCTCAGTGGTGCCTTGCCAGTCGGGGATTCAAACCAGCAATCTTTCAATTACAAGTGGGCATCTATAAGCATCCATAAGCATCAGGCCACCGCTGGCCCAATTTATCAACTTCTCAAACATGTCATCCTATACTAGGCATTTCACAGAATGAGACATTCCACAGACCCAAAGCAATGGGATATCCACTCATAAAACTGCAGATATATAAAGTTAATTTTTATAGGTTAAACAAGTATAACAAAAATTTTATAATATAACCAATATAGTTTGAAAGACCTGGAACACATCCAACTTGGAGATCATATCATTCCCATCTGACACAGATGTTGGCTTTACTAAATACTGATTTACTATGTGTCCCTGAAAACAGGGATAGGCATTCAGACCTCGGCGTAATAAACTATAGTCATGATAAAGTCTAGCAATGATTTATTTCCAGATCAATACTTTGAACCTAAGAACTGCGATAACGTTTTCATATTTCACTCTAATGTGAAATATTAGGCTGTTTTATAAAGAGTAAATTTTACTATATAAAATATATGTTATATGCAAAATTATGAAAACAAATTCAAAACCTTTCTGACGAACAGGTTATAATATATGACTAGACTCAAACTTCAGAAAAACAAATCACACGTGACAATCACTGGAACAACCAGCCATTCTACATATTTTTTTTTAAATTAAACGAGAACTGCATCATTCATGACTGCCTCTCTCTCTCCCTCTCTCTCACTCTCTCTCTCTCTCTCTCTCATTCTCTCTCTCTGTGGGAACCCTAGGTAAATTTCACTGATGACCCCCCCCCACACACACATACACAAACACAGGTTGACTGGCACTGGGGTGGGGCTTGTTAGTCAGCCAAGTAGAACAGCTCTTAGCAGATTTTCTGGTGAGGTATGAAGATTCCTTCTGAGAAAACTGAGAAAAGCTTAGTGATGTTAAAATGTTGGACCTACAACTCTAGGGGGGAGACTTGTTTATTCAATAAGCATATTTTCACACGCCTAAATGTACCTTCCTGTTGACGTGTTTTTTTAAGCCTTGGTGAAATACCAGGACAAAGGTTTCAAGCTAGAAAGAAACTGAAAATGGAAAACAAATTAATTGGAATAACACGATTTGGATTAGCCAACTAGCTAGCTAATTGGCATTTCCTAATTGGTATTTGTTTGAGCAGTGTTTCAGAATGAATCATATCTCTGTATGGTAGATTAAATGTTAGTCATTGTTTCTCTGTTTGTATAGCTTTGTGAGAGTTAAAATATAACGGAGCCACTTAATCATGACCCTCCCCCCCTTCCTTCCTCCAAAATCAGATCTGAGTGTGTTGTCACCACACCCGTTCCTTTGGGATTCGATCTGTCTGTCCTCACTGTTTCCTCTGTACCATGGTTCACATGAGCATTGTGTAACCACACATGCACTTTTAAAGTAATACCTCCATCCCAGACATCTCTTACACCTATTATCCCAGGGACTTTACTAAATCCTGGTGAACACACACACACATGCACAAACACACACACACACACACACACACACACACGTTTGTGATTATATCTTTGTGGGCACTCTCCATTCATTTTTATAACCCCTACCCAGCCCGAAGCTTAACCATAAGTAACCAAACAAAATACAAGTCTTTTGGCATGTTTACCTTTTTGATTGCTTTCACAGATCTTTGTGGGGACCTGAAAAATGGTCCTCACTACATCAAAATCACATTATGGGGGACATCCAGTCCCTGAGTGTAATATAAACAAAATACACACACACACACACACATATATTTGTATTGATATACAGTATTTGTGGGGACTCTTCCTTCATTCTGATGGGAAAAACCCTAGTTGGAACTATGACAACCCTTAACTCCTACCCAGCCGTAATCTTAACCAAACATTTTCCATTTTATGAGTACATTCACAGATTTTTATAAACTTGAGTTTCCCCTTGTAGAGGCTGAAAAGATGCTCCCTCAACAGGTACTTTTAACCACATTGTGGGGAAATGTAGTGCGCCCCAATGTAGGACATATCTACCCCCCCACAAACACACACACACACCCGAGCCCACAGACCCATCACTAACTATGGGCCTGACTGTGTCTTTGGACCACAGAAGACCACACCAACAGGATCTGGAGCCTCCCACGCAGGAGTTATGCAGCATTGGTGCTACGTATGCAGCCACGATACTGCCCACACGGTAACCAGCGCCTTTAGAACGTGCCCCTACAAAGGAGCTCCAGCTCAGTTTCACTAAACTGCAAAGACTAAATATGTATTTTGTGTCTGACCTTCGATAATGGGTTACTAATATGGTCATTATTTGTACACCTGGAAAGGCCAAATTTCTGTCGGTACAGAGACTGGACCTGTTTGTGTTCCCTCTTCACCCCAGAAATGGACTTTTATTAACAGAAACCATCTCTGTTCCTGAAGTACGGCTTGTGTGTAAATTACTCGCCAATAGGTATATAATTAGGACTGTCTGGTATTAAAAAAAGTCCAAAGTAAACATTTCCACATTTTCTGGGCGCACTTGCCAAAGGACGGGACACAGTGCCCCTCTTGTGCGGCCAGCGTGCGTTTGCCCAGTCATCAGAGTCAACAGATTACCTCGGGCCTGTTATCTGATTGTTGCCCTGGTCTAATAGCACGTAGTCAACATCATCATTTCCTGTTGCTGCTAAATTATCACATTATTGCTATAACTGGCAGCCTGACTGGCGCGGACAGAGGTGATAACCATCAAATTGCTTTGGAGGGAAAAAAAACGCACAGTTTGTGTGCTAATTCATAGCCGTAGAATAAAACAGTCCTGGTCTTGCGTAGTTCTTTTGATATATATGGGATGGCACCTCCAAATATGGCTGGACTGTAACGGAAAGCGTATACTATTTATTTTGGTTAAAGAGGCACGTCATACAAAAAGGGTTTTTAAAACACGTCTGTGCACAATGATTACTACTGAGGCTGAAAGTGATTGGCTCTGGTTGTGATAGGGTGACAGGTATGAATTAAAAAAAAAAAAAAGTTTTATTGTAATAGAACAAATAGTTCATATGATTTTCATACCATGACTTGTATTTAATGTTAACTCATCGTGTAATTTTCTATGTATGACTAGACGGTGGTATAATCAGAATTTCACTGTTATAAGAACCTGACATTAATGCAACAGACTGTGAATATTAATAGCCAGACACAGAAGGTAAAATCTGATGCAAGAAGGGGAGTAAAATTTAGGATTCAGATAGCATTTGTTCATTCAGCCAGAATCTTAGCTTACAGGCTCTGTTACCTAAATGTGAAGGATTATTCCTTCGGTTTAAACTTATACTGAGATATACTGTCATTTCATTGAGGCTTGTAGTGTTTTAACAATAATAATTAAAGATTATTCCAGGTATTCTATGCTATTATATTTTAATTGGAACATTTACAAATACAATTTAAAAAACACTGACCAATGTCTGTATCTAATAAGAAAACACATCGTAAGTTAGTAATATTTTAATGGTGTTATCATACATAGCTCAATATTTCACCTAGCACTGATTTTATTTTTACACATTTCAGATTTTTTTTAAATCAAACTACAAATTATGGAATGTGAAATATCCTCAAGATCCTATAAGAAAATATGTTTAAATATCTAAACTTTAATATCTAAGCTTTAATGAATTTGCACCAACTCTAACAAAACTGTTTGTACATAATTTTGCATGGCAAAAGTTGCCATTCCAGAGTAGATGTGAATAGGATGTGTAGGGTATGCTGGTGGATGTGAACAGGATGTGTAGGGCATGCTGGTGGATGTGAACAGGATGTTTATGGCATGCTGGTGGATGTGAATAGGCTGTGTAGGGTATGCTTGTGGATGTGAATAGGATGTGTAGGATATGCTGGTGGATGTGAACAGGATGTGTAGGGCATGCTGGTGGATGTGAATTGGCTGTGTAGGGTATGCTTGTGGATGTGAATAGGCTGTGTAGGGTATGCTGGTGGATGTGAACAGGATGTGTAGGACATGCTGGTGGATGTGAACAGGATGTGTAGGGCATGCTGTGGATGTCGTTTTCATTGATGTAATTTTGTGTAATTGTGTTCATGTCTGTTAACATGGAGAATGTTACAGCAGGAAAAGTAGTTTCATGTCATTCTTTGTTGCAACGCTTTTGTTGCAAACTAGAAATACACAAGAGGCAGTCTGCCCTTCCTTTTAATTACAGCAAAAGCCCACCTCAGAGATGTGCCCATTGACTGAACAGTCACAGTGTCCTGTTGCAAACAGCTTGGTGCCATCTGCTGTTATAAGCACCCACTGCTCCCAGGAGAAGGCATGCCCTCACATCAGGCTAAGCTCCTCACATCTATTCCCACACATCTAATATTGCCATTATAATTGATACAAAATGTAACGTTACACTCTTTTCTTCACACACAGCACATCTCTTTTATATATAAATCCACAATTCCATATAGATGCCCCTTTATATCACAATCTACTAGGATGTAATTCTACACATTCTAAATTCTCTATTCAATACAGAAATCAACAGCTCACTTTGCAAATTCATCTCCGTCTTTAAAATCCAGTGTCGCTTTTGTCCTAAACTTCAGTCTACGAATTAATAGTGTACATTTCTCCGTTAACAGACAATAGGTCCAACTACCGCACACCATTATGAACTACACAGATTGCTGAGAATTTAGCAACTGAATGGAAGACTGATCTGTGGAGTGAAGAAAAGCATTTTTTAAATTTACATTTATCTGTATACTGCAAGTGAGTGTAATATAGATTTGTAGGGTTGTAGATATACCATGGAAAACATCTGAGCTCATTTGGAAATTATGAATCTATTACAAAATACTACGCCCTGGTGATAATAAATCCTACGGAAATCCCCACATTTTTACTGTGTGTGGTTTCTGCTACAGACTCAGCTCGCATAATGTGCTCCTTAAATTTTTAACGTATCAACGGAATTTACATTACAATTATGTTTAAATAGGGTGTATCCTGGAGAACCAAATAAATTGACAAAAATTAAAGGGTACTTTCAATTATTCTTAGTAATGATTATTTCTCTTATTTAGCTCATTATTCTCATTATAGTAACCAATACATCATTCATACCACTTATCCATCCACAATGAACCTGGGGTCGATCCGAGGAAGTACAGCGTACCTGGGAGGGGCAACCCTGGGAGGGGCAACCCTGAGTCCATTACAGGTCCCCCATCATATAATACTGGGCAATTTAGGGGTATCCATTCATCAGACTGCATGTGTTTTGGAGTATGAAAAGAGATCTACATGAACACATGCATCATTACATTCAAAAAATGTTTACATTTTTAAGTAATAATACTCTGCCACAATCATCACTGATTAAATAAGGAGTCCTACAGGGGTCAATTCTGGGTCCAGTACAGTTCTCCTTCTATATATATATCAAATAATAAAATTTAATTAGTTTTACTTTAATGCTGATTTCTCACAAATCAAATGTACACTCAGAACTGATGACACCCTGATAATGTCCTACTTAGCAAGCTGTTGCAATGAAGATAAGAATTAATGGAGGAAACTTATCTGTCTCTTCAATTCTGACGAGAATACCAAAGCTATATGGTTTTTGAGGTAGAGATATGCTGTTGCCGTCAGCTTTTAATTCCAGGGTCTTTTCTTTTTTAGAGTCAGTTTGAAATGCATGTTAATTCCTTATGTAAAACATGCTTTTTGTTCAGGTAACAGAAAATGTAATATGTGTCTTTTTCTATGCCTTCCTTTCTTTCAAGGACCATGAATCAGACTCCATCCAATCTGCAGGTAATCAGTCATAAATGCGGCTATATCACTCCTTTTTAAGTATATATACTTACCTTTAAGTTCTGAACGGATATTTCTTCTATTCACTTTAATGGCGCGTGAAGGTCCGGCTCCAGGTTAATCTCACGGGGCTGATTCATGGGTACAGCCCAGATCGCAATTTTACATCGCAGGACTCAGGCCCCCTTGTACTTTCTTGAATAATTCAGAGAATTGCTGGTGGTGAAACCTCTGGCTACAGGGATTCTAGTTCCTGTGCAGGCAGCATAATGGATGCGTACTTGGTGGTAGTATTTTAATCTAGACGGAAGGCCTATCATTTCAATGTTAGATAAAATAATAATAAAAATATTTAAAGGTTGTCCATTCACCTTTTAACCATACATCCACAGGCTTCAGGGATCCGGGGCCAGGATGCCAGACAGAGACACACACACACACACACACACACACAGACACACAATTATACACTTTGGACAATTTAGAGACACCAGTTAGACTGTGGGAGAAAACCCACACATCACAAAGAGAACATGTAAACTATGGGCAAAATTTTAACGCTAACTATGATAACCTTAACCCCTACCCTTCCCTACCCATAACCATAGGTAACCAAGCAAAATAGAAGAGTTTTTTCATCACAGTCACTGATTTTTTTTATTAAATTGAACTTTCCCTTGGAGTTTCCTGGTCCCCATAAGGGAAAAAAATGACATTGTGTCTGCATAAGGTAAGGTATACCCACTCACACACACACGCACACGCACACACACACACACACACACGCACACAGGATACAAACTCCTAGCCCTGGAGGTGTGAGGTGACAGCACTAGCCATTGAGCCACCACACCACCCTATTGTCTAGATGCAATTAGAAAGCAAAGAACAATCCTTGTAATGAGTATTTGTAATCTGATTCAACCATGCATTGCGCAGAGCAGTGCCCTACAGTACGCTCCCCAATAGCATTATTACAGCTTGTTCCTGAGAGAAAGTTTCTATTGCCATGACAATATCCATAACATTCACTCCTTCAATGGATGTCAGTCATTAAAATGGCAGGCAGCTGGCAAAGCCGTGGAAAAGAGTAATGGAACTTTACTTTAAACCTATAGAATGTGCTTATATATGGCTGAATTAGTTATATATGGCTGAAATAGCCATTAGTTGGAGAACTTTCGACGGCACTAAAACATCGACAAAGGTGGGCATTTCAGGCCAAGAAAGTACAAATCCAGACCAAGATTTTGTTTCAACCAACCAGCTCAGTGTAAAGAGTCACAGTCACTCAACTGGTTGGTTGAAACAAAATCTTGGTCTGGATTTGTACTTTCTGGGCCTGAAATGTCCACCTTTGAACACTGAATGGAAAAATGATGTGTATAGCATCAATAATGCTTACATTTCAATCAAAAAAATTAAATGAAACAGACAAAGAGATACAGTGTATAGTATGAAAAAAAACAGATACAGTGTATAGTATGAAAAAAAATAGATACAGACTATAGTATGAAAAAAAACAAAGAGATACAGTATATAGTATGGAAAAAAAAAACAGATACAGTGTATAGTATGAAAAAAAACAAAGAGATACAGTGTATAGTATGAAAAAAACAAAAAGATACAGTGTATAGTATGAAAAAGACAAAAACTACAGTGTTCTCAGTAGGACTCGTCCTCTTGGATAAAGAATTAAAGATTCGGGAAGACCTGTTAAATATCTCCCGCTTCTAATAACTTTGCCATAATATGCTCCACAAACACTCTTACGCCTCATCAGCAGAGATATACAGCACTTTACTCCAGTGAACATGGTGGACCCTGAGCTGCACAGTACCATAGTGTTTATTTCATGTGAGCAAACTGCTTTTTCACTTGTTTGCACATTTAGCACCGTGAAGTTATTAAGCTGGAAATAAATAAGCATGCATTGAAATGAATGGCTCTGTTATTTTCTTTACTTTAAATAGCATAATGAATGAGTGTTTTTATCTTTACTGTCATTAATTAGGCCATTTCAAAATAAACCAATCAAAGTTTATTTTCTAAAAGAAACCCACATCTTGCCTTTAAGTCGAGCTTTCTTAGAGATCCTGTGCATGGTTTCATGTTGTAGCAAAAATGAGTCACGTGCTTTGCAGTCGTTATAGAAAACTTCACATGACTCAACAAATTTACTGAGGTCAATGTGCACCTCTCACATTCATGCGGAGAGGTCAAATACAAAAAAAAAAACCTCTGGTACTGAAAAAGATAATCTCATATCACCCAGTTCATGCCCTGACTATATTAACCTTAACAAAAAGTTGCTCTTTTCCATAGAACACTTGCTTATTTTTTATCTAATGATTTCAATCTGTCAGGTGGACTGTTGCAGTTCTTTAGGATCCCTTGTGGCAATCCCACGCCATAAAATATAATGACATAGTGAAACATAAGCTTTCATTTTAATGTCAGCCCCACTTATGTAATTAGCTAACCCTCTGACGTCCTGCAAAACAGAGAAGAGCATACACTATAACTGTGGGGGGAAATGAAGGGGGGAAGCCATGGGGAGCAGTTACCGAAGAAAGGAGATTGTCTTTTTTAAATAAAAAAGTACTATAGAGACATACATTTTTAATTCAATTACTGGGTATCGCTAACAGTTAATATCTCTAACGTGTGGAATTCGGAGGAGCGTGACTCAACTGTTTTTAATTTTACGGTATCTGATGTATTCTCCATAGCTTCACGTGAGCACTTTATCATAAAGACATATATTGCATAGCCATTCCTATAAATTTCAACTGATAAGTGCTCTAGAAACAAGATAATTACGAAGCAAAGTACCAGGACAGATTCCCCATTTATCAATACAGAACTTTTCTGGCTAGTTTCATAGAAAAGTAATGACAGGTAATATTAATAATGGTTATCTGTTAGCTTGTATTTACATAAATAAAGAATATGAAGTGCTGGGGTGTGTGTTACATTTGAAGTCTCAGAAAAAAATGCATGTCCGTGATAATAGCTTTGTTTTCTAACGGTAGTAGGAATACAACCTTGCGGTACATATTTGAATATTGGAAGGGGTTATTGTGAATAGAATTGTACAATAGGGAAGTCGGTAGAAAGCAAGAATTTAAACATTGCATTGTCCGCTGAAATTAAAACTTAATGGCTCATACTTACCTGTGTGTCAGACCAAATGACGCTCAATGCAGTCACCACACCTACAGTATGGGTATTGCAGGTTGACTGGTCTCATTTGCGACACGCCAAAGACATCTACGTTATTTTTCAGTTCCCCGTGAATTGGTGAATTTCGACATACTTTCATGTATAACATTTTAATTAATCTCCAAAGTAAGCCGAATCATAAACACCCAAAGGGTTATTTCTTATGATACGATTTCTTATGATATGAAGAACCAAGTCCTATGCTATTAATTCTTCACTACTGTGCTAATGGTATTTCTGCTTCTCTAACTTGAAGGCTTCCACCAGACTAAAGCCTGCAGCCCCAGCTAAATAAGTGCCCTTTTCTCCCAACCACAAAAATGTTATAGGCAAGGAAAGGAACCTTGGCTCATGAATAATCCTTCTTGACATGACTCTGGTCAACGGCCCAGCCGTGTCCAAATCTCTGACATTTTCTTGAGACTGAGCATAATATTTGTTGAGAACAAAGAGGTATTCCTTCTTTTGCCCCTACCCGGATGGCTGTGGAAAAAAAACAAATGTAGACCACCTCATGTAGACCACCTCATGTCTGAATGCATAGAACTAATCCGTACTCTACATCTTCTCCATAAAACCAAGCTGAATCCCTCACTCCCCATGCATGTAACCACAATTTATTTCTTTGTGAGAGTTAAAAATACAGAGCGTGGAGTACAGAGGACCAAGCCGTAAGCACAAATACGGCAAAGCATGTATATAACTTGCCCCCAATCAGAGACACCACATCTGTAAGGTAACTTCAGCCTCATACAGTATCTTCTTTAGGAATTTAACACTGGATTAATAAGATAAAACTCCAAAACATTTAAGAGTCTTAAACTGAGTTTCACAGGCAAACCACATTTATTGCCAAGCTATACTTTGATTAACTACAGTAACTTAAACAGGACCATATTTCCAGTGGAGTCCTGAAGAAGCACAAATACTTTATTGTTAGTAGTGGCATTTAAAGTTCAAAAACCGTAATGGTTTTTCCAGAAAATGGTATTTTAAAATAATATCTCCATTATGAACACTAAACTTAAACATAGGTATTTTAACTTTTTTTCTCAAATACGGGTTAGTCCTGTCTTTCACTGTTTTTCCCCCTCACTGTGGTGTCTATTGATGCTGCATTATGGGTTCCACACACAGCCAGGTCTCACACAACGTTCCTGATCGACAGTGCTTTTTATGGAATAGAAATCTTAACTAAAACACTTTTACAAAAAAGAGTCTGAATAATCTTTACATACACACAAGTCTTTGAAGAAAAATAAACGACTAACTCAGCGGTTAAAATGGTAGACATGTTTTACTGGCAAATCAGTACTCACCGCTGATATTACACTGACACATTATACATGTTTGTATATTCACCGTACAAAGGACACATGCCAGAACATTACAGGTTCTACAGACACCAGGTGTCTCTTCAGATATAATCACTGATTTGACTGAATGGAAATCAAAATGTAACAGAGGCGACTTAAATATTACAGGGGGTTATAAAAGTTAGTAGTCTGGTTAGTTTTTACACTATCAACCCTATTATATGTATCTATTGTGTACTCCTTTGGTTTAGTAGACAAAAAAAAAAAAAAGTTCTCCGACCTAACACATTCACACTTGTGCCCTGGCTTTCAAAAGAGCAAGTGTGCCTTCAGTGGAATTTAAGGGCTTCTAATTTGGGCCGGACTGCTGACATCACACCACCCCTCATCTGGTGATGTGTCGTACCCAGGACTCATTTCCTCCATCACTGGCCAGCGCCAAGTCCTGCTACTCGGCCACCCCCACCCGATGGGAAAGTTGCTGATTAAAACCTCCTGTCGCGTGTACGGCTTGGACAGCGAGGGGTTAATGCGTTTGAAAAGCGTCGTAATGGCGCCTGAACGTCTTATTCTCCCCCCCCCATCCTTGTGCGATTGGGCACATGAGCAGGAAGAGTGGCTCCCCACCGCTTCCCCTTTCGGCTGGAGGGGAAGGTTGAGGCAGAGTGGGACGTCTCTGCGTCGCGTTACGTCGGCGGTTTAAAAATAGCCGGCATATTTAAGGCCGAGGCGGAATCCCACTGCAGAGAGAGGCAGGCTGGCCTGAGGCGCCGTGCTCGTCCTGTCCGCTCCACAGCTGCCCTCTGCTTCAGCCAGCATGATGCAAGCGGAGCCCAGCCCGACTCAACTTGGCCAGAGCTCTGTAAACACTTTCAGCCCCCTCAGAGAAGACTGTCGCCAGATCCAACACTTTGATGTTTCTCTAGATCAGTGTTTCCCAATCCGGTCCTTGAGGACCTGCAGACGGTCCACGCTTTTGTTCCCTCCCGGCTCCCGGCAGACGTGGTAGATGTGGATCGTCTGGCCGGGAGCTGGGAGGGAGCAAAAACGTGGACCGTCTGCGGGTCCCCAAGGACCGGATTGGGAAACACTTGTCTAGATAATCTACACAACCCATAATGCTATGAGCATTTATAAAAATGTTTGGTAAGACTTTACTTAAAGTCTGTATGCGTAACGCATTATAGATACCTTCATAATGCATTATAATGCATTCAT
>JAODLC010000123.1:18093662-18113387 GCA_026781145.1 Hippopotamyrus pictus | reverse complement strand
CAGTATCTGAAACAGTCAAACCAGCCCACCTGGCACCGTCACCCATGTCACACTCAAAGTCACTTAAATCACTTTTTCTCCCCATTCTGGTGTTTGATGTGAACATTAACTGACGATCCTGACCTGAATCTGCATGATTTTATACACTGTGCTGTTGACATATGATTGGCTAATAATATATTTGCTTCAACGAGCACTTGAACAGGTGTACCTAATAAAGTGGCCAGTGAGTGTATATGGGCTGGGAAGGTAGCCCAGTGTTGGGGGATCTGAACCCCATTTCTGCACACCATATTCCTCATGTGTCACACAAAAGTCTCCTCTGGGTATAGTCCGGTTTCCTAATTGGTGCCTTTAAAATTTCCCATGGTGCATGATTGTGTGTATAAGTGCAAGTATACATGTGATCTGTGATGGACTGGTATCTTATCCAGTACAGACCCAAGCCTTGTGCCCTACACTGCCTGGTATAGGCTCCAGCCCCCCCAGTGACCCTGACCAGGATAATGATTTAGAAGATGGATAGAAAATGACTTATAATCAATTTTCTGATTCTAAATTAAAGCAAGGATGATGACATCAGTATTAGATAGGAAATTCCATCCATCCATCTTCCAAGTTGGTATCCTGGTTAAGGTTCCCGGCACCTATACCCAGGCAGGGCACTGCAGGGCATATATACACAGAGCCATACTCTCGGAGCAATATAGAAACACCAAACAGCCTAAGTGCACGTCAAAGCAGAGACGGGATTCAAGCAGTTCTAACCCCTAAGCCACCACGCTATATATAATGTTACAGTTCTACAGCAAACGCTGCACATGCATGCACCATCAAAATTGCCAAGTGAATTATCTTTAGTGGAAGGATATATATGTAAAAGAACCAAGGGAAGTAATCCCTTTCTGATTGCATCCTGATGCAACAGGACTTTTGTGTGTTTGTTCTTAACACAAAACTTTTAACTGATACCTCTAATTATGGGATAGGTTTATGTTGGCTTGCGCTCACTATACAAACATTGCACACACCACTTCAAAAACAGCTTGAGTGCATATTCAATATTTTATAAGTTATATAAATAACTTTTACAGCCAATTTGGAGTCACAGTTTGCACAACAACCAACACTTCAGCTCTAGGCTTACCAGTCAGCTTACACACTGCAAAAATGTAAGCATGTGATTATGCAGAAAGTATTAATTCTCTGGGCAATTATTAACCAATCATATACACAACTATTGCAAAATAACTGCATGATTGTTGTACACATACATTACATAGGCAAATGTCAACCATATTTAGCAGGCCTACACCAATTTACAGGGGCATACTTTATCCAAAATCATTCAAAGATCCAAACGCTTACAGATATGAAAAAGGTACAGCCACGCGTCACATTAATTGCACCTTCATAATGCATTCATTTATTGGGGGCTGAGCCCCCCTAAGAGTAAAAATTCTAGAATTGCCCTTGATTTATAGACTGTTTGATTTGGTTGCAGACTCACTGATTCATTGATCATTTTGTGGGGCTTCCTGTAACTATTGGGTGGGGGGCACTTTGAATATTAAGGGAAACATCCCCCTTTAACAATTAAGACACTTTCACTCAGGAATTGGTAATAAATGTTAAGCGTTTTTTTTTTTATTTCAGCTTGAATTTATGAGGAACGTGGGCTAAAAACAAGATATCCAAGACATTGTTATGTTACCCAGCTAATGGTTTTGTACAATGCAACATATAGTTTCACAGTTTGATATTTCACTGGAACAATTTAAGTATTGTGCCGTGTTCAAATGTACAATATCAACTGTTCCCCTGGGACTGCAGCTTTTCTCTGCATTAAAAAAACTTACTTTATCCCCATTCAAACGACAGGATGCTTTTGTGATGATTTAATACCGACCCAACAGGGTAACGGTACTACAGACTGTACCCCTTTGCATATCGTTCTTAGATCTAAGAAATGTTTTCAAGGTTTAGTAATCGGTTAAAATTAGCGACTGGTTTAACACACATACTAGTGAGCACTAATGAGAATACTGTAATAAGAAAACTTTACGACTCTGAGTCATTGACACACCTCGTGTTAAAGTCATATCACCAGTTAAAGCTTTGTAATGTAGACAAAGAGGTCACGTAATACACTACGTGTCACTTACATTTCTTGGCAAAGCAGAAGCTATTTAAAGGCTTTAACACAACTGCTACACACCTTAATAGTAATGTAATTTTTATGGTATTTTATTCCCACCCACAATGAAAAAATAGGGCTGATCATATGTGTATTGTATATTGTTGAAAAACAGAAACCGAAAAAAATGTAATATAAATAAAACGTTATGATTAATGTCGTTGTTGACGGTATGTCTGCAGGCATTAGAACAAGCTGCCATACTGTTGGTCCTTGTGCAGAACTTTGCTTAAACGCCAGGTTACGAAACTGTGATCTTAGAAGTGTACGCAACTGTTAGCTAGGTACCGATCTGAACTTTCCCTCCGCATTTCGCAACAAATTCCCATGCCTCGCCAATGCAACTAAAGCCACAAGAAATAACCTTTAAAACACGTAAAACAACGACGAGCAGTTTCAATACATAAACCAGAACGTCTTAAGATTGCGCATGTTTAATGTTAAAAGAAAAATACGCCTTGCTCGAATGGACATTAAGCTACGATTGCATTGGCTTCAGGTGGAGACCTGCCTATATGCCTTATCTCTATATAAGTGCGCGAGGATCCGGTTCTTCCACATTAGCAGTGAATAAAAAGCAAACACGCCGTGTGCGGAGGCCCCTTTTGTTGCTATCGTGCTGTTTAGATACAAACAGTAACTAGAGAGACATCCCTTTTTTTTCCTTCCCCCTCTCCCTCGCTTTCTCCCTCCCTCCTGCGCTGAAAACCAGCTGCCTGTGTTCTCGGTTTTGCGTCACGTGTTTTCGTTTTTCCACGTCCCGTCGCCATGGCCACCGGAAGGCGTGTCCCCGGGATGATTTTAAAAGTCGGGGGAAGCCCATTCACGCGGTCTAGCGCTCGGTTTGATGTAACCTTGTGAGCCCGTTCCATGGCAGCGGCATCGGCAGCTGTAGGGAATCCCTCCCCAAGCGTCGCTCTTGTCTGACCGCTTTACGTTACAGCTCCGCGGCCTCCTTCTTGACAGATCCGCTTCATGTGTCCCATTTGCAGCAGTGACACCGGTGTCATTTGGAGCGACTGAGAAGAACATTTTCAAAGTGTCCTGTTGTACACAAAGGCTGCATCCAGCAGGGGGAATTATAAGCAAAAATAAAATAAAAATAAATAAAAATCATCCTTGATGAGGTGCGTTTTCGGTTTTGGTGTAGAAGATCATCTTGTTATTTTCCATCAAGCGCTGTTATTTTCGCCGGTCCTCGTGTAACTTTTGAGAGGACAGAAGACTATTTGCTATAACCTGACTTTTTTTTTTTTTTTTTTTTGAAGAATAAAAATTACATTTTCCTGTGTTTTTGCAGGCAGCCGCCGCCAAGTGACTTCGATATGGCATTAAGCGGTACGCTTTTGCCGTCAATATCTACGTTTGCTAGTAGTCCAACTGTCAAGAATAAATCGATAGGACCGGGGTTAGCCAACTCAGTGAGTATGCTCAGATGATCCATTTGTCTTAAACTGTACTTAAATAGCTAAGTAGCATGCATTGATTATTTTTATTTTGATTATTTATTTACGCCGTGGTATTTCACTTTAGTAGAGAGGATTCGGCTTTGCCATTTTGTTTGTAGACGATGTTCACCTAATGTCAGCCACAGGGGCGTTGACTACCTGTAGCGTTTCATACTTTATATCCTACTATCTTTATAGGATCATATTTTTTTTAATTAAACCGTCGTTCTATTTTATTGAGTATTACTTCGAATTTACAATTAAAATGACAAGTCTTTAAAAATCCATTAAAACGCATCCAATGTGTTCCTGGCGGTATAACATAGTTATATAAAATAAGTTTTTTGGTCGCCGAATACTATCGGTGGACGGACACACCTTAAATCCTTAGGATCAGCATCTAACGCAGATTTGAAAAATACTGACAGAGAACTTATTTAGCTGTCATTGATCCTTTTAGATTAGGTAACAGAGATTAAAAGAAAATGTGAAGTCATAGCTAATTCTTTGAAAAATATATGAGATTGCTACTTTAGCTAAAAGTTGTAGTCTGACCTAATCCATTGGTTTGCATAGGTAAGAAGTGTTAAGATAAATTTTTAAATGCATAGTAAAAGCTGCTACAGTAATTGGATCAAAACATCTTGCTATCTTTTTATTCTTAGAGATGGAAGGAAGAGCTCTCCTTTTTAAAGAGACCCTACACACCTTCAACTGGAAGTTGTCCCGATGAAGACATCCTGGTAGGACTGGCTAAGAAGGAACCCGAAGACTTGCTGGACTATGATTTCATCCTCTCCAACACAATGCTACAGCAGCAACAGGAAACCATTGGTAGCAACTCTCAAAACCTGCCCCCCTCCCCAGCTCCTTATGAGCTCCCCTCTCCTCAGGGCACTTCCAGTGATGTCCTCTACGCTATCCCCGACGTCAATGACATGCCCCCTTCAGGGGGCTTCGTGGCAGAACTTATGCGACCAGACCTGGATCCTGCTTACCTGCAACCGGCCAGCGTACATGGAAAGTTTGTGGTCAAGACTACCATGGACTTAGCGGACTATAGCCAGAACCACAGTATCACTAAAACCAGCCCTTCTCTGGAATCATCTTTGCCCTTCGTTTGCAATAGGATAAAGAAGGAGAATCCTACCACGTGCACCATTACCCAACCAATAGATCCACACCTTGGCATTAACTCACCCTCGGGGACTTGCCAAAGAGCCCATCTTGAGCATCACGGATTTCCCTCCGGCCACCAAAGGGTGGGCACCCGGCTGTCAGGAAGCCTGACCCAGGAAGACATACTAAGCAGAGACCATCACCCCTCTTCTCAGGTTTTAAGTCACTCGCCATTGCCTCTTCCCCAGAGCTACCATGTCCCCGCAGGCTATCCTCCCTTCCAGCCGCCTCCATCCTTGCAGTACCAAGGTCAGTCCAGTCTAAGTGTGTTTGAAGAACATCTGTGCATTCTCCATTGCCCACCTGAGGCTATGCTCACTCCACCCTCTTCACCCCTAGAGCTCATGTCCCCGGCAGAATCCTTGCCAGAAGAGTCCAAACCCAAGCGAGGGCGCCGATCTTGGCCCAGGAAAAGGATAGCCACACACACGTGTGACTATGCGGGCTGTGGAAAGACCTACACCAAAAGCTCCCATCTGAAAGCGCACCACAGAACTCATACAGGTAGGCTTACCCGGCTTAAAGGGCCCCATCAGTCGAGTGAGGAGTCGTAACAATAGCCTTCTTGTTTGAATATATTTGAAAATTTGAAATCAGTCTCAACCAATTTATACGTTTAGGTGGGGGTAGGAACAATGTTTACACCTTTGAAATGTGGAAAAATGGTGTCTTGTGTCTCAAATACCTTGAGTAATAAGTGGACAAATTCCTTGAACGATAACTTGCAAGTTGAGCAAGTTAAAAGTTCATTTCATGGCATGACTAATGAGGCTGGCACTGATGTTTTTACCACTTTCAGGAGTATATAGGCAAGCTGGCAGTTGGAGGTTAGCAGCTGATAGTAGACAACAATTCGATAAAGACAATATTTTGAAATTGATATGTCACTAGATGTCTATGTAGAGCAGGCTGTGCACAATGGTAAAAGTTGTCCGTTTCCACGTGATTCTATTTTGAACCTCTTGTATTTAGGAGAGAAGCCTTATCACTGTGACTGGGAGGGTTGTGGTTGGAAGTTCGCCCGTTCTGATGAACTTACACGCCACTACAGGAAACATACCGGCCATCGCCCTTTCCAGTGTCAAAAATGTGACCGGGCCTTCTCCAGGTCAGATCACTTGGCCCTGCATATGAAACGGCACTTATAAGACTATTCCGAAAGGTAAAACCTAATGAAATTTGGGACTTTATACTGTGCACTGCCTTTGAGCTACGGCCATACGACACACGCTGACGTCAATGACAAAACAACTGACAACCAGGGCTTGAAAAGCAGGTGATGTCATTGGCTTCCAGTGACCAGCAGAAGACTCTTGAGATTACTCCCTGGGACTTAACTGGAATGATTATCCCTACGCAGACAAAACTTGGAGGACCAAGTGCCAAAGTATGACTGGAAATCTATGAATTTCAGGGGAAAAAATACAAAATGATTACCAGTAACAAAGAGGCCTTCATAATTACATCTCTCTTCTGGAACACACTGTGCAACATTGTATTAAAAATCTATTTTATGTTGTTTTAACGGGCCATTCAGTTTGGGTACAAAAATCATTTAAAGTAAGTTACAAGATGGTGCTTAGTGACTTGCGTATTTATGGTACCTAAGGAGGGGGCTGAGAGAGCAAAATGGCGCAAAGTTCACCCAAACTCCACTGAATGCTTTTGGGAAACTTGGCCTTTTTTTAAGTGCCATATGGATATCTGTGACTTTCTTACAAAGTTTTATTCCACATGCTTGACAACAATCAGGTGAATGTTTTACTTCTAAGCAGTGATGTCAGTTTTCACTACACTGTGGTTACAAAGTGCAATAATGTCTTATATGGAACATTTTTCAGAGAATAGTCTGAACAAAGGTTTTTAACACTAAATAATATAATCTGCTTAATTTTGTATATTTGTAAATAAATGTTTTACTGAAGCTGGAATTTTTATGTACAGTATTATCACAACACTATGCATCAAATAAAACTTATTTAAATGTTGGTACATTTTAACCTTTATGGTTCTGTATATTTTATTTACATTTCAATAGGCAGTTGTGCTTTGAAACTGCCGGTTTCACACATTTAATAATTTTGCTTTATATTTGTTGGATAAGTACCATTATTAGCTATCAAATTACAGGATACCTGTTAAATGTTTTTGTATTGTCCCTATTAAACATTAAAACACATGGTAAAAGATGAGAAATATGAAAATAATTTCCCAGATTTTAGATGGCATTATGTACATGTGGTATTATTTTTATGGCGACATTGTTTCGTTTTATTATCCATGACTTAAAGAAGAATATATAATTACTCTCATGAATAATGGGGAAACTGCCTTGGGCCATTTGAGGCTTTTATCTAAAAAGCTCAGAACAAATATACTTCTAAGATGTCATGTTTCCATGGTGTTCTCTCTTCATACACAAGAGAGAAGAAATCTGAAGCAAGAGATACTATTGGATGACATTTAGCTGTGTCATTTAATCTGATTCCAACTCCTGATTAATCATTTGTATACAATTTCTGAGCCGTTAAATCTAGAGCTAGGCATGCTAAACATATCACAAAGGATGTTAAGCCATTTCAGAGAGTATTTATCATAGCTGATTGCTTAGCAGTTGCCTTAATCCAAAGTGAGATATAAAATTTTGTGCTTTTATCAATTAGCTATACACAGCTGCATTTTAAACCAATTTTTAGGGTATAATTACAGTTGTATGCTTTTCAGGTTGTTTCTATACCGCCTTCTATTGATGTTGAAATGATGTTCAACCACATCTTAAAAAAAAAAAAAACACGATTGCTTTGTGAGTGTGGTAGAGAAATGTTTGTCACAGTCAAATACCCCCTAGTTCATGAAAGGACCCGCTACCTTTTCATTTTTATTAAAACTGTGCATTAAATGGTAACGTCTATATAGCAAATGTCAACTGAGTGACATCTTGAAACCACCCTCAAAGCCTGAGGTCTTAGGAGGAATATGGTACACAAAACCTAATCCTCCACATCCTAAATCATACCGAGAGGGTAGTAGAGACTTTTACAAAAGTAAGAAAAAAGCAAACAAAAACACAGGAACAGACCTTTGTATTTAGAACAATAAGCTGAATTCTCCCTTTCCTGAACAAGAGAACAGGACTGTTACAAACCACACCTGCCAGAGCTGGATGAAGGCTCAGATCACATCTTTTAACCTTTCTGTAGTCTGCTGTAATTCTTTCTCTCCTACTTTTTTCCTCAATAAAGGAGTCCCATGGTCACCATTCACCTGAAAGGGAGCTTTCAACTGAAAAAAGCAGAATGCTGTAGTCATACTGCCCCCTTTAGGCCAATAGAAAATGACAAGGTATTGAAGGACTGGCAATCTTCGAATTTAAAGGAACACGTCATCACTATGTATATCTATGTAGTTTAGCTATGAGTATTTTACGTCTAAGATTGATAATAGGATCTACACAAATACACTTGCAAACAATCTGCATGCCCACACTTTGAAACAAACAAAAAGTCATTTAAAGAAAAACTGCTTCCTCAACTTGGTTCTGTAATTCCAGCCACAATTTCATTCATGTTAACATGTATTAGTGGATTTAATAAAGATAAAACTGTTCCTTTACCTAGAGAGAGTGCACAAAAACAGGGCAAGTTGTGCAGAAAGCTTTTTAATGGATGTTTCTGCCATCTGGTGGTCAGCTTTAAAATTACACCACATTTGAAAGCTGATTTTCACCCTCCAAACAAATTCAAATGTAACAAAGCAAAATCCTGTAACTTTGTTGCAGTATGTTTTTTCCATTTGTAGTTGTGAATACTCTTCTGAAATTTCTAATATGATAAAACCTAAAAACAAACCTTACTACTCTGATCAAGACAGATGATTCAATTCATAAGGAGACATTGCCGTTTTGTTCTAGCAGAATCATGTGAAACGAAACATCAGTTATGTACGATAAAAACCTGTTGGCCGAGTTTAACATGAGAGTAAGAACTTTGTTTTTCAATGGCTTTAAAATTGCTATCCAGTGTAAAATGTGTCTTTCAGCTAAAACAAGCTCTGCGTGTAAGGCTATATCCGTTAGGAAAAGCTGAGAACAGAAGATGAGGAGCTGCTGGCTTGAGGCACGACTGCGATTTGAATAGGAATGCAGATGACTATTTATTTTAATATTTTATCTGACACAGGCATTTAGGCTACAGAGCTGAATGCTTAAAAAAAAAAAAACATATGGCATGAGTGTAGGGGAAATCTTAGTGACGGAAATGAAGCAGAACTAATTTATGCAATCTTACACAGCCAAGTTCAAAATTGTTCAAAACCATGTTTTTCCAGGGAAAAAACATCTATGAAATCAAAATTTGAATCAGAAACGGCCATGTAACATTAGCTAGTGATGTTAGCAAGCAGCGCTTCCCTAGTTCTAGCTATGGAATCAATACTAAAATTTTATATTCTTGAGCTCTAGAAATTGGGGAAAAAAAAATATTTTCAAGAATGTACACTTTGGAAAAAACGAAGGTCATTTTAAATATGCTCAAAAGTTTTATTTTTCTGTAAAATAACAGTAAATCATAGTAACTGGAACTGTCAACAATGCCTGCTATAAGCCATTTATATGCTGTAAATGTTTAATACATGAATGAATTACACTTCATTCTGCATGAAAACACAGCAATACTTGTTTTTGTAATTCTCCCATGGAACCTGAAAACTAAGCGTGCATGCAGTATGCTTAGACATTTAAAAATGTTTAAAAACAGAAAACATTTTTCATATTTACTGTCATATGGTATACTATGGTAAACAGTACTAGATACTCACTATACTGTTCTACCGGGGAAGGGGGAAAAAAAAAATCTAAGTATGAAAATTTATGAATTAAAAGACCAGAACAACCTTCCAGAACTACCCTTGTCCACCTAAACTGATAGACATTTGACAGTTTCTACACAATTTTCATATTGCATCCAAGCTATATGCAAAAGAAGCAGATTGCACACAGTTGATTTCTGAGGAGGCAAGGTGACTTTACTTATTAATTAAAGTGTTCATAAACAGTTCCTTTTTTGCACAGAAAAGTTGATCCGGTGTTACCAAGATACATTGTAGTAAAATCTAGGAAAGGTAAAGGCAAAAGTAAAGGGTCAAAAGGCTGAACAGATCTATGATCCCTTTAATCGTCATCAAAATTCTGTTGTAAAAGGAAGTTTGCTGCCAAGTTCTCGTTCTTCTCACAGGCAAAGTAAGCCTGGATAACTAGTCCTTCGGGGAATCCTAGCGCTTTTAGCTGAAACAAGAAATTAGCGGAGGATATTGGTTACACATCTCAATGGAACTGCTATTTTATTTGCCAAAGACTGAATTTCTGAAGCAGCACCTGTCAGGTAACCATTCAACACTCACTCTCATACACACACACACGTGCAAAACACCATTTTTCCACACCAAATACGAGATACAATACTGCTAAATACTTCTAATGGCTGAGAGGAGGCCAGTGCCGTTTAAGATAACACAGCAAGTTCATTTTCTTGACACCAGTCCTATTTTTTCTACTTGACAAATAAAGTTAATGCTTTAACAAGTGTTTGTAAAATAGTCATTGATGACACACACACACACACACACACACAAAAAAACCGAACAGATACACAGCAGAATCACACCACCACCCTACCTTCTGCCAACACCAAATCTTTTTACTTGAGACCGCTGTTCATTCCCCTTTATTTACATACCCGTTCAATGGCTTCCTTCTCTTGGGGCGTAACCTGGATGTAGTTCATGTGTCCACTCCCTGCCTCAGCCACCCCTCCCCCTCCACCTCCACCCTGACCGGCTTCCAGGACTGGCTCATTTAGCATCTGGATGAACTGCTCTTGGTGGCTGCTGATTTGCTGTAGAGGAGACCAGAACACTTAAGGGCTCTAAATAATTTACACCAGACAAATTCCACATTTCATGGCCATTTGGACAAATGGATACAAATAAGGTCAGATAAATCCAACACGTGGACCGATTTGTGCATCGCAAACCTAGAGGAAAGCAGGGAGAGCTGCTTAAGCAGGTTACAACACGAATCTCAAATTTAGGATCGTACACAAAGAGCCGACACTTACCCCTCAAGGTGAACAGTCCGCCCATCACAGAAAAAGGCAGATCACGTGTAAGCGTGCAGTATAAGGATTAGCTTTTATGTTCTACGGTAACATCAGAAAAGTGCAAATCGGCTAAATAAAACCATTTCTTGGATTTCAACAAGGTAATGAAATGAATGGTAAACTTCCATAACTTGCATTTAAAAGGGAAATCACATCAATAAATGACAAAGAAACCATATGCAGAAAACATCATTTTAGTTATAACCTATACTGGAAGTGAAGAGGGACTCTGGACACCAGAGGCCTGAATTCTTCAGCATCGTTACTGAATCAATGAGTTTATTTGTTTACAGTTTAGAATAATTAGACGGCTGAATGTTTTACTGAAGCAAATCAGGTTAAGTATCCGTCCTAGAATACTGCAGTGTCTCTCTTCCGGGACATAAACCAGTAACCGTTAAACCGCAGCCACCCCTGATGAGTTTAAGTTGAACGCCCTGGCTTAAGTCCAGAATGCAATTTAAATCACATTACGTAACCCATGTACGCATCAAATATGCAGAAGACATTTTTAAGAGATTAGCAAGAAGAAAAAAATAAAGCAGAGCACACTGCCACCACCAGTCCAACTGGAAACTGCCAGCAGTGACCAACAAACAAGGAAAAGAATCAAACGTGATCATTTTGATTACTGAAGTGGCGGTGGACCTGTGCAAGCGAATGCATGAACTGACACACAAAATTCAACTTTTTGGCAGAATTCCCTCTGAGTAAACAAGCACAGGCTTCCACAAAAAAAAAAAAAAAAAAAAAAAAAATAGAGCAAAGTGGGTTAAAGATTTGAAGTGGATTACAAAGTGCTCTCCTTTCAACACAGAAGCAAACAAAAGGAACTTCACGGTAAAGCCGGGAAGAAAGACTTCCACTTTGGGACAGAAGCCCTGGATGGCACTGGCAGCTTACACACGACCTCTTTGCACTGGGCGTGCGCTCGGAAATGCACTCCAGTTGTGTTTGCACACGGCTGGTACTAAAACACTGGGACTGGGTACCTGCAGCAGCTGGGGGTTCTCTCTGCCAATTTGCTGAAGCAGAGCCGGCAGCAGAGACGGGTTCTGCTGAATGATCTGTCTCATCTGCTGGAACTGGGGTTGGTTCCTTAGGAACTCCAGGGGATTGGCTGGGAGATCAAAAAGATTAGAAGCATCATATAATTAATATATAGGTCTACAGCAACCCTTCCCTCCCCTTAACCAGCAGCACCACAGAAGAGGCCTGATGTTACCAAGACCTTGCCAAACTTTCCAGAAACACATACATTCAGGTCTGAAATGTTTGACATCATAAGGGGATACATCAATACTGTTTGGAGATAAAACTCATTCCTGCATATCAAGTGAACCCATTTTCTGACAGTTGTGCCAGAGCAGTTAAAAGTTCTGATCCCCCGCTGTCTTCAGGGCGTGTGAGAGACTCACCCCCACCGCTAGGAGCGGACTGGGCAGGAGCAGAGCCCGTCGGTGACGACACGGGCCCCGCGGTGCCGCTAGGAGCGCCAGCAGAGGGAGACGCTACAGGGTTGGCGGCCGTGCTGCCGTGTCCCTCCGAAGGAAGACCCTGAGGGACAGAACAGCGTTGACACAGACGCTGAAAGGCACAGCGCCACCTACAGCCATCAGAGGAGAGGTGGCGTGTGAAAAATTAATGTTCAAAAAATAAATAAGTAAAAGTGAAACTAAGACAGGCGACGAGTAGATGTATCGCCAGCAAATGCTGTAGAACAGGATGGCCGACCGTATCCAGAAAGAGCTGTTGGGTGTGCTGGTTCTCGCTGCAACTCCCTAATTAGATTACCGACTGGCTGAGGAGTCCTCATACCTGGGTTTGAACAGCTGCCCTAAAGGTTACCCCACAGACCTGCACACACACCGGCCCTCCCGGATAAGATCGCCTGCCCCTGCTGCAGAAGAACACGAGCGCAGATGACTCCAGGCGCTCCCTGGAGGCGCGTAAGCAGGCCCTCTGCTGCCTCGCCGGGGCGCCCCAGGCCGGCGGCTCACCGTCAGCAGGTACTCCACGGCTCTGTCTGGGTTGTTGAAGCTGGCCCTCAGGGCCGCCACCACCTGCTCCCTCTCGTAGCCCATGAGCATGATTTCCGTCACCATGTTCTCGTACGACTGGCCCGTCACTGGGAGGCAGAACACGGGCAACTCTTACATTCCCATCACTACTATTTCATACTGATTAACTGACACTTCTGTCCAATGTGACCTCATACTGTTACATAATCATTTTTATACCTACACATTGCACTGAGTAGTATCAGTTTCAGCACTGGTCTCTTCCTGGCACCTTTCAAACAACCTGTTGCTAATTTCCAAACCATTTATAAGCTAAATGTCACTACAGTAGTTCCCCGCATCCGTGGGCGATGCATTCCAGCAAGTCATCCAGGGATCCCATATATAATGTGATTTTTTGTGTGCTTACATACAGTAATTGATGAATTACGCACAGTAAGGTGCCGTCCACATGCCAAGTGGCAAAGGGCTTGGAGCAGGTGAAAAATTCACTTTCCTGTTCTCGTGGTCAGTGGCGGACGGGTGAACATTACATCATGAAAGAGCAATAGCTCTAAAAACAAGTGCGATTGTAAAGCGCTTTTTGGCTCGAAACAAAATAAGTTATTGCTGGATTACACCAAATGATTATACTGTACATTGCACTACTATAGAACAATTACTAATATAACCACAACGTTATATTAGCTAGGACTTACTGCTAAGCAGAATTTAACAGAGTTAAATGGCAGCTATTTACCCAGAGCAGATGTGGCCTCCTCAAATATGTTCACATTTGTCGCAAGACCTGACGAACTGCAAGGATATTGAAAAGGACAACAGATTAAGAAGAAGCTGGTGTGTTGGGGGGGTGGGGGGGGGGGTAGTAACCTTTTCTGTCCTACAAAAAATGTAATTAAAAAACTGATGGCAGAACTCTGACAAACGCAGGACGGCAGCCTAGATGCTGCTCGAGCTGCTGACCTTTGAACACTGAAGTGCAGCCAAACGTCTTGGCAAATTTTCTATTGCAAGGTAACTGAACACGATCCAGTAAATCTTACATTATTATTATTATTATTATTATTATTATTAGAAGAAGAAGAAGAATGTAGTACAAAACCATGCTGAAGACAATACAACGAAAGACGTAATATTTAAAATAAAATTTGAAGAGCCTGCGGTACCTGACAGGAGAAGTAGCGGGGGCTGCACTGGCTGGGGGCTTCCCCTCGCTGGCCTTTTCCTCTTGGTCAGCATTGTCAGGGGGGCTCTCGGCAGTGCTGGGGGACGCTGGCGTGGGAGTCACACTGCTGTGGGAGCTGGAGCCCGCACTTGTGGTGGCAGGGGGGGGCTGGGTAGCGGAGGGCGCAGCTTTAGGCTGCAGAGGAAGGCAGAGCTGCAGATCACACTCTAGGGGGCGCTCTCCCATCTCATCCAGAGCAATGGTTTTAATACACTTGTAACTATTGTATGGTACAGCTCTAAATCCGTTTCCCAACCCAGACTTCGGGGACCCACAGACAGTCCACATTTTTGCTCCCTCCATGAGAGTCCACGTTTTTGCTCCCTCCATGACAGTCCACGTTTTTGATAGGGAGCAAAAACGAGCAAGACACTGATTAGGAGAGTACTTCTGAAACAACCTGTCGGAACATTCTCGCGTCTGACTACTCTACATCTCTGAATGGCAGAAAAACCTTTCTAAAACCTCCAATCAATACCCACCATTAGACACTTATTACCATGCTGCACTAAGGACACCCCATCCTCATTGACCCAACATTACCCCCGCCCCCCAAAAATCTCTGTTACACACAAGTTACACTTAGCAGTCATTCTCTTTTGAGAAAAGCTAAATACTGACATATCAATATACAATGTATTGATTTATTTATTTATACCTTATTTTGTATTTATTAGTGTGCCTTAGGGTTCTAATAAAAGTAATTTCATTGTTACACAATGACAATAAAGTGCTCAAATCTTGAATCAGGAATGAAATAAGCAATATTCCCCAAATTAATTTTTGGATTGCAGGAAATTAAATGTAGTCCACCAGAGCTACAAAACAACCACCCAACTACAACTAGTAATGTAGTATGAATCTCAAGCCAAAGTCTTCCAACACAACGCTCCTTATAAAGAGCACTGTGCTTGAGTCATTCATCAGGGCCAGAAACAATTTGCCACTTTCAGCAAACACCATAAATGACATGGTGCAAAAATATTTTTGGCACTCAGCAATTGTTAGCATTAAGAATACGATCAACTGACCAGTCATGTGATATTTAAAATCAAATATACTTCCATTAAGCACAGATGCCAAATAAATAGGAGGAGCTTTGGATGACATGACTAGTCTGATTTACAAGCATAATTATTATTTAGTTTAATCATCATCATCATCATCATCAATTCAGCCACCATCACTCTTTTCGGCATATGCGTTTAGCGTTTTTTTTTTATAAGACGAGGCTATTTACTGACCCAAAAAAAAATTAAAATTCATTTATCTACTTACCTTGGCCACCATGACCACCACAAAGTTTTTCTCATCAATCTTGTACTCCTTTAGTGCGGTGTCATCATTAAGGATTTTGCCTCAAAAGAACCAAAAATAAAACCAAAAATTAAAATGAACACATACTCATAAATCAAAACATATTAGCCAAAGCAACAGACTTTTTGTTGGACACCTAAAAGAATCAGCAAATAATTAATGAGTGTGATCAATTTTATAAGACTTGGTGCCAGTTTCTTTGGTCCACTGGAAAAAACAACCTAGAATAAAAATCCCTGACTGCAGATGCTGCAAAAATCCACTGTGGTGGTCAAAATCAAAATCAACATAGTACAATTCACAAGCAGACCTTTGAAAATGTATCACCTGCATATATCAACTTTTGCCCAGCTACAGGGAATCCATCTTTTCCCTTTTCATTCTCAATCTTCTCCTTCAGTGCTTTTACCTGTTAAAAAACCAACAATTTAAAAAGGTCAAACAGTGAACTGAAGATTAACGTACAGGAGACAAACGCCCACACAGTATGGAAAACATTGAGAAACTAATTTGCCCAAGTGTCTAGTTTAGGACTGCTGAGTAAGCCCCAAGGCAGAACGCACAAACTCCACTCTCAGAGGTAAGGACCACAATCAAAACCCCAGCCCTGGGCATCAGAGGCCATGGTGATATGTCATCCTGCAGGGTACATTATGCTAAATGTATTTGCTAAAACAGTGATATGTATCTATGGACCAGATACGGCAAACATGATTTAATTACAAGTGTCAATTATTAATCTAAAACATAACGTACCAAAAAAACCTTTGAACCTTAAGAAATTTAAACTGATTTGATTAAATTCTACATAGGAAACTCTGAAAACTGCATGGCAGGTTTACCAAACATATTCATATGATCAGAATGGAAAAATATTAGCTTAAAAAGAAAACTAGTCAGCTATATAAAGAGCTAGTTACTAGTATCCACAGCCAAGACCCAGATGCCTACCCTATGATTAGTTTAGAGCAGATGTCACAAGCGTCTGTGTGTATGCTCTAGTCTCATGTTTTTGTCTGTATACTCAAACCATTTGATTTAGAAGTTACAAAACTTGGGGAGAGAGTGGATGAAAGATACTCCAGCACCATAATGTTGAGGGGATTGAGATAAAAGGCAAATCAGGAAAATCATGTGACTGTCAATCAAAGGCACGAGCAAGAAGCTTCACAAAAGTTTGTTACAGTTCACAGCTAAAAATACTTAGGGTCAAGACACCACTTAAAATGCAATTCTGTGACAATGAGGAGTACACAAGAGGCAGTGGTCTGTTGAATGAAGGGTAAGTATCTCGTGTGATCAGAAGAACTGTCATCATCCACTGTTCACAACAGGCAGATTTTAATACAAAATGGCTGTTTCAGTCACCGTATCTCACCCACACCGAAAGTGGGCTAGTATATTTTGAACTCTTTGCTGTAATAGCTAGTAAACAAAAATGAGGTTTTGATGATGTCTTTTCAGAAGGAATCTTTGACCGAGCCGCAAATCCGTTAAGCCAAGTAAGGGACAAGGGGAATGTAACAGCTCAGTAGGGAAAGGAGAGGGCTGCCAAGAAAAGACTACAGGCAGCTCCCTGGCCACTTACCCCGCTGTGAGACTTACTCCTAGCATAAGCACCGGTGTTTCAGCAATATAATGCCCATGCAGTCCATCAGCAGCCTTATGAACAAGGGCTCTATGACGGGAGAACTTAGGCCATCAGAGCCAGGGCCAAGCCAGATTTAACAGACAGTGACTCACTTTCAATTTAGTTAACACAAAATATACTGAAGGGATTGAAGGAACTATTTCTAAAACTGTAAGACTGCCCTTCATTCTGGAAATACTGCCTGACATTCATTCGACAAAACCAAAAAAATATATATATATTGAAATGGCATTTTCTGCAGGGACTTGTACTTTGTAAGGAATTTAAAGTTTTCAGCTCTAAAAGCTCACGTTTAATGTTTAAATGCAAGTCACAAAAATATATGAAAACTGACCTAAACAGAAATACGTCTTAAATTATACTGTGGTTGAGATAGGTATGACTAAGTGATTTCATGTACTTATATCTTTGGAAAGTGTCATATAGGATGACTGCAGAATGCTATATTTGGAATTAATTTCCCCTCAACTAGCCCGCGAATCCACAACTTACTTCACTTTCTCATTCTAAGTTAAAACATAACTCTTTGCGCATTTTGCAACTGATCAGACCCGCAGCCCATTCTTCGGAATGGCTATAAGAGTAAGAAGTTTGCGCATTCCCTCTATCACCTACCAACCGCTTATCCTTATCAAGGTATTACAGAGCATGTGAGTATTACAACGTTAAGGAAGCCGCTCTCAAGTCGGTAAGTCCTATAAGTGCAAAATAACCATACATCACATAAGCCCGTAGACTGCACACTAAACAATGTAAATATTTTCAAGACTACACAGCAACCTGTGTATCAGAAATTATGCATTACTGACTGTTTTTTGTAGTTAAGTTGTATTACAGTAGCATTAGCAATGTAGCAATCAAGCTAACAATGTAGCATTAAACAGTCCAGTATGACCTATCAAAATTTCACACTCAGCCATTAGGCCGCAGCAGCTAACAAACTACTCAGATACAACAGCAAAATTTACAAAGAACAGTAAAATCAGTGACAAAAACTGTTAAAAAGACTATCCCCACGGAATGCCAATTAGCTACTTAGCTTGCTAACTTTCATTTAGAGAGCTAGCATTATTTCACGTTGCGCACCGTGGTAGCAAAGTTACTCTACCAGGTTCACTAATGTCGTAAAATAGTTAAATACACAGCTTGGAAAAGTAACCCGACGCCCGAAAAGAAAAATACACATTTCTGTTAACTTTTGCCAATTTTCGCGGGGAGTCCCATCCACCCTCCTGAAACCACGCATGATACTCCAGTCTCCTCTCACCGTCTCCTCTCCGTCAATGTCGATCTTAAATGTCTGCTGCTGTAGGGTTTTCAAAGTGATCTGCATCTTGGCCACGACGGGGTTAGCTAAAATCTAAGAACTCTCTCCTCCTATACGTCTCGTATAAAACTCCTAGTTACAGTGTGCTGACAATTTTCGCTCACTTCACAGACAATCCTCCGCCATTACTATCTTTTTCTGAACTCATAAACAAACCTATCATGACTCACGCGACTACGCACGCGCAGAACGACGGAACTTTCTGCGCCTGCGCTTAAAATACAACGCGGTGTTCCGTAGATTTTCCCACAATCCTTTTGCCACTACGGTTGTATCGTTCCAAGTTCGCCCCCATTCGGTATCTACCAATGACGGACGGTCGGCTTCCAGCGGAGATTCGGGCTTCTCCCAGTTTTCCTCGTAATACTTTACCAGCTTCCCTAACGATTTGCACGTGCATGTGAACCGCGCTATGTTGAGAGAGATCTCAGTATGTGGTTAGCAAAATTTCCGAGGAATCCTCTCTAAATTAGCATCATTCAACATTTTTAGTCTTCCAGAAAAATCTATTTGTCTTCCAATTATTTGCAATTCCGTAGAAATTTAATTTGGCCAAGTATGACTTAAAATTAAGCTGTACATAATATCTTATAAATAACAGATTCATGTGAGACTACTGCTGAAGGCAACCGACAGTACGTAACTCTGAACATGTTTTTATACTTTTTTCCACCAGACCACCCATGCAGGAATATGTGTGATATTAAGTTATTAAAGTATTGGGACTGATTTTATGGAAGACTGCATTATTAGAAGATTCAGTACAATGCAATTTAGAAGAAAATCTAACCATTAGGGCAGAAATTGATGATCAGTGACAGATATGGGCTTCAAAGTTTCTGATTTAATAAAATAAATCCAGTTAAAACAGAGGATCCGTGTCTTCTAGCATAAATTTTGCTGGTTCTGTTATATTCACAATACACACACACATACACATATATATGTGTGTGTGTGTGTGTGTGTATGTATAGTGTGTGTGCATATATGCACATATACACCTGTTTGTTTATCTATTTACAATATATATATATACATACATATATATACATACATACACACATACATACATACACACACACACACACTCAGCAAAAAAAGAAACGTCCCTTTTTCAGGACTGTGTAATTCAACAATAATGTTGTAAAAATCCAAATAACTTTACAGATCTTCATTGTAAAGGGTTTAAACAATGTTTTCCATGC
>JAODLC010000123.1:18059763-18070979 GCA_026781145.1 Hippopotamyrus pictus | reverse complement strand
AATTATAATGTTTGTTATTATTATATAATGTTTGTTATTAATGTATATTACAGCTGTTAAGGGATGTTAGGATGTAATGGTATACATGCATGATGTTTATGAATGATTTCTGAATACTTAATGAATACATTGTGAAGGTGTTCTGAACGTTTTATGAATGCAATATAAAAGCATTATGAAAGTGCAATTAATGTAAAGCGTTACCGTTTGTTTGAAGATTTTTTTAAAATTTTGATTTGATTTTTTTTAAAACAAAAATTTATTCAATTTCAGTTATACTGTTAAGAAGAAGACACGTTTTACACAGTTTAGAAAGATAAAGGAATATTTTTGAATAAATTTGTCTGCAGCTCATTCTGTTAAATTGTGAGAAAATCGTATTGTGAGCTGAGTGTATCTACCCTATTGGATAGTGTTTATGTCTCACACTCAGGGAGCACATTACCTAAACATATATTAAACTTTGGTTTTTGAGTTTATTGGCAAAGGGAATAAGCAGAACTAGACGAGGTTCCCCACCCAGAAGCTCACTGATACTGTGCCTGTACTTTGAGAGGATTTGTTGTATGTGAGCCATTAGCCGCAACTTACCTGTGTGTGCTTTGTGCAGGTGGGTCTTCAGGCGGCTGAGATAAGCAGACTTAAAAGGACAGTACTTGCATCGGAAAGGCTTGTGGTGACCATGATGTGACTGAATGTGTCGATCCAAGCTGAAGAGGGAGAGAGTTATTTGCGGTTCATTTTTCTGCCATAGCACAGGAACATCCAAAGCCTCGATAGCCTATTTCTGAGTCAGTGAGTGCCGACTCAGTCTACCCACTGAAGCTATTTTACCAAATAGTCCTGTGAGCACGTCTGTCCTCAGTGCCACATTATCCATGCAATTGAGATGTCACTGCAGTATTCACCGTATTCCAAATGGGTATGGAAAGCTATTTCCTATCTTTCCTAGGGAATATTATACGTTATAAAAAGACAGATGGGAAATCAATACAGATGGATCTTTAAGTTATGCTTATTACAGTTCTTCAAATCAGTGCTTCTCAACCTTTTTTGCCCCGCGACCCGATTTTTACCATACCAGCTCAGTCGCGACCCTATATCAGGTTTAAATGAACGCTATCACCAAGTACACAGTGCACCCTGCAATTTACGGCAATCAATGCCTATTGCACAAATCTGATTGGATGTGCAACGTGAATTTTAAGCATCTGTGGTTTGGCTTCTTGGATTGGTTGAGCGTTCACTAGCTTTCCGCTAAGCCGTTTCAGACCCAAGAACCATTTATATAGGATAATTCTCGGGTTGGGGCTGGGAAATCTGATCGTGGATCAGCATAGGACCTTGCTGGTTTTAAAATGCTTACATTTCCAACTCTGCGTCACGACCCTGTCAGAACTTGCCGCGACCCAAACACGGGCTGAGAATTGCTGGTTTATATCTCATTCACTTTAAAACGTCACCTAATGTAAAGGCCAGGAAAACCTACATGACTGAAGTATAAGAAAAGATACACTTAAAGATGCAATAATAATATAAATGTTATATACTAAACAGCATTCTTAGAACATAGCATATTAATATCAAGTCAACATATTAATAAAGCTGAAGGTAACCTGGTATAAAGGAAAATCAGCAGTTAAATGAAAAAGAAATGAACACAGACACATGAGGCATCTTAACATTTAGAGTAATGATTATAAAAATCTGGTCTTACTTGTGCCTGAACGGAGAGACGAACTGGCAATACTGGCAGCTATACTTGTCTTCTCGGCTGGACCTGGCGATCGCCGTGTGGCTCCGCTCGTGGGAGCGGAGGCCCTGCATGGACATGAAGATCCGGTCGCACTGGGAGCACGGGTGGCCCCCCCCAAGCTTCAGCTTCCCTGCCACTGTGTCCCCCATCTTGGGAAACTGGTCACGTGGAGCAGGGGTGGGGGAATCCACTGAATTCATATCCAGGGGGCCTGGGTCCTCACCGACGACATTTCCGCTCATCCCATCTTCTGGTGAGAGAGGAACTGGATTCTCTGGGACCTCCTGAAAATATTTTAAAAAGTGGTTTGTGTACAGATTCCTTAATCACAAGTGTAAAGGTCCTGTACTCACATGCGATTTTATATACATTTAGGAATTTGAATTTAACAGGAGATGTTAAGATTTCTGGTAGTCTGAAAGCAGTAGTTTTGTCAACAAATCTTTCCTGGGGGAAAAAATATGAAAATGCGTAATTTCAAAAGTCTTCCAGAGATAAGGTCTTGTTTTTCTTTGGGGCCATGAGTTTCAACATATAATTTGAGCTATCAGCCCTGTTCAACTTCTGTGACCCCAAATCGCTGTAACATTGCATTTTTCAGAAGAAATTTTTTTTTGGGCTCGAACCCACAACCTTCCGATCACAGGCATGTAGACTTAGCTCACCGATGGATTCAACAATAAAGTTCATGCTAGTGGTACCAAGGATGACTAATCAATTAGCTACTAAGTAACTAAATACAATGAAAATGTTCTAAATAATACTGAGATATTTCCTGTGGCCAAGGGAACAAGGCACTACAACGATTTTTCTAGTAAAGCCAAGATTATGTGTGAGTCCCTGTCAAAAGTGGTGTAACAAGAATTTATATTAAAAAATCAATTTAATTTATATAGCGCCTAGAACATTGCATGAGAAAGCCTGGCTTGATCCACAAATATGGGCTTTCTTTTGGCATCATCTCACATGAACTGGGTTTCTGGTCAGCTTCTATCAGTTTGCGCCCCACAGCCCCCCCACCCAGAGGAATACTAAAGGCAGGCTGGTTACCGGCTGCCTGTAAAACTGTACTTTACACGACTCGTTCACTGGAACTCCCACAGTTGTCCCCAAGGAAACAGACCTGACAGTGTTTCTTTTGGAACAAACGACCCATCTGAACAACATATCCTATAAAGCATGGATAAACCTGTTTAGAAACACTCTGAAATTCCTGTTCAGTGTTGCAAAAAAAAAAAATTACATGAGAAATGAATCTAAGAAGCAGAGGTAATACAAATTCAGGTGATAAGATCGTTATAAACAAAGCAGGAAAACTTAGTTATGTAAACATGGTTATGTAAATTTCATCATATGAAACCAATTTGCTTTTTAACATATTTTATCTCCATATGAAAGGTATGGTTTATTGACATAGAACAAATTGACTAATAGCAGTAATAAACAAGACAGCAACAGCCAGACAGCAAAAGGAAAGCTAGATGGTGTAGAGGAGTTATGTTAAAACTAAGCAATAAATTATACCCTGGCAATTCCTCGGTACAAGACACATAATAAATCTGAAGCTGAAACAAAGTGGTAGATGCCTATTAGAGGTATATCTTGCTTACCAAAACTGTCACAGAAATCCACGTGTGTTCTGAAAGGTCACGCAAAATCATCTCGAACTGAGAGCAGCAAATATCAGCTGCTAATTCCTTAAAGCCAGAGGGTTTCACACATCAGTGCAGTCGGTAAGCGATTCCCGCGGCAGATTAATGTCAGCATACCTTCAGGTGTTCTTCTTTCCCTTCTCCATACTGCACATGCTTTCTGAGGTGGTTGCAAATTGCTCTCAGGGTGGGGTGAACCTCTACACAAAAACTGCACTTGTAGCCAACTGGGGATCTGTGTACACGGCTGCCCACCTAATGCAGAGGGGGAAAAAGCAGAATACTATTAGTGTTTTATGCTGCCGAATAGCAAAAAGGGAGGCTTGTTCTGAAACATTACTGAATATGAGACTTTTAAATGAAATTTTGACAAATGCTTTATGACATAAACAAATGGCTCATAAAAACATTAAAATCCTCTTAAAGCCTGAACTCCGTTTCAGGCATTACCCTTCATTATATCACGCATTCCCGGAACCAACACTGTCATACTGGTGTTAGCAATGTACACATTTATGCTTTTTCAGTATGCAAAATAACGAGGAGGAAATGTGCTTCACTTTTTTATTAAAACATTCAAGATGAATCCTATCCAGCTAAGCACTATTTCTTCCCTCAATAGATATATTTGTTAAACAGAAAATTCCCCTGCATGTACCAGTTAACACTACCTCCACGAAAACATCAAATGAACCAGTAATGGAATGCAGTGCATATGCATCATACACGTACAGAATAATGCTATGCAATTACGTAAGTGAAAATGTAGGCCTGTATACCATGCAGAATAAGTGCGATGTAGGTCAGTGATCTGAGAATTCTACTGTTATGTCTAAATATAAAATATCAATATGAAGGATGTAAAAGTGACTAACCTTCTCTGACTTGGTTTCAAGAAACTCAGCTCCTTTATGCTTACTCAGGAGCTGTTTTCTCCTCTCCAGACGCATGGCTCGCTTTTGGAAGTCTTCATTATGGTTGCTCAGGTGGACGCTGAGCTCCGAGAGGGAGAAGAACTCGAGCTCACAGTGGGAACAATGGTAGCAGTCGGTGCCGTCCGGCGTGGGACTGGGTAAGGTAGCAAAGTCCCGTTTGAAATCCTTGGTGTGGTAGTCGGTGTAGTGCATGCAGAGCAACTCCGCAGTGTTAAAGGACAGCTTGAAGCATTTCAAACACTTGAATGGCAGCCACTCTACATCTTTGTCTTGTTCTGCCTCAGACTGATATTCAGTATTGTTGTTGTTTTCCAAAGCAACTGGCTTCTCAGGTTCTTTAGCATAGACTACGGTGAAGTAGCTCCCAAGCTTGCGGGAATGTTGTTTCTTGGGAAACACTCCCGGATGGCGCTTGATATAATGAGAGATAATGCTCTTCTTGCTGAAGGCTTGGAAGCTACAGAGGGAACATTTTCTCCTTTCCACAGCCAACCTCAACTCCTCACTCAAGACAGGTGTACTGGCTTGAGGGTTTACAGACACCACAACCTTGTCTACTTTATCCTCAACGGTTTTGGAGGCTGCCAGACAGTGGGTGTAGTATGCATCGATGTCGTGTCTCTTTTGGTAGTGGGCCGCTAATCCTTTACGAATAGGATTCGTGTAGGGACAGAGAGCACACTTGAAAACATTGTTTTTTCCTTCAGGCTGAGCCCTGACATTGTTGTGTTTGACACGGTAATGGCGGGCTATACCTTTTCTGGTAGAACAGAAATATTTACAAAGTTGACAACTGAACACAGTGTGTTTTTCTTCTTTGTCATCAAGGAACAAAGACACTTCTGACTGAAAGTCAGTCATCTCTTCAACTTCTGCAACATTACTTCCACTGTATTCCACTACTGCGTCATCCTTACTGACAGAAAAATTGACGAGGGAGGGATCAAATATATCCGATGCTGGCTGATTGTGATATTTCTCATAATGGATTTTGAGTTTTTCCAAGGTTCCATGACTGTAAGGACACATCTTGCACCTATAAGCACCGTAGCCCTGTCTTTGCGATTTGGATTTCTCATCGGCTTCATTAACATCGATCACTCGCTCAACGTCATCAGCAAAGTCCTCGGCGGTTACTTTCACCAGTGGATGCCTCTTTTGGTAGTGAGTCAGAACCCCATGAATTCGAGAGTTCACATAAGGACAATGACGACACTTATATACCGAACTTGGGTTGATGTCAGCCTCCTGTGCAAAGTCGGCCGCCTTTACTTTCATGCCTGGGTGTTTTTTGCCGTAATGGGTCAGGAGCCCATGAAGACTATTGTACTCAGAAAGGCATACAGTGCATTGGTATGAATTGTTTGAAATAGAGGTGCTAGCATATGAGAGGTGGGGAACCATTTCAGCAGATTTTTCAATAATGCTCTCATCATGTGTAAGGTGATGGCTGTTAAATGAATTAGGCATTGAGGGCTGTTCTTTGTCTGTTGGACTGCACAATTGATCACTTGTTTGGTTACCTTTTATGATGTCCAGAAGCACAGAATCATCTCCTTTGACAGCCCAGGGGTGCACTGCTTGGTAGTGGTTAGTGATGTCCCATATAGAACTAGCCTCAAACGCACAGTCTCTGCATTGATAATGCTTGGTGTCAGCATTTCCTATTTGTTGAGCAGAAGTAGTTTTTGGACCAGCCCATAACTTACTTGCCATGTATGTGTAGTCAACATTGTGCTCAGGGTGACGTCTTTGGTAATGCATGAGCAGGCCGTTTGGTTCTGCATGGGAATAGATGCACCATTCACAGTGATATCCAGCCTCGAGGATGCCATCTTCATAAGCCCACTGTAAAATAGTCATGGATGTGGCCTTTACGGTGGGATGATCTTTTTTGAGGTGCTTTTTCAAGGCATATACATATGGAGATGTATATGAGCAGTGTTTGCACTTTAGAGAGCGGAGTGGTTTTGTTTTGTTTGAGTCGGATGCAGAGGCTATCCCAGACATGCTACCAGACTGGACCATCTGAGCTCGTTCTCGTTGGCTGCGAACTAAAGCAGTATGCCTACGAACTTGGTCAGCGTTGGCCTTCACATCTCTGTGCTTTTTCTGGTAGTGTATCAACACGCCCTTAATTGTACGGTTCCCGTAATCACAATGCTGGCAGAAGAAAAGCATCTCTGACTCGCCTTTCTCTGCTCCAAAACGAGGTTGGGTAACACTGGTTGTGTCAGCTCCATTGCTGAACTGCTTTAGAAATTGCTTTGGTGGAGAAATCTTTAACTCGTCCATGAGTTTCATTAATCCTGGGGAAGGAGGAGCATGCTTGATGTATTTAGCCGTCACCTTAATTTCCGGATGCCTTTTTTGGTAATGCACAAGCACGCCCACTACAGACCGGTTACTGTAGACACAATGTTTGCAGTAGTACACGTCTTCATCCACTCGCACTGGAACTACACTTGAGCTCTTTGGAGGGTTAGGTACATTTAAACCAAAGGCCGTGTTATCTGAGGCTTGATACCTGTCCACAGAGACTAGCCTCATGGTTTTCTGAATACGGAAGTATGAAGCTTTTTGCTCAGGATGCTTTTTTTGATAGTGCACCAAAACAGAATGCACATTCGGGCTTGTAAACAAGCAGATGTCACAATCATAGACCATAACATTGTTAACTGTCGTTTCTTTAAGGGCATCTACATCTGTGCTTGACTCTTGTGTCTTCAGAAGGCTTCTATGAATTGGACTGGACTGGACTGAAGCTCTGGATACAGAGGTGGAATTTCCAAAGCTTTGGGGGCCTGAGTTTAAAATTTCTCTCAGCGTTTGGGACTCAACTCCCTTTGTATGCTGTTCAACTGCATAACTGGAGAATATCATGGCATTGTTTATTTTTACCGTTGGATGCATTCTTTGGTAATGAGGCATCAAGCTCCTAACATTTGGACTTGTGTATGAACAGAAGCGGCACCTGTACACCAAGTCAGGTTGATTGAAGTTCAGAACATTAATGGCATCAGGATGATGATCCATGTAATGTTGATTAAGATCATCAAAGGTCGTGTATTCAATATAGCATTCTAAGCAACGGAACACAGCACTCTGGTCTTCTGGGTCAAGGATGTATCTAAAGCTAAATTTAATATACGGGTGCATTCTCTGATAATGTGTGCTCACACTGCGAGCAGACTTGTTATGATATTTACAATGCTTGCAGTAAAACAGTGTCCCAGGATCCTCAGTGTAATTAAGGCCCTCTTGAAAAGCGTCTCTACTGTCTTGGTTTACTCCATCTTGTAGATCTTTGGACTCAGCAGAGGTACGAAAATCCATGTCATTGTCTTCATCATCCAAGACAATAAGATGAGTAGGAATGTGTTTCGCTCCAGACTTTGATTGAGGGTTGCAACCGTCTTTCCCAACAATACTGTCAACTTGAGAGTCTACCGGTTCTCTCAAATACATGTGCTTCTGGTGGTAGTGGTGTCCACGATGTTCAGCTTGTGCACCATCCTTCTCTTCACCCAAACTCATTTCAAAATTATTGCCTTCTTGTTCTTCACTATCATCCATTTCTTCCAGATTGATTATAGAGTCTTCCAGCTGTCTGCTTTGATTAATTCTGGTTTGTAGGTTGTTAGCAATTTCATCTATTCGGGTTCTTTTCTTAGCTGGAGAGAGATCTAAAGGTAAATCATTTATAGACTTTCTTGCAGTCTTATTTATCAAGTGTTTTTTTGATGAGAATCCAAGAATTGATGTCTGTGTTTTTTGTACATAGTTTGAAGAACTATTTGTTTCTGAATCAGAATCATGTAGATCATTTGGTAATCCATCAGGATTAGATGGGTGCATGTTGTCGCAATAAGAATGTATGTGCTGCTGGTGGACACGAAGACCTTTCAGAGTGGTTGTAGAGAACTTACAGAGAGTGCAATGGTGAGAATTTTGTTGGCTGATTTCACTTGCCATGCTCATTTTTCTGCCGTTCATTTTTGTTGTAACACTTCCTCCATTCACTGGTTCCAGCACCTCATTCTGAACACTTGAGTTTTCATTTTGCAAATGCATACTGTCCCAATCGGATGATGCCTCTATGTGAAATTGTTTATGAGTACTCAATTTAAGTAGACTAGTGCAGATGAAAGGGCACTCATCACATTTGTACACTGTTGTTTTGCCAGATAAGTGGATGTTCTCAATGTGGCGAGATATACTCCGGCGATGCATGGTTAGAAAAGAACAAAAAGGACACTGGAACCTATTCAGGTACCTCCTAAATTGTATTCCTTTTGTTTCCAGCATTTTGTGATCCTCCTCAGATAGAAGCAGTTTTGCAGAATGTTCAGATACTTCAGAGTTAGTGTTGTTTTGATCATCTATATCCACCAGTTCATCATCTGAGCTACTCTGTGAATCATTCAGCATTAGGTTAGTGTCCATATCCATATCAGAATTGGACATATCTGACACCGTAAATGTCGATCTTTCAGACAAATTTGAAGACCCTGTTCTGTTTGGCATCTTGGACTTATTTTTCAAATTTTGGTAAGACAAAACCTTGTTAGCTTGTCCAGAGATCACAGTAACAACTGCATTTCCAGGTCCTCTACTGGCTGAACCCTCATTTCCACCAAGGTTATCAGGTATGTTGGAATTTGGGGTGCTTCTGGGGGACGATGTCGAATCAGACTTCAAAGAACCTGTGTTCTCTCCTTCCTCTTGCTGCTGCTGTAGGGATGAAATAATTTTCACCATACTACGGTGCTTCTTCATCACATGATCACACCAGCGTTCCCTTCGAAAAGTTTGGTATGTGCACCATTCACAGGAAAAATTTCCCCGAGACTTGGTAATAGGCTTAACCATGGATTCCAAAATACTACGCTCTACCACTTCCACAGGTAAGTCATTGCAAAGATCTTCAGAAGACAGAGCATTGGAGCAAGAATCTTCAGCAGTGTCAGGTGGAGACCCAGGTGAGTTGAATACGCTGCCTTTGTGATACATCTTTTGGTGTTTTAGGATCCGGGCTCTGCGTGGAGACTTATATGAGCAATACTGACATGAAAACACCTTCCCAAAATTGTTGTGCATAGGGATCCTATAGCTGGACTGCTTGGATGTCTGGGAAGCTGGTGAGCTTCCTCCGCTAAGAGAGGTATCACCCACGAGGCTATGCACTTTCCTCGTGTGCTCATTCAAAAGGGACTTGGATCTGAAATAGCGAATGCAGAACTTGCACTGGAAAAACTGTATTGTAGGTTTGGCTGACTGGTTTGTTGACTGGCTGTATTGCATTTGGTTAGCGCCAGAAAAGTGCCCAGGGCCTCTATCAAAAGAATGCAACCCTAAAGGAGAAAAAAGAAAGAATATGTAGAATGAATGCTGCAAACACTGAACTTTTGTGTTTATTTTCATATAGACAAAGCACGTATAAGTTTAAAACTTAAAAACAGAAATTTCTATGAATATTAAGTAAAAATTCTCATGAATACTTACAACATAGCTTACACAGCTTACAAAAGAATATTGTGTATTTCAATAATTCAGGTGCAGCCCATCGTTCCTACATGATACTTAAAAGGGGATTAGAGAGGACTTGATGTCAAAAAGCTTAATGAGGCACAGTTTCAACAGGAAAAGTAGAACTACTCCTGAAGAACTCACCCCGAAGAACATTATCAATGATTCCCAGACAGAGGTTGTACCTGATTGTTCTAGTGTTGATCCATATTCTTTGTTTAAAGCAGTCAGATCTTCTTCATCTTCCACTTGGCTGAGGGAATTGAGTGACTCGGACCTCGACTGACCAGGGGTCCCATCTCCTACCGCCGTGGGCTGCAGGAAGGCCGTATGGACATCCTGAATGTGTGCCTTTAGGTCATCGTGCGTCTCTGCTCGGAAGTCACAGCCATCGCACTGTAACACCTCCATCACCAAGAGTTCTTTGAAAAATCCAGAATATCTACCAGGAAAAAGAGAGAGAGAGAAAAAGACGTGATTACAGACCATGAGGCACAGAAAGAAGGAATGAAATGCTGACATCATTGAAATGATTGGGATGTTACACCAAAACAATTGTTAGGAGGGATTACAGGTTCACTTGTCCCATTTTCATTACATTGACTGCAGCTGGAGTGCCTAGTGCAATTCTCATTTCAGCCCAGACAATACCATCTGATACATCCAGCCTTCCAAAATAAGACTGAATCTGCAGAGATGAAACATGGTCATTGCTTTAGTTACCCACAAAAGATGTTTATACGTTCATCAATTGGAGGGCATGTAATCTGTAGCCCTGTGACTGAAACGTGCGTTATTTCTTTCATTCCTAAACACAGATTTAATTTTAACTTCATTTAGCAACACCTTACTTAAAACCGGGGTATAAATTAATTTTATTATTTCTCCATTAAACACACTGGTTTAGAATATGATATCGTAACAGAACCTCAAGCCTCTCTTCCAATTTCAAAACATATATAAAGATGATATGAAGTATAAACGAACTATTATATGCATAATATTTTACAATGTACATTGATGTCAACTACATTTAAATATACTGGAAAAAACATGTTATATGACTCACTGCAGAGATATATACACTAAAAATCTGCATAGGTGTGCTTAATTTTCATTATATGGCTAAGCAAATTCTTTATTAATACATCATGACAAAGAAACGAAAAATAAAAAAAAGAAACATTAATTTCCATCTATTCATCATTCAACTATTTGCTGCTATTACATGAGCCTGGAGTCAATCCCAAGCAGTACAGGGCACAGAGCACGGGGCTGGGGTTCACCCTGGACGGGATGCCAGTCCATCACAGGGCACGGGGCTGGGGTTCACCCTGGACGGGA
>JAODLC010000123.1:18025563-18044905 GCA_026781145.1 Hippopotamyrus pictus | reverse complement strand
GGCGCTTAGGCTCACTACTACCAGAAGGCTTAGAAGGTGCAGGACGCTTGGGAGCCATCATAGGGCTTAAAACAAAACGAAAACAATCGGACTACAAGCGAGGTACGCGATACGCAGAGGACTGTGACGCGTCGGGGAAAAATCTGCGTTATAGTGGGGGCGCGATAGTTGAACCGCGATATAGCGGGAGATCACTGTATTACTTAAATGCACTGTATAATTGTTTTAAAGTGACAGAAAAACATTTTTTCCATTTAAAATTGGCAATTATCACGTTATATAAATATTTAAAAAAGATTTTTTTTTTCTAAAAAAGCAGTGAATTGGTAGAACATGGCCATCAATTGTAGCTTTTCTACTTTCTACAGCATATTCCAAAATTACTGCAAATGGGAAATGCAACAAACAAAACTGGGTTAGACCATTATAATATTTATCTTAATATCTTAATATTTAACTGACTGAATAATGGTTGACATTAAAATGTTATATGTTAATATTGGTGCATTCAGGAGGAAGGCATTCATTTTTCAAGGATAAGTACATTTGTCCCTGAACAAAATGATTCAAATAAAATATACTCTGGCAGTTTAATCTAAGCAAATAATTGTAATTAGTAACTCTTAATGTACACATTCATTTAAATGTAAATTAAGCAGTTTGTCATACAAAAACAAACTCTAGTTTGTTACCCAAACGTAAACTGTGATAAAATATTGATAATAAGATAATGCAAGTGCAAATATTTTAGCCAGCTACATAAATGAGTATCGAAATAAGAACCTGGTAATCAGAATATACAAAAAGAAACAAGCTTGTTCAATTACGAGTCACATGTTGTCTAATTACATTTTTCTTTATTGGTTTTCCAACTCCAACTCCAAGAAGACCAGATTGTACTCCAGTCTTGGCCTGACTGGCACACAGCTGGGAAATAATCTAGTTCAGCTGGGAACAGCGTAAATACGTCCCAGGCTACCTCCCAGCAGAGCCAATGCCGACATGACAGTTGCTGAAGCTGCCCAGTAATACTTAGTCAACAAAATCAAATGATGTATGATATATTAAGTTATCTTATCAACATGATCAAGACGCAAATCAGAATAACTAACTTTTTCTAAGATTGATGATCTGGGGTATGTTTTCCACCCATTACTGTAGCAACTAACAGAGCTGGAATCCTTCAGTCACATGGTTTCAACTATGTAAGTAACTATGTAAGCAACTATGCTTTTGGGAAACGCATTAACCCCTGATGCGTTAAGGTCGAATTTATCATTGCATTTATACCAGGATAACTTTTATTGTTAGCTACCTTAAGTCTTATAATTAAATAGTGTTTAAGGGATTTTAAACAATCCTTTAACGGTTGTGGTGGAAAGTTGAGAGATCCATTAATATTTACTTACCAAGAACTTCTTCCAAACCCTTAAATATTTAATTGACCTTGGACACCAGCATCACATGCTGGGCTGGAACTTTGGATGCCTTCTACAAAACTGTTCCTATTCATTCTCAAAGAAGGCCTTGTCCAGTAAAAGCTGAGTAGAAGAAGAACATTTTCCAAAACTTTGAACTGCTTTCATACTCCTTCAACAAGCAATGTTTGTTTATTATATTTCATTTTACAGTCTATGGTCAGTTTGGTCTTTCTGCATACTCAGATCATTACCCAAATATCTGTGGCTGTAGGACAGTTATTAGGGCAGGGGCCACGCAAATTTTTGCCAATTTAATCATGAAATGAGCATGTTTGTCAGTCGATCATTAACAGCGGTGTCATACCCGAGGCCTACATATCCAAGGGTTCCCCAGGTAAGAGCAGGTTCTGCATGACTATAGATAGGAATTTTTGAATGACAAAAATTTTAAATTCAAACAATTTTAATTATGTTCAACTGAATGTTACATTTCTAAATATTTTACCAATGAATTGATTTTAGAACTAAATGTTAAAGAGGAAAACTCTAGATGTATATATTAATATATCAGTTCGACCTTTACAAGCAGAAGAGTTTATTCCAAATTTAACCTGAAATAAAAAAAAATGCTCAAACAAATATATTAAAACATCTGCATATTTAAACTTAGACAAGAATGCCTGTTGATGTACGACCGATGTATAAATGTGATTTTCAGATATAATGACTCATAAGGTTTTTAAATTCATAACCTAAAGGTTGCTGGTTCAAATACCAGAAGACAACCTGCTGTTGCCACTGAACTCTGAAATATTCAGCCGCACTAAAAGCACACCACAGAAAGTGTCAGATGAATTAAAATGTTAAAACAATTAATAGACATTTGACAACTCCCTTATAAATGCAGGAAAAAAACTAAATTATATTTATAGATATAAGTGTGAATAGGCAATGGGGAAGGTTACATTACATGATGATAAACAGATGAGAAAATACATAAAAAAGGTGTGGCATGAATTAAACATAACAAATGCACTTTTGTACGAATGGAATATTTTATAAAGAATATGCGACTTCATCAAAGTTTAACAAACTTTTTTTTTTTTAATCTTTACAATGACCTGATTTTTTTCTAGATATAAAAGTTAGCTAAACCCGATCGCATAGCCTTAATCTGGGACTATTACTGCCATTTATTTCTGTCAGTTAAATGTAATGTTTGGTGACACAGCAGGAAGCCCCGGGGAATTACACCCCCAGGGGTTACAGGGTTAACCCCACACCACTGGCTCTGTGTGTAGGGTCTCTCTTTTTCTAAATGGGTTTCCTTGCACAACCCAAAGACATGCAGTTGAGGTGAGCATCTCTGAGTTGTTTATGATAGTCTGAGTCTTGCGCTAGACTGGCGTCCCATTAAAGGTGTCCATTGCTGATCACTTAAATGGTCCATAAATATCATATTGCAACCCGTATACAATTTTCAAGGAACAACCTTAACCTAGATACATATCAAGAGATTTCTCCCTTCAGCTAACCAAAAGCTGTTTTTTTCCCTCTTGAAGGAGCCTTTGACTTTCGTCAGATACACACCTCCAGACAATCTCCATTGTTCGCAAAGCCATGACATACAGCGTCCCTCCATTTTGACTGTATGTCACAAAACAGGGCCACAGGAAAATTACTGAGCACTACCTGATCGTCCATGTAACCATTTCTACAGCAGAAGCACCATAGAATGGTTGACATTGTTCAGACAGGAATAATAGAATGCTTGACAGAAGAAGCATGTTTCCTTCTGTAAAGAAATAAGACATAAGAAACTGCACTTCTAAAAAAATTTAAAGACAGACTTATTCAAGTGAGTTTAATACAAAGGAACCCCTCAACACTCAAAAACAACTTAAGTACTTAAATAAATAATCACAAACAAAACAGAATCTCCTTTGTTTTGACTTTTAAATGGGTAGCTGTCCTACAGAAAAATAATGTCAGCTGAGAAATGCACTGTGCAATTATTAGGATGGTTACCATTTGTAAGTTAAAAGTAGAATGCAAATTTATTCCATAGTTGGGTGTCACTTATTAAAACATCTTCAGAAATATTTCCATATCATTCTCTTTCAGCTGTAAAAACTCTCAGGGAGAGACCACTTTGCAGCTTCATTAATTATCAATTTTGATTAATTCATCAGTATTCATTGTACAGCAATCAAAACATCTGGAGAACTTTCAAACTGAAGAGAGTAACTTCTCTGAGTGTGAAGGCCACTTTGTTGAAAATTAAGAATCTCTGGATTCTCCCACTGCATAATTAAGCATTAAAATTCCTATCTCATCTATGTCCCTCTCTCAGCATCAGTCAGCTCCAACCCTCCTCACAGTCCAGCTTCTGGAAGCCCTAACGCCCTCCATTTTCTTGTGAAGTCTAGAGCATTGACATGACAAAAAAAAAAAAAAAACTTAAACATTACTAGTTCACCAGGAGCCAAACCACACACTTGTTTCCTCATACTACCCACACACCAGCACAACCTGCACAAGTCAAAGTAGTCCACCACCCCTAACCCAAACAAGTAAAATCAACCTTTTGCTCTTGAGTGAAGAAAAACATGCCTGGCTCTCCTAAGAGACTCATCTGCCTTCCTCCATTTTATGGTGAAGCCCACAATGACATACCTGACTTCAGAGCGCTGACAGCACAGACATCCAAAAAAGCTCAGCTCGCAGCAACAAACCGAGAGTCCCCGACACGGAAAACAACGCAAACTCTAACTGCAATTCAACACATTTACCCCCCACACACACCCACAAAGCAGCCACTCTTACTTTGGTGGAAGAGTATTAAATCCATCAGTTGACATTTTAACTAAAGCAAGACAAGCCATCAAGAAGCATAACAACTGTGTACGCGGCTTTTTCTCGGAGTGTCTGGCAGGGGACCACCGGCAATGTCAGATTGCCGCTACCGGAGATTCAGCTCTTTTCGCACCGGTGCTAAGGGGGGGAAAGGACAGCAATCCGTGCAATGGCTTCCCTCAAATAGTCGAAAAATAGAGCGAGAGGTGATATATAAATCCCCCGAGCAGACCTGACAAATTTACTCTCTCCCTAGTGATAGATCACATAGCTCAAGACAACCTCTAATGAGGTCCGTTTCCGAGCGCAGACCTGCCTTCAAAAAGCACGTATCGATACCTGCAAATTCAAAAACGATGGTTAAAATAATAGAGGAAATGCAATCTAGGTGACTTTACATGTTTGGGTGCCAACAAAAGCTTTCAACCGCTCTCGCTGCGACTCCCCAAGTCACTGCGACTGGTCCTAAACTAAGAAAAAACCCTCTTTCCAGGTCATTCACAAGACGCTCTCCAGATCATTTGGTCTACCGTAGCGTATTGCTTATGGATCATTAACAAAGCTTGGCAATTGGGGGTGAATAGTATTTTACTTACGGGCTCGTCCAGAAACGCGATCTCTCCAAAAGTTGTTTTGTGTCTCATGCGTGTGCCCGGTCTAGTGGATGATCGCCATCTTTCCTGCTTCTCCTTTGCTGCAGCTGCAGATGACCTGAGATCCGTCTGTCTCTGAATAATGAGCAACCACAGAGACAAGGAAGACAATCTGCAAAGCAGGCAACACAAAGAACTTTCGGAGTCTAGCAAGCACCAGAGGGTGCGCAAGAGTTTGCCATGACATGAAATAACAGCACGGTGGCCAACGTGCTGTACGTCCAAAAAGTATCTCATCCTCGATGAATGTAAAATCTCCCAGCCTTCAAATGCGTCGTTATTCGAGGGTGCTTATGTTTACATCGCGTACTGGTTTATGTCATAATATGCATGCACGATCGGATTATCATAGACGTGTGGCGTGTATTGCGGCGTGCATGGTTTAGTTGCAGATTAATTTAAAAAATCCAATAAACCACCTCACTGTTGTAGTACTTTTATGGAAGAATTTATTGGAGCCAGTGATTAGTCAAGTGAAATGTTTGAACATTTACATCTGTAGATGTACACGTACGTACATAAACAAACTATGATAAAGTTATTTTTCTGAGTTTCTAATTTGCTCATTGTCAAAATGATCCTGAAGGTATACGTGCTGAAATATGTTTAATAATTTCTTCACACGGTTTGACACTGCTCTGAATACCCGGTTGTTTACATAGATTCTATACACTATTTCTTAAAACTCTTCATACATTCAGCAATGGCTGAAAAACGTGTTTTATCACGTGCACAGTAGCAGCATGTAATTCATACTTTTTTTCCTGATCCTTTGGTATCAATAAAAACCACACATAATAACCACCAAACTAGCGACATGGCATTTTTTTCACTCACGGTGATTCTTATAACTCATATACCATGCCTAATGGAAACTAAGCAATCAATGAATGATGTGTCAAGACGCTGTAATATCCTGTAGTCCAAAAGTGTTAATACTTGGGAGAACATTTTGTTAAATAAGTTATTGAGTCAATATTAGGGGAATGTTGTCTTGTTGACAATGACACCATCCAAAATGCCTCTAGAAAATGTAAGAGATGCTCATGTTTTCTTAATTTGATACCAGACACCTTAAATAAAACACTTAACTGTAACTTAAGGAGTGTTTTATTGATAGTAAGACAAATTTGATGAAATCCATAATGACATAGAATTAAGATTACACTATTGGATTCATAGTTTAACATACGGAGGTGGATTCTGAGGTTATGAGTTACCTTAAGAATATACTGAAATTAAGGTGAAGGTAAAATATGAATATAGGGAAATGAATGTATAGAAAAGGTATTTCTGGGATAGTGGGACGGGCACACCTTTTACATGCTTACACCTTCGCAATGGTGATTTAAAATAAAATAAAAAAAAAAAACATTTCGATTGAAATTTGCAATTGCTCTTTGGTGAATATATTGAATGCCAAGATGTTTTGTAATTGTTCATTCAAAGAGAAATAAAAGTTAATAGGAGTGTGTTTGCTTCTGAATGACTGCAAGTTATTGTGGCACAAATTAAGAATGCAAAATAATAATAATAATAACAACAAGGGAAAATACCTTGTATGAGCGAACCGTAATATCAAAGGAATCTGTACCATTATCTACACATTATTAATTGAACAGGTAAATTGGGATTTTTCACTTTATAAATTAAGTGCAAATCGTAAATGTATTACTATATTAGCAGAAAAAGCAAACATACCTGTAGTTTAGTTTAGCAGTTTCCCCCATTGAATGGTGGTTACATAACTTCAGAATTTACTGATGTTGAGATTCTTATATTCTGGTCATAATGGGTCAGAGATTGACTCATTTTCCAGCTGCTTTTTAGCTCATAACATCAAGTGGGATAGCTTGAAACAGTCTAATTAACAAGGTTATTTAAAATGACAACTCCTGATATTAGACAAAACCATTTGTCTAATATTGTATAGGTCCCCTCGTGCCACCAAAACAGCTCGGACCCATTGAGGAATGGACTCCACAAGACCTCTGAAGGTGTCCTATGGTATCTGTACCAAGACGTTAGCAGCAGATCCTGCAAGTCCTGTAAGCTGTGTGGTGGGGTCTCCATGGATCAGACTTGTTTGTCCAGCATGTCCCAGAGATGCTCGATCGGACTGAGATCTGGGAAATTTGGAACTCAAGTCAATACCTTAACCTTCTGGAGTCTGAGACCTCTCAGCCACTTTCGAGGTAGTCTGACATTTCACCTATCTAAAAAACATCTATCCTAAAGTGCTACAAATGCTTTTATTTAGCACAAACTCAGCACCAATAATCTGAGACCACTTAGAATGTTATTATTGTATTTATTGTTGAAATCAAAACATTCCTAAGCAATTTTTGTAGTGTGGCAGGGTGCATGATCCAGCTGAAAGAGGCCACTGGCATCGGGGAAAACCGTTGGCAAATCTGAACATGAAAAAATGTATATTTACAGTGGAAAAACTGGTAATTGGAGAGAAGAGTTTTAAACATTTGTGTTTGTATCTTCCTGTCCTTAATGAACCAAAAATAAACCTTCATTTAGATTTATGGCACAAATAATGACCTCTGAGAATGATGCTTATAAGGGATTTTACCTGTGCTTTAACTAAATTAATTATTCTTTGATAATTTTGTAATTAAAAACTGAGCAGAATGTAAAGGATTACAATACTTACAAAAATCATTTTATTGTGAAAAATTAATTAGCATTTTTTGAATCACAGTTCAGCTATTAAAAGAGTTGGAAAATGACTGATGTGTGCAAAGGATACTTCATTTCTGTTTTAGTGAGGAATCCTAAAACATATAAAACACATTTTAGAATGAATGTGTAAAATACCTTATACACGTCACATTATAACCGCCTGCTTGATATTGTATAGGTTCCCTCGTGCCACCAAAACAGCTCAGACCCATCGAGGTATGGATTCCACAAGACCTCTGAAGGTGTCCTGTGGTATCTGGCACCAAGATGTTAGCAGCAGATTCTGTAAGTCCTGTAAGTTGTGAGGTGGGGCCTCCATGGATCAGACTTGTTTGTCCAGCACGTCCCACAGATGTTCGATAAGATCAAGATCTGGGAAATCTCGAGGCCAAGTCAACACCTTGAACTCTTTCATGTTCCTCAAACCATTCCTGAACAACTTTTGTAGTGTGGCAGGGTGCATTATCCTGCAGAAAGAGGTCGCTGACATTTGGGAAAACCATTGCAATGAAGGGGTGTATTATGAAGCACTCAGGAGTTTCTGGTACAAGGGCGGGGCATGGTGCAGGCAGACAAGGAGATGGACAATCCACTGGCAGCTCACAGGAACAACAGGGGTTTATTAACAGAACTGAAAATGCTGGGAATACTACAAAACAAACAGACCATGAGGGGTCAAAAAGCAAAATAGGAAAAACAAAGACTAACTACAAAGTTCAAGGCAGCAACCAATAATCAAACTTCAGCAACACCAACAATGACTGCAGGAGGAACAGAAGAGGATAAGGAACTTAAATACAAAAAGCTAACAAGAGTAATGCAGGACAGGTGAAAACAAGGGCTGGTAAAACAGGCAACGGGTGAAACTAATAAAACTAAAATCATGTAACTCAAACTAGATTCTGTTTCCTAACACTAGAGGAATAACAGACAGGTAAAACACAACCAAGGGCACAAAGCGTGAAACCAAAACTGAATACAAATCACAACACACAAGAACTAGAAAATTGATAGAAATGAACCACTAGGGAACAAAATCTACCAAACTAGAGGAGGCAGGACTTGAACACATGACTGAAGGGATTACAAATAGCCACATGCTCAGCTCATTGAGCTATGCGGCTATCTGGGGAAACAGGGAAACACTAAAGACTGACAATGGGGAAGACAGGATGGCCAGTGACACCTGCTGGCCAAATGGGGAGAAGACACGAAAGACTCGGACAGACGGGTGCAGACCCTGACAGTGTACTAGATCTGCTACAATGTTTAGGTAAGCAATGTTTGTTAAAGTAACATCCACGTGAAAGTGAGGAGCCAAGGTTTCCCAGCAGAACATCGCCCAGAGCATCACACTGCCTCCACTGGCTTGCTTTCTTCTCATAGTGCATCCTGATGGTACCTCTTCCCACCCAGCCATCCAGATATGTAACAGAAAATCTGATTAATCAGATCAGGCCTCCTTCTTCCATTGCTCTATAATCCAGTTCTGAAGCTCATTTGCCCATTGTAGGTGCTTTCGGATTTGGACAGGGGTCAGTATGGGCATTTTGACTGATTGGTGGCTATGTAGTCCCACACACAGAAAAATGTGATGCACTGTGTGTTCTGACACCTCTCTATCATAGGCAGCCTGTTTCTTTTCAGCAATCTGTGCTACAGTAGCTTTCCTGTAAGACTGGACCAGACAGGACAGCCTTCCTTCCCCACTTGCATTAATGAGCCTTGGGCACCCAGGACCCCATCAATTCACCAAAATGCATGGAGGAAAACCATGTAACAGGTAAACCGAGACAGGAATTCAATGTACCCGAACATGCAAAGCTTCAGTTCTTTCTACTAATTCTTCACTGACTCTCAAATAGTTCAAATGAATCAGTGCACCACATTATCAAAGTATTTTCAGCGTTTTTGCACATTTTATCGTTGATTTTGGTTAGAACATTTCTCTCAGATCTGACATTCTAGTATGTTGTAAATCTCTCTTGACTTCCCCTGTGCACAATAGGGAAAACCTTTCAACAACAAGGTACAGACCACTGCTCACTAAGAATAACATGAACCCAAACCCTAACCCTAAGAGTTATGGAACTTTTTTTTTAGAGAAATGATTCAAACTTGAAACTTTTTGACTGACAAGAGTTTTGTTTTGTCCAGTGAACACCAAACTTCATTCCACAGAATGAACCTAAGACAAATGATGAAGCCTGCTAGCAGTTTGTAATAGTCTGGGGATATTTTGTGTATTATTACAGGAACCATGAATCCTGTTGTGTGCCACAGAAATTTACATGAGAATATCAGTCCATCCCACCACATGAACAGCTGGATCATGTAGCAAGAAAATAATCCAAAAAACATGAGCATGTCTTGCTGAGGAAAATTGAATATATGGATCTCATTGACATGCTAGAAGAGCGAGTCTATAGGGAGAAGTGGAGCGGAATTCCTCCACAGAGCTGTGACAGTCTAATCAATAACTACAAGAAAAATTTGGTTACAGACCTTCCTGATAAAGATTCTGTCAGAAATGAGCGAACATACACAAAGCTTATGGGAATAAATACATTTTGTTGGTAATGTATTTTATATATACCATCATAAGTAAAGAAAAATACATTACAAAATGCTTCATACATAACAAATGGACCTGAATTATGGGTGTAAAACCCTTGCCCTCACAACCCAGATTTTATTCTATCAGGACGATGCCATCTATTTTTCATAAACACTTGGTCCCTGGAGCCTAACCCAGGCAGCACATGGCAGGGGGCGCGGCAGCCCCCCCCCCTGCAAGGGATGCCAGTCCATCGCAGGGCTCATGCTCACAAAAGCAATCACACTGAGCAATTTAGGGACACAGATTCTCCTAAACTGCTTGTTTTTGGTCTGTGGGAAGAAATCAAATTGCCAAGAAACCCTCACAGACCCAGGGAGAGCATGCAGAAGTGAAGTCACAGCGCTGGAGGTGTGAAGTCACAGCGCTACCCACTAAGCAACTGTGCTTTCCCTCTGCCAGCGGTAATTAAATCTGTTAGCTCTAATTGAGTTCCTGGCTGAATTGTTCAAAATATATACACTACATGTAGAAAAGTATTGAGACACCTGGTCATTATATCTACAGGAACTTTTCTGACATCCCATTATAAATCCATAGGCATCAGTATGGAGTTGCAGCTAGAACAGCTGCCACTGTTCTGGGAAGGTTTTCCACAAAATTTTGGAGTGTGTCTGTGGGAATTCTTTTATGCATACTAAGACATTTTGGGCAGTTCTATGCTTCCAACTGTGTGGGAACAGTTTGGGGAAGGCCCTTTTCTGTCCCAGCATGACTGTGCCCCAGTGCACAAAGCAAGGTCCATAAAGACATGGTTGGGTGAGTTTGGTGTGGAAAAACTTGACTGAACTGCACAGAGCCCTGACCTCAACCCCATGAAACACCTTTGCGGAGAACTAGAATGGAGATCGTGAGCCATCCCTTCATGTCCAACATCAGTACCTGACCTCACAAATGATCTTCTGGATGAACAGGCAAAAATTCCCACAAACACACTCCAAAATCTTGTGGAAAGCCTTCCCTGTGGATCTAGAATGGGATGTCATTAAAGTTCTTGTGGGTGTAATGGCCAGGTATCCCAATATGAGTAAAATAAATGTACCAATATAAGTAAAGTGAACTAAAATGAATTAAATGAATGATTCTTCTAACAGATTAATAAAGAAAATTATGTAACAAATTAATGAGTAGTGGCCACAATATTAGTTTCATGAGATTTTGGTAAACACCAAATTTGTATTTATGTACCACCGTGGTCCAGGGAATGTTACTGTCTCACCCTACGCAGTGTTTAACAGGTCACAGTTTAACAGGCACTGTTACATGCAGGTTAATGTGACGATAAAACGCAACTTGAGTTGACCAACCAAAACACAAAACATATGAGAGCAGGGGCCTGGGTTTGTTGCTTAGCCGGATAATTTGTTGGATTTAAGGTAGTCTTGTCTAAATGGACTATACTGTCATTCACTTACATTTAGCTCAGACTATCTGGCTCAGCAAGAAATCTTGCATCATGGGACACCCCCCAAGAATTTTGAACTAGAAGCTGGAAGTTATGATTGTCCAATAGGAATGCTCCTTACTTAAACTCTTATTGGACGATCATGACTTCTATCTTAAGTTAACCCAGCTAACTGAGAAATCCTGCTTTGTGGAACATCTCCCTGGAATATGCATGTTCTCCCTGTGCTCACATGGGTTTACAAGTGGAAAGACAGACAGTTTAGGCTCGTGGAAGCCTCACAGCTACTCATGGTGTGTGCTTGCGGGCGTGAGGGTGTGCCCTGTGAGGGACTTAGTTTGTGTTGTATGCCGACTCATGCTCCGTTCATCCAGAAATCCTGCACTGGAGAAGCAATTATAGAAGATGGAGAAATGGATATTGTAAGGATATTGCTATTTTCAATAATGAAATCTTGAATTCCCTGTGTGACAGAATAAAAAAATGAGAGGATGAACAGGATGATCTGTACAGAAACCCCTGACACGGAGAAGCAGTGCTTGTGTTGTGGTTATAAGTGTGGAGCAGAATATCAAAGGTTAAGCCTTCAGAGGAACACTGTTACCGAACCTTGAGAAAGTTACATTGCAAATATCCAGAAGGTCACGTTAATGGTGTGAAGCAGAAGACACTTATGAAAGTTGTCCTAAATAAGTGCATCTGCTAAGTAAGTATAATGCAACTAAAGTCAAGGCTGTGACCTGATCCAAATAATTCTCTTCAGCATTTAAATGCATTATATGAATCAATAGAAAATTCTGTACATACCAGGTTATGAGTGTTCGCAATGGCTTGTTTATTATTCTTATTTTGTTTTTCTTTTTAAATATGTGTGTGTGTCAGGCAGTGAGGCAGTAATACTTTCTGCCTCACTATGAACCAAAATATGTTTCTAGCAATCGACCCAGGTAAAACGGCCACACTTTGTATTATGGAAAGACGAATGCATCATATAATTCTGCTGGCACTTTGTATTAACCCACTGGCCCAGCCTTATACAATCACCTCACCCAGGGCTACCAAAGAGTAAGCCGTCCGTTTTGATTGAGGTGCTGACCCCAAAGGGAAGATTTTGAGAACTTGATGGTTCTTTCTTAGAATGAAGCAAGAAAGTGGGGGAGAGGAAGGTTAGGGTTTGTTTTATGCGGTAGGAACAAATCTCTGAAATACTTGAAACAGTGATTTTACAGCTGGGAAGGAAAGAGAAAACGTTCAGTCCTGAAAGCATTCGCACTGCACTGTACTTGTCTTTTCAGCTCAGTTAGACCCGCGATTACATTTCTTTATTTAGCATATATATTTATCCAAAGTGATGTAAATTGAAAAAGCGGGATCAGCCAGACACCAGAGCAATCGGTGTCAAGGGCCTTTCTCAAGCGCCAAATGGTCACATTGCTTACCAGGGGATTGGAACTGACAACCTTCTGATCACAAGCCCAACATCTTAACCCACTGAGTTGCATACCTTCCCCAAAATCTCAGGTAGAGATGGTCGGTGGCAATGACTTAACCATATGCGTGCTGAAGGTCACTAGGACTTCTTCCACTCCTATCAAGAGGAGCGCGAACCTTCTCTCCTTTCATATGGCACTTGTGACAGAATGTGCAATTTTCTTTAAAATAAAACATTTAGGAATCTGTTTGGAAGGCATCAGCTCTAAACAATAGACTGTGTCTCGTGGGTTTCTGAGAACAAGGATTTATCATGCTGGTATGACATATGGCTCTGCAGCAAATCTGATTAATATGGGAGGGCCAGGACAGACTGCACGGGGAAAAAGCAGCCGTTTCCATGTTACTCTCAGCCAGGTCTTTCTAAAATGCAGCTAAAAACAGACAAATAGACCTCAGGGATTCAGATGGACCGTCTGTGATAAGGACAGCAAAGAACAGGGAGATGAAACCACACAGATGAAAAACGTAACTGCTAAGAGATTCAATTCACAATTATTTATTTCTATAGTAGTCCAAATTAAAATATAAAATACATCCTGTTGAGCAGAATTTTCAGCATACAGTAATAAATGGATTGCTAGAAACAGGAAACAGTAAAGGACTGTTACATTTTAATATGAGACTTTCTGTGCTGAAAGCTTGGTGAATATTTTCAGTATTTCATTGTTGAAGAGTGGCATATCTTATCAAAATCTATTCTAAATAATTTAGTCTGCCATGACAAAGCAGGACGAAGGACTCGAAGCAGGGGCGTCAGAAGCATTTTGAATGTGGGGGGGACACACTGGCATAAAACTAATATTTTTATGTTAAATGTGGGAGGGGTCCAAACGAATAATTATAAAAATGTGAGAGGGACACGTCCCCCTCAGATTTAACGGCAGCGACGCCCATGACTCAAAGGCAGGTGCTCGGGAAAACAAGAGGGGCTGTACTGGACAAAACAGGAATAAAGGAACAAACTAGACCACAAGGGGTAAATACTGAGGCAGACTGGAAACAAGGAAGGGCACAGACATTGGGACAGGTCAATATCAATGACAGGACTGGGGAACGCAGAAATGGGAAGCACTTATATATAAGACTGATGAGGGAGCTAATGAGAAGCAGCTGGGAGTGATTAATATGAGGTAAGACAAACAAGTAACAGGCGTGGCTTGTTAGGGTCACACTAAGGAGATGACAGAAGGATCAGGTGGATATGATGGGCAGGATGTGACATAGTCCACTTTTATGCCACTTAGTTAAGGTTGTATAGTGCCTGTACCATCCAGAAGAGAATTCATTTTCATTTAATTTCTTTAATGTTTTATAGCCCGAGAAACACATACAGTTCAATAGATTTAAACAACAAGTACTCACGGTAAGACATGATTCCATGAAGCAATACTTTAGATTGACTAAATCAACCAAATCTTGGCATGGACTAGTGTTCCCTGGCTTTTCATCTCCAGGATTATAGACTCTGTTTCTGTGCCTGTTTTCTTGAGGATTACATTCTTTCTCATCAGTACAAACAGTTTAACAGGCACTCATAAAGTAGAATGTTATAATTCTAGAAGGGTGAAAATATGACTTTTACTATGTTGATAAAACCACATCAATCTACCAACCATTTATCTGTTACAGCAAGGGTGGGCAATCTCATCCAGAAAGGGCCGCTGTGTGTGTGGCTTTTCACTGCAACTCCCTAATTAAATTACTAATTAGAGGACTGATTGGCTGAAGAGTCCTCACACCTGGGTTTGAACAGCTGACCTAAAGCTTATCCCAAAAACTTGCATACACACGGCCCACCCCTGCTTTACAGAGTTGTGGGGACAATATTGATAGTTTTTTTTTATTTATATAAAAAGGAAGATGTTAACCAATGCCTACCATAATTTTTCTGCATTTTTTTGTAGAACCTTTGACACATGCTCAATCCCACCAATCAACAAACCTATCTACCATCACTGCCTGTATAACCAGAGCAAGAAAATATTCCACACAATGGGTTTTTTTACCTTCTTGGTCTTTGAGAAAACTTGGGATCTTAAATTGATAAATAAAAGGAAATGTCTCAGCACATCATGACCAATTCCAGAAGCTACTCTCACATTCATTCACGCACCTCCATCAGTGCATTTACGGGTTTGAGTGCCATCAGCGTTTCAAAGTTTGACTTGCCTAAGGTTCAGGCAGGAGTCACCAGTGAGCTAAGTTCAATGGACTGTTGCTGCAGGTAAAACATTTTGACTGTCAAGCAAGACACCAGAACGGAGAGGAAGGTACAGCATGTTTTGTGGCTTGACAGTGTGTGCGAAAGTTTCAGTGTTTCAGAAAGGGATGACTGAATTCTCTGACAGTGCTTGACCACAAGATGGAATAAAAATAAGATATAGATGTTTTGCTCATAGCAAAGGTAATCAAAATGTAATAAATTTTGTGAATTATTTTATTAAAACAAAGGAAAAACTAGGAAAATTGCACATACTGTAAAGATCCCTGCACACAGACTGATTAATAAAGTCTCACCAAACTACATAATGTTTCAAGTATGTGTTGCAGAGCCATGCCTATCTTATCTCTCTCTCCCATAATAGACCTGCTCATTACTACACTCTATTCATAGGTTTGTGTCGGGTTCAGTATGCGATTGCCACTCTGTTGTTTAGAAGGCTGACACCACATCTAGCTACCTTCCATCTCCTTCCTTATCCTTATAGAGACCGAGGTAACATATCATAGCCTAGCCAATACTGCTGCCTTACCTCCATTACCTCTCAATCACCATGCATAGCTCATTCTTGGGCTAGAAGCAAAATTTTGTGTCTCTCTTAAATCTCTAACAGCTTTTGTCCTTGTGTTTCATGTAGTAAAAATATATTTTCCAAGCAATGTAGTATTGTAGTATTCTACCACTTTCCCAAACCTACTATGGATGACTTACTGGATGACATGTCCGCCTGACAGTCATCTCTATCATCTAGATAGCAATGGCGCTGACGGGGTGTCCTGTCCAATCACTGGCCTTCACTGCATGCTCTCTAGCAATATCTGTCTGTCCCATCCTCTTCCTCTTTTGTCAAAGCTAGCAGGCTGACCCTGAGTTCATATGGCTTCTGGCTTCCGCTCTCTTGCAAATCCTCTACCTGTGTCCGATCATTATTTACATTCCTTTTCCCTTTCCTCCCCTCTAGCCCCTCCTCAATGTTCCTAACCTGCTGCGACGCTTTTGAGCCCCTCGCCCTTCTAACGTTACCGTTTCTGTCACTCCCCATCTCCTCTGGTTGACGTGTTCTCCCAGACGCTCGTCAGCCATGTCACCACTGCGCCGCTCCTCCTTACTCTGCACTGCGTTTGTCACCTCCCATTAGAAGCATGGCCCTCTACAGACTTGGACAACATCCTTATCTCATTCCTAGTTAATTAATCAGCCCCTTTACTGAAGAATTCAAGGTGGTAACTTCTTAAACACTTTCCTAAACCCTGCGGACATGTCTAGCTGCTATCCTTTATCCTAACTCATATTCCTTTTTTCAGACTGTGGATCTTCCATTTGTTCCAATTTAATGAAAAGAACATGATTCTCTGTTACTGAACGTGTAATGCTTCTTGCCTCTGTTTGATTGTCATGCACTAATCACAACGTGGGCACTCACAAAAGCTGAATATTCCAAAATCAGAATTCCACACCATTTCCCCCCCTATGCTACACTCTGTAACCCCAAAACTATCATACTCCCTATTCAAAAACACTGAATTACTCTCATTTCCGCTTCATTGTTCTTCTGATGTGATTTGCCTTCCTGTCTAAGCCTTGTGTCGACTTTGACTCATACAAACTCTGAACTTGCCTTATGCTCTTTATCTCCTAGATGGTTTCTCAAGCTTTTGATTTTACCTGACATGTCTGTACTTGAGTCGTATACATATGGTCTGTACCAAAGTTACCATAAAAAGATGAAATGCACATATACACTCTCTCTACACCAGCGATTCTCAACCCATGGGGAAGTTCTGAAAGGGTCACAAGGCAGAGTTGGAAATGTAAGCATTTTAAAACCAGCAAGATCCTATGCTGATCCATGATCAGATTTCCCAGCCCCAATCCTAGAATTATCCTATATAAATGGGTCATGGTTCTGCAACTGCTTAGCGGAAAACTAGTGAACACTCAACCAATCCAAGAAACGAAACTACAGATGCTTAATTTAAAATTCACTAGCACATCCAATCAGATTTGTGCGATAGGCATTGATTGGCATAAATTGCACAGAGTACACTGTGCGCTTGATCATAACATTAATCTAAACCTATACTGACATAGAGTTGTGACTGAGCAAGCATGGTAAAAATTGGGTCACGGTGCAAAAAACATACTCCATAGTATTAAAATACTCACTACACGAGTGAAATACTCTCTACACTATTGAAATACTCTCTACACTGTCGAAATACTCCCTACACTGTCGAAATACTCTCTACACTGTTGAAATACTCTCTACACTGTCAAAATACTCTCCACACTTTTGTAGCTTATTATACTGTCTTAGCGAGAAGATCCGTTCTGTTTGGGTATAAGTATCAATGAAAAAATAACAATTAAACAACACAGTTTACTAACAAAGTTTTTTATTAAGCATTAATGAAGTCTGTGGGTATATTTAAAATGGCACCCTTTATTTCTCAGCATTAATTAGTCACAGTTGAGGTCTGATGTTTGAGTTTTTTGACAAATATACAAGATGATTATTTCAAGCTGATGATGTAGTTTGGCTCTTTGCAGAGAAGAATTACAATACTGAAACATGACTAATAAAGTTTAAAACATTTTGTGGTCACAAACCAGCCTCTCAAGAAACTTCTCAGTTTCTTACATTTATTATTATGGTTTTTACATTCATTTCTCAGATGCAGCAAAACATGGTTGTCTTTTTTTATCAGTAATTTCAAAATGAATTGTCTGTGGACAAAAAGCGAAACTCCAAAACAAATTACAAAGGGAACAGTGAATTGCAATGTGTATGCCTGGTATGTAATCTGAATGCAATTTACGATCTTTTAAAAAATGAAAAACAGTACTTTTCAAAGGAAGCCTTTTCATATGTTTTAACAAAAACACAGGTTGTATAAAGAATTACAATATTCTACCATTCTAAACCAGTCATAATGGACCTTTGGATCTCCCTCTGCCTCTTCACTTGCAGTACGCATTAGACTGGGTTGTTTATTTCCAGTACAGGTCTTGTTTTTTGAGGGGAAATGTGTGTCTAATTCCCGGTTACATTGTTACATTTTAACAGTAAATGTTCCTCTTTGCAGTATAGAGGACCTTCACACAACCTTTCTACATATAATCTCAGTATTCATATTATCACATTTTGCCACAGTATAGGCAGTACAGTATGGTGTCTCAGTGGGTATCACTGTTACCTCACACCTCCAGGCTGAATCCTGCCCCTTCTCAGTGTATCTCCCTGGATTTTCCCTGCATGCCCCCCTAGCACTCTGTGGGCTTCCCCTGGTGCTCTGGTGATGTGGGTGCATGTGCCTTGTGATGGACTGGAATCCCATCTGGGATATACAATCATGTCCTGGATAAGCGTTTGGAATGTTGACAGATTGCAATAGCCACAAATAGTCAACATACAAGGAGAATGACTTGATTGTAAAACAACAATTTAATGCATGCTCTAATAAAATACACTCCTACAGTGCTGTACCCTAATTTATTAATAAATTCTAATTCAATAAAGATGTCATAGTGTTAATATTTATGCATTTGCAATGTTGTAATATTGCCAGTGGGCCATAGATTGGTTTTCAATAACAGCAGAAGCTGTTTTTCGTCTCAGGCCTACATATTAGGCAGTGTACCACACAAAGACCTGCGCAACATGGTGAAAAATAATAAGAATAATACTGAGAATACTAAGAGTTGTGCGTTGTTGGTATAACATAATTTATGGCAACTATGAGACATGCAACGCAACAGGGTCTAAACCTAAACTAACGCTATGCAACTAAAGCTGTTGTGGATGTAAGAAGATGGAGACTGACGCGGCACTGCTGTAAGTAACGCTGCTTTATTGATAACATCCACAAGGACGTCCGCAGTACCCAGGGCTTAGCCCGAATCTGTAGCAGCGACTCAGGTGGGGAGGTTGGGTGATCGGCGTCGGTCCAGAAGGGGAAGAGACGAATAACACGGTCGGGA
>JAODLC010000123.1:17996382-18023707 GCA_026781145.1 Hippopotamyrus pictus | reverse complement strand
ATGGTGTGTGAGTGAATGAGGTGTGAGTGAATGTGTGTGAGTGAACAGTGTGTGAGCGAATGGTGTGTGAGTGAATGGTGTGTGAGTGGATGGTGTGTGAGTGAATGTGTGTTAGTGAACGGTGTGTGTGCAAATGGTGTGTGAGTGAATGAGGTGTGAGTGAATGGTGTGTGAGTGGATGGTGTGTGAGTGAATGAGGTGTGAGTGAATGGTGTGTGAGTGAATGGTGTGAGAGTGAATGGTGTGTGAGTGCGCCCTGCCATGGGTCGGCGCCCCATCCTGGGTTCTTCCTTGTCTTGTGCCTGTAGCTCCAGCTTTTTTTTGCTTTTGTCCAAAGTGACATACAATTGAGGATCAGAGACCGAAGTCAACCAGTGACCCTGTAGCCATTGGGGTTAAGGGTCTTGCATAAGGCCCCACAGTGAATTAACACTGCCAGTCACAGGGGCTGCAGTGCTGGCTATCATAGCCACAAGCATCCTGGCCCACGAAGCCACACAAACTTACAGCTTTGGGATTATAATAATATTCAAACCGCATAAAGAGTTTTCAAACCTAACTAGCTTTACAATTCTGTTCTCAGATGGATTTACAACATTTTAAATTAAATTACGCTTTTTATTATATATTGCCTGCACATCAGTAAATCAACAAAACATATTGACAAAGGCCTTCTGGAATAAAATATAACATTTGTCATAAATTTGAGGGTCTGATGTCTGGGCAGGTCGTTGCATTATTAAGGTCTCTATCATGGGGCCATTTCTGGCATACAAACATCACTCCATTTTTTCAGGGGTCCCAGTGGGTACCAAGAAAATAGACGACATCCTATCATATTGCCACCACCACCCCATGTTGTACACGATGTACACAAGGTCTCAGGTACTTTTCTCTGTATCCTAGTTCTTCCCTCATATGTGCTCCATGTCTCAAGCTTTAAAAATCCTCATTTAGACTGTCTTCAACCCTTCATTTACCAAGACTGATATCAATTCGACAGATGAAATCAATCAAACATCACGATTTTCATCTTGATCCATCTGGCTAGTCTCTTTCACAAAGGAAACTGCATCCTAACGTCCACCCAGCGCTGTGGGTCGGATGACAGCAGATCTCCAATCCACCGTGACTTTGTTTTCAGCACCACAGACTGCCGCTGCTAATTTCTCCCCCCGACACATGTGGAAGCCAAACAAGATTCTGCTGGCAAGCAATCAAAAGATGGCAGTGAACGCCACTCTCCCCAATGGGTATTTAACGCAGTTGGGAGAGAGAGTGAGTATAGAAGAGACAGGTGGGTCAGCACTAATCTGCTCACCTATTCCTCCACATTGAAAGCACATAAGCCACCCACCCGATTTGGACCAATGACTCCACAACTAACCTGATCCTCATCACCCCCCCCCCCCCCCAACCCGATCCCCACCCCCCCCCCCCCCCCGCCGATCCACTCTAAATCCATCAAAATCCTTCCTTCACCAAATATCTGTACTGAACACCTGGAAACATTTTTTCCCTGCTAATAAAGCACTATTTTGCTGAACCTGTTGCATTCTAGACTTATACTGTAGATCCTATCGTCTTCAAACAAGTGTTGGGGGTTGTAGGCATCAAGGGACCTGACGGGGAGACCTTCTTTGGTTGAGGCAACCTATTGCAACAACTGTTACAGGTGTTTCTGCGGAAGTGGAGATCCAGATGTCATAGCTTGAGGTGATCAGTGGATACAATTCCCCTGCTCCAGTCTGAAAGAGATGGTGCTGAAATCCAGTGGATCGATGTGGTTCTGTTCATCTTGGCTACTTTAGAGGAAAGGAGCACCCTGTGTTTTACCTCTCTAGGAAGCGGAGTGGCAGTGAAATCGCAGTGTAACTGTGGAATGCGAGGCAGGCCATCACCTGGAAATACCTCCTCTGCCAGCCATTTGCTAAAGACACTAACTCACACATTAGTCAAGTCAAGTCAAGTGGGGCTTTATTGTCATACCCACCATATTCAGTGGTCCAAACCTGTGAGAGGAGGCAAAGAATAGAGTTCAGAATCCAGGTGTCCGAGGGGAAGAAACTGATAGAGTCTGGCCGAACTGGCTTGGCTGCTCCAGGACCTTCTGCCAGATAGGAGGGGGACAAAGAGTCTGTAGGTAGGGTTGGGGTGCATTCTCTATGATGCAGGAGACCTTATGGGTGCACTATTTCATACAGGTATCATCAATGGAGGGCAGAGAGGTCCCAGTGGTCTTCTCAGCTATACACGCTGTCCATTGTACGGCCTTCTGGTCAGAGATGTTGCAGTTCCCAAACCAGACACTCTCCAGGGTGTCTCTGTAGAACATGATGAGGATGGGAAATGGCAGACTTGCCCTCCTTAGCTGACACAGGAAGTAAAGGCTCTGCTGTACATTCCTGGCCGAGGAGGAGGAGCTGAGGGACCAGGTGAGATCAGCAGGATGGTCTCCCCTGAGGAATCTGATGCTCCAGACCTACGCCACCACAAAACCCTCAATGTGCAGCGAGGGCAGGCCAGTGACCAGTCAGCAAATATCTCTTTCATTCTGTTCATGTTAAGAGACACAGGTTGTTGGACTTACACCAGTATGCCAGTCTCTATCTCCCAGCATACCCAGCAGTTCCTGAATCTACAGGTCTGCCTCTTCAGTGTCCTACAGTATACAGGGTTACTGGGAGACACGGAGGTGCTGACTGGCTGTCCAGGACTGCTAGGGCGGGTCACTGGCACTCATGGCTTGGTGTTTGGTCAGTAGTATAGTGCTTGGTGGGGGGCCGTCATAGGTCCGGCAAATGGAGAACTCCCAACCTCCTCCACTTCAGTTTCAGCATCATGGAGAGCTAATTCTCCTCCTGGCTCGTCTGACAGCCAAACAACGCCTGTCGCTGCTCTTTCTGACAGGTATTTACCGCTGTGGGGACAGGTGGGTCAGTACTAAACCTTTCACCTATTTCTCCACTATAAAGCACGTAAGCCATCCACCTGATTCAGACCGACAACTTCATGACCAACCAGTTAGCTCCACGGACCAGCAGATATGGACCCTCCCCCATCATCAGCCAAGGTTGTGCACCCCCCTCCCACAACAATCCGTTCCAAATTGCTCATTATCCTTTTTTCAGTGAATCCTGCACTGAACACTTGTAAACATTTTCTCAGATAAAAAGCATTTCAGTAACACTTTCTATAAATGCCATGTCTATACGACTCTATGAACATATTCATAATACATTATATTGCATTTAAAAAGCAGTATAAACAAGTTACAAATATTTATAACTAGACACAACACATTATAGCTATGTTTATTATGCATTATGAATGCTTTATGAAACTGTCATCTATAATTGACTATAGATACCTTCATAATGAGGTACAAAGCCTCCTTAAGTCTTATACCAACATTATAATGCAAATTAAGGTATCTATAGTGTAATATGATGCAATAAACATGGTTCTAGTGTGTTATGCCTTTTGATAAATAAATCCATATTTATGATGCTTTATGAATGCATTATAATGTGTTATGAATATGTTCATAGATTATTATAGACATGGCATTCCTAAAAAGCATCACCTGCTATGCTGCAACTGCCATGCTCCAAACTCTTGAGTGTATAATGTATAATGCAATATTAGTATTAAAAGAAAGTTGTTTATATTTTTGCTGATTATCAGAAATGTGTGACCAGCACAATCACAGATAAGTTACAAACACACATTCAAATGATGCACGGTGTAGAATTTTAACACATATTCCAAAGTCCCATCCAGTACAGGGTGATGGGGAGTGTGGGCTTAGAATACAGAAGCGTGAGCCACAAGAGAAAGGAACATCATGGAGGGGTGGCAGTGGTTTAAGGAAACATCTTTTAAAATGAAAGACATGTGCAGAGTTCATAGCCACCTTCTTTTAATACAATTTCTATATGCTGTTCAGAATATCAGATAGAAACAATAATCTGATTTCTTGCCTGCAGTGAAGGTCAGAATAATTGTGTATTTGTGTCAGTTCTTTAACATGTAATCAATAAGAAAAATAAGCTATTTTGAATTAGTCTACTCGTGATAAATGATTTTCTTAATGGGATTATTATAATAACAGCATAGTTAAACAATTCCTGCAACCCTGCACCTCAGAAGATTTGCCATCAGAAACATTTGGTTGCATGGATGGATGGACCGACAGACGGATGGATGGATGGATGGATGGATACTGAAACAAATGTGTGACAACCTGAGACAAATCTTTAGAGAAAGATCACTCCTATCTGCAAATGTTTAATCTCTACAGGCTGGAAGCTCAAAAAATTCTACTTTACTAACTGGGCTGGAACATGGACACTTGTAGTGATATTAATCTATAAATCTTAATTTTACCTGATGTTGGCACCTTTGGGAATGGTAGGATGTAAGTATTCATTTTTAAAAACAGTTCTTGAATGTTAAATTTATTATTCTTATTCATCAATACCATTGTGCTGATATATGTGTGAACATAACTTTTGTCACAGTGGTTTAATGGGTCGTTTACTAGCCATAACATACTGCATATGGACATTATTAAGAAGTGTCAATATCTCAAATTTCTGAAATTTTAGCCTCTTCAAAACAGCCTCCTATTGCTTCAGTGACAGCACTGCAGACTCCTGGCATTCTTTCAACCAGCTTCCAGATGTAGCCGCCTGGAACGCTTCTCCAACAGTCCTGCAGTCCTACAGTCTCCAACAGCTGCAAGTTCTGGGTACAAGCTGGCCACCTTGCTCTTACTCTTCGATCCAGCTTATCCCAAACTCTGGGTTTGTAGGGGGCCGCTCACCTGCTGCAGCAGTCTGTCTCTTTCAGGGAGGTGTGCTAAGGGTTATTATCTCACTAAAAAACAAGTTATTTTTGTTACGGCGTTCCTACTTTTGACTGGTACCGTGAATTGTTTGAGAATGTCCCAAATATAAAATCCATTCACCCATCCATCCATCCATCCATCCATCCATCCATCCTCTATAATGGCTTATCCAGTGCAAGGTCACCATCCCTGGAAGCTCAGGGGACCATCCCAACAGAGCAGGGGACACCATAATGTTACTGGTGTGTGTTATTTTCAAAGACAACATACTGTACGCATGTCACACGCACACAATTTTTTTAAGTTTACCTTAGTCATCAGAGGTGTCTGTTATTTTCTTTATTTCTTAATGTATAGTAAATAACTGGGCTAAGTGACACAGTAGCTCATCCTACCAGGGCTTTGGGTTTAAATCCCACCCCTGCACCCTGACTGTATGAATGGAGCCTGCATGGTCATTTCATGTTAGCTGAGTTTCCACCGCACTGGCTTCCTCCCAGAGACACCTGGGACCAGGGGGGGAGGAGGGACACACAGCAGGAGGGACTGACTGGGGGGGGGGCTTGGTAAAATTTGCATGGGGGCGTGGTTCTCAGTAAATTGTTGCGATTTAAGTATGATTGTCAGTTCTTGAAAGGGCTAGTTGCTAAAATTTGCTGGCAGAGGGGTCCCACTTGGTAAATATTGCAGTGGACCCCCCCTGCCATGATGGGCCCAGGGCCATATGCCCCTCTGCCCCCACCTCCTCTGCTGCCATTCTTCAGCATTTTATTCTTGCAGTTATTCTTGTTTTGGGTCATCATGTTGCTTAAGGACTCCCCAATCAGACATAATGCCAGAGGTGGAAAGTTTGGGTTGAGAAAGTACAAATCCAGGCCAAGATTTTGTTTCAACCAACGAGTTGCGTATAAAGAGTCACAGTCACAGAGTACTCAACTGGCTGGCTGAAACAAAATCTTGGTCTGGATTTGTGCTCTCTGAACTTTCCACCTCTTCACAATGCTAATGGACTGTCACACCTTTGTAGTGTGCTATAATAGTAAATTCTGGTATTTTCAGGAGTGCCCCGTTCACTGGGGCATTGTATGGATAAAAGTTCGCCACTGACATGCAGACTGCAGAAGTTCTGCTGTTAGACAGGTTGACTGGCAGAATAAGGTTACCCCTAACCACTGCATGCTTGTTTACAGCATACAAACCCATTTGAGATTTTTGTTTTTTTTTTTTTTCTTCATTTGACAAGTAAACAAAAATGTACCACCGAGAGCAAAAAGGTAATTGCTTTGTTGTTTGGCTATTTTCAGTGGCGACTAGATGACGCTAGGTTTCTTATAATCTGGTTCCCCGGTGAAGGGCTGGTAGTAAAATCGCCACCTCTGAGTCCAGTTTCACTGGAGAGACCTGCTGATAAACCTGGAGTGGAGTAAGGTGTGCAGAGTGTACACCAGGAGTAAATGAAAGGTACTCCATTTGCTGTTTGCACAGTACAAGGACACCTCCATAGACATTCTTTGGTTTTAACGTGCTCCATTCTGCTCTCCATTAGAATCTTGGAAACGTATAGATGATATGCAGTATCAGTCAAAACACTCTTGCGTTTAATACATTTTAATACATATTATTTACTATCAAGTAAAAGGTCTCGTGGTAGTGAAGTAATACATATCGAATATTGCAATGACAGTGCCTGTGTTCAACATCTCAAAATTTTCTCAGATTTTAGACTCTTCAAAATAACTCCTTTTTGTTTCAGTGGCAGCATTGCAGACTCTTGGCATGCTTTGAACCAGCTTGCAGATGTAGCTGCCTGGAATGCTTCTCCAACAGTCCTGAAGGAGTTTCCACAAGTTCCCGGGCTCCCATTGGCTACCTTGCTCTTACTCTTCAACCCAATTCGTCCCAAACCTGCTGTGTAGTGTTTTGGTCGGGGGATTGTGGGGGCCAGGTCATCAGTCACAGGACTCCATCTCTTTGCTTGTTCACAAGATAATAGGCAGTATGCAGGCAGTATATATGCAGTATACAGTATGCAGATTACAAATGACATCCCTTCCCTAAGTCTGTATTTAGGTCGAATTTGTAGGTTAGTCAGAAAAAAATGCAATGCATAATAGTAATAATTATTATACATTAATATTATAATTAATAATATTATTGTTATTCTACAGTAATAGTAAAAGTAACTACATACATCACTGTATGTCGAGTTGACAAACCACTGAAGCTGATAATGTTTTCACAAGCATCACAAAGTAGTGCATGTGTCACACGAACCATTAACCCGAATTTAACCCGAATGAAGCTCCTTGCACAGGGCACTAACAGCGATACGATTACCAGCCATAGGCTTTGAACCCATAACCTGCCAGAGACGGGCAGAGATCCCAATCCTGCTGAGCTAAACACCACCCTGCGCACCATTTAATTAGCTCACCTTCAGAAATTTCCATTTCATTTATTTTTGCTGGTGGGTTTTTGAAAGCTGGTGACTTATAAAAAAAAAAGATTCAGCAGATGACTTTATTAATTGTTTTTTTTTTTGAGAAGCTCATTTGAATTTCACTGGTGAGGTTTTATTACGAGGGCATTGGGTGGCAGATACGGGTGTTTGAAAAACTAATTTGCTGCTTTTTTATTTGGTTTTCTTCCACATTAAAAAATTCAACAGCTCTTTCCTACACTGATGCCAAGAAAAATGGATTTGATGAAGATCTGTACAGTTCCAGTCAGTAATAAAAATGATTTTTAAATTTCTCTTTACTTCGTAAAATGTAAGAATGAATTCATTTAAAAACAAAATTAATGAAAATACTTGGCTAATATTATTAAATGTCCCTAATATTTTAACTATAAATGTCTAGTAAAATGAGTATGACACAGTGCTTACACACTTAAATCCATTTCATTAGTGTGTAATACACTTGTTTTGTCTGCACATTGTCAATCAGATTTTGCATGTTCTCACTGTCTTTGTATGGACCAAATCTTCCTCACAATGTAATAAAAACTTATTTTGACATTGTGGGGACAATTTTTCAGGTCCCCACAAAGATCTTTGAATATAGAATCAAAAAACTAAAAATGCCAAAAGTCTTGTAAGGTTAAGGTTAGGTCTGGATTGGGGTTACAGTTGTCATGTTGGAATTAGAGTCTTGTATTTGGGTTGGTTACTTATGGTTAAGGTTAGGGATGGGTAGGGGTTAGGGGTGTCGTGATTGGGATGCCTGCCTTGTAATGGACTGGCAGCCTGTCCGCGGTGTTCCCAGCCTCATGCCCTGTACCGCCTGGGGAAGGTTCCAGGCTCACAGCGCCCCGGTCCCAGAGAAGCAGTTATGGAAGATGCCTTGATGCATCTAAAAGAGAAACACACCAGCATCTTTACTAGATATTTCGATTGTTTCTTGCTTTCATGTTGTGTAACACAGTCATATGTTGTGCGCTTTTGTACTTTTGGCAGCAGTCCCAAGAAACAGCACCATCCTGGACACACATTCACGCTCGTTTCTCCACAACAAAGATACACTTAAAGCAATATAATCTAACATCTTGGGTTGCTGGATGGACATTGCACCCAGAAGGATATTACATGGAAAGCCCCTCTATTATGGTCTTTTGGTATCAACATCGCTTGGCCACCATCCAGGACTACCCACATAGATGCTGAAGCACAGAGCACATGGTCCATCTGTTCTGGGACTGCTCAGTGCCTACTGAGGTCTGCAGCCTCCTTAGCTTTGCCTGCTCAAGCAGGTTCTTTTTGAGGTGTTCTCTGATTGTAGAGAGCTGCAGACGTGGTCCATTTGAGGGATGCGTCGCACCTGACTCTCCAGAGCAGTGTCTCCCAGCCCGGTCCTTGGGGACCCACAGACAGTCCACAGTCCAGTCTGGGAGGTGGAAGCAAGCAAAAATGTGGACTGACTGGCGGGGGGGGGGGGGGGGGGGGGGGGACTACCTGTGGGTCCTCGAGGCCTGGGTTAGGGACGACTTCCTAACAGACCTTCATCCCCATCGGGGAGGTCCTTCGGAATGCTGAGAATATTAATGCCACACGAAAGATTCAGTGCTTTGGATGAGTAACTGATGCTTTGATCAGACCTTTTCAAAGCATTTTCAAAGCATCATTATACAAAGCAGTTTTCATGTATGCATTTGAGATGTTTGTTCATTGGTTAAATCAGATGTTTTATATTTAATCTTTACTTGGAAGTTTTGTAACGACTGCTAAAAATAGCAGAAATTGTTCTGAAAAGGCAGCATTTTCAATACATTTTATACTATAGTCTTGGTCGAAATTGCATCTGTGATGTCAATTATAGCTGTGCAGAACAAATTCTGTGAATAAAATTTTAATAGGATTACAGAATTTTGCAAAAGGTGTTAACATGAATGGATAAATTGTACAACAAAATTAGACAAATTATACCCGATAGGTGTCAGTAACACACAAACGTCACCTCTAGGGTGGTAGGAAGGTAAGCAGGTTTGTTTCTCCTCTGCAGAGAATTATTTTATTATTTACTCTGTTGTGTTACTTTAGGTAAACCCACACACACCAGCACATTCTGAATTCCTGGTTTATGTTGTACAGATGTATGCGGGACATTAATTCTGAGGTCCTCACAGACCATGGGGCCAGTAATAAACCATCCATGTCTTGTGGAAAGCACAGTAAATTACAACACCTCTGCCTAGAAACTAATTACAACATATAGTGGACAGACAAAATAATGGAAACACCGCATGAAAAAAAGAATTTACCTTTGAAGAAACTAAATCACAATAATAAACACAGCCACAAACTTCAGTCATGTTAAGTTAAATGCCAGTTTATATGTCAGCAGTACAAGTGGCCTGACTATCAACACTTTTATTTGTTAGTTTTCAAAGCAACCTGAGGCATCTAATGGATTTTCAAAGATGATAAAAAGTCTGTGCGTGAATAAAAAGTATTGATTGTTTTAAGGAGAATTGTCTCAAAATTCATCGACAAAGAGGAATAGTGGTCAAATTCACCAGCACGAGCAGACGGATACCTAGTAAGTTAGTTGCTAAGCAATATAAAACCGTGGTCTTAAAAATTAGCACAGTATGGAATCAGCACCTCTGTTAGCCAGTCTTAACAAAAACTACGTCATGACTGCCTTTTGCAAACCAGTTTTATTCAAGGTTAATGCACAAGGAATAAGGAACAGAAAAGCTGGACCCCTGAGCAATGGATAAAGTAATATGGTCTGATGAATCATCTTTCACTCTTCTTCCTGCATCCTGATGGGTTGACGTTACGAGAAACCCAAAGCATGCCTTCAACTAACAACATCCATTGCCAATTGCTGCCAACGCATAGCAGGAGATCCATAATGGTACAAACGGGCATCTCATGTGAGGCATTTGGGCCAGTGATTGCTCTGCATAGTCATATAACGGACAGAGGATATTAGGCCATTTTACCGGGCCAGACGCACCCTGTGGTGTAGGCAGTGATTTCTCAATGACCTCATGCACTGATAAACAAGCTCACGTTTGGTTTCACGGACACCAGGATGAAAGTTAAATGCATTTTGTTTATTACTTGCATGTCTGAATGTTCTGTGAAGCAATCCAATAACCCAGTTGCAATTTATGAAGATTTTTAGCCTGATCAGGATAAGCAGTTAGAAGACAGATGGATATTGTTTTTTTTTTTTTTTTTTTTTTTTTTTTTAATTTTGTACCAAATGTCTTTTAAGTCTAATATGAGGGGGAAAAATCAATAGATATCAGCACTATGATTTTGCAACAAGGTATTTCTGTTTCAAGACATATTTATTATTAAATTATTATATTTTATTTTCTAATAAAATCCCCTATTAGTCTTAGCCATCTGTGTTATGGACTTCCCTACACAAAACAGTGGTTATTGTAAATTGCACAACACTGGATTCTATTTAATATGACTCTCTGATTTGATTTTGCATGCTTTAGTTATCTGGTGGAAGATGGAAGAGTGATTTGGGTGGTTAAAGGTAAACTTGTTTTCCTTGTAAGAATAAAAAAAGCATGAAAACCAAAGCAAATTTCTCTAAAATGACAGTATGTAAAACTTCAAAATGCTTCAATGTTAAAAGTGAAAAGGCTTCCTATTATTTCCCAGTGTATAGACAACGCATAAATATAACCATATGCAACAATCTTTTATTTGACAGTATACTTGTCAGATACTACCCTTCGGCAGATTTTTTTCCTCCGGAAACGTCATAAACCCTCTATATTAATGACAGCCCAAATGGCTAGCTAAGTAATAAATAAATAAATCAATTGTAAATTGGAAAATATGAATGTGGAAGAGTGCAAGGTCTGAGCGATATAAACAAATCGTCCTTAAGTTCAGGTAAGACAACGAGGAAGTAAGTCATCCTTGCAGAAACGGCCACCCTATATGGTCACTATTATTTGACGATAAAACGTGCGGCATCCACTCTGCCCCGCACTGTTGACGGATGGGTAAAGCCTTGGACTGTCCCTTATTGAAATAGGAGAAAGTGCCTGGGGAGTCATGAAATCCATAGACCCCACGTTAATGGGTTTGTAAGAGGCTTCCGCCAAGCAGGCCATGGCTGAAAGAACCCATTAAATATGCCCTGCTCTTCTGCCAAGATTTGAGCAGATTCATCAAAGGGGGAAGTCAAAGATAATGATAGCTCATGGCCATATGTGGGACATTTTCTCCCTCACCCTGTCTTGGGGGAGTGGGTGTATGCTGAACAACAGTAGGGGTTGCCTGTCAAAAATATCAGCTCTTTTGCTCAGGATAAAAAACAAGAGCAAGGCCAAAGACTCCACCCTGTCAGGAACTCTCAATATCCAAGTACGATTATAGGTATCATATTTGTTTAAAATTTTGAGAAGTGAATCAAAACTGTACGTAAGAGAGCTTGACAAGCAACACAAGTAGATGGAAGAACATGACTGTGCTAATGGCACTTCAAAGATGATGCATCTGCTTTTTAACTCCATCCCAAAGTAATAGTAAGGATGGGAAAAAAAAGAGCGTAATTAACTTTCGGAACGCTGCGAACACTATCTCCGGAGTGTTGAATTCTGTGCTGATTTAAATATCAATCTGTCCGAGGGACCACACAAGTGGCGACAGCGGCTAGGGAGGCATTGGTGGGCCAGGCGAAACGCGTCATTTGTGCCTTGTTCCACCTGGTCTCCTGTCACACACCCTCACAGAAAGCACCCTGAAGACTGAAGGGGAAAAATATGTTCGAGTGCATGTGGATGCCAGTCTGAAAAGCGATAGCTAACAACGGGGGCTGGCAGCTATGCAAATGGAGGGGGGGTTTGGGGGGGGGGGGGGCGTTAGCTGTCAGCCTCCAGATTACATTCTCCGCATTTGCTATTCATATATTTGCAAGGTGACTCACTTCAAACAAAGCAGGTGATCAAGAGCTCTCAGGCAGCGTGGAGCACAGACAAGGGAGAGATGCATCACAAATGCATGCCATTCGTCTGATAGGTGTTCCATCAGGGCTCCACATTTAATCAATTTTGCTGTCAGTGTCCTCAAAAACATCGGCTATAAAGCTGTGAATTAAGAAGCCATAATGATAAGGGCTTTCTGACTAATACAGGTGTTTGGTTCAGGTGTTATTGTCTCTGAGGCGTAATTGTACGTCTCAAGACCACTAAAAGAACTCGCACGAATGGAAAAATTAATAACGTCCAAGGTTAAAGCAACATGTTTTTGTGAGGGTAAAAGCCTTCCTCACTGTACAAAACATCTAAGTGCAAACACCACGTAAACACCATGCGATCGCCATGTAGACTACAATAAATATTAAAGTTGTTATGTTTTTCATTCATGACAGTCATTAACGATGAGTTTTAATGAACTATTTTTGAAGATTTTATTAGATTAGGAGAATATACAACTAAGACATGGCAGTTTACATGAAAATCAAGTATCTGTCCAAAAAACTAGAAAGATATGTATTTAGACAGTGAATTGTATTCAACTACCATGGCAAGTATCATGGAAAACAAACAATTGCTTTCCTGACCTTTGTGGTACAATCTACTGAATTCACAGTAGGGGTGTGAATCAGAGGAGCTGATGCATTTGGGGGCAGGTATGTGTGTGGGTGTGAGCATTGTGAATTAGAAATGAGTAAATTAGAAAAAAAAAAAAAAAGCAACTGAAATGCCTGTTCTCTTTTTTTCTAAATGATCCGCCATTATTTAGGTGTCACTATTCAGGAAGGATGCAGAGTAATGAGGCAGAGCTTCACTGCTGCCGGACCTACAGGTGACTGTTAACGAAAGCCAGCAGTTTCCTGTCAGTTTGACTTGATAAGGTTACTGACGAGGTCAACCGGTGGGATGCGGGAGGAGAAACCAGGAAAACCGAGGAAAGCAGGGGCACCTGGAAGACGACTTCCGCTTTGCTGCAGTCCGTCTGTTTTTTTGTTTTTTTTTTTTTGGGGGGGGGGTTGTCTTTAACATGACCCCCCCCATGTAGTCACAAAAGCAATATTTCCTTTCTTTTTTTAATAAAAACAATGACCGAGAAGGAATTAAACAAAGCAAGTTCTCAGGAATACAAGTAAACAACCCAAAATATTACATAAGCTTTCCATTTCAGCAAACATAAAGACCAGATCAGCACTTAGAGTCTGGATGCACCTTCTTCCGTCTCCGCATGTGTAATACAGCATCAGCAGCCCACCCCAAATCCATCGCACTGCGCAATGCATATATTTACATACTGTCCTCTCTTAGTGTATGATTATTTACTTATGCTTTATTTAATGAAAAACCACAGTACCAAAGTTCTATTTCTTAAGCACCTTGAGTATTTTACGGTAGCAAATCCCATTGTTTATTGAAAAACCAGGCACTGTGGTTTTCGCTGAATGTAGGGCTAACTGTTTGTGAGCGATATACACTTCAGCGCAGCTGCAACACACTCCAAAGCCTTCATCTCATTGGTTATTTGCAGGCTCAGCACATCGGCAGATATGCTGATATACTAACATTCTTAGAATATCTTTAAGATTTCCTAATAGGACTCCATTCTATGGCATGCTGACAACAGTGTGTTAAACAAACATTTCTCACGGTTTGCTGCTTCCACACTCTTGTTTCTGTACGTTTACTATTTTGGACATTTAGGTATTCACGTCTCGAAGCGGCAGCTTTGGACCTTTTACAACCTGTTCTCTTTGTTTATCTGTAATTCAATCAAAACTGGGTGATGTTTCCATAATGATGTTAGCAGCAGATCCATCACTTCCCCTTCCTACTGCATGTTCCACTTTAAAGAACAGGGTGGTCTTGCTTTGTATGGCTCTGCTTTGGAATTCTTAAAGACGCTCAATATAAGAAGTGTTTTCAGGCTGATTGCACCAAAATAACTCGAAAATCAAACAAACAAATAAGTCAAACAAAACATATGGTCACAGCATTGTGTTCTTGCCTCTAATAACATATGAAATATATTCTTACTCACATAATTTTGTTATATGTAAGCTAAAGTTTTATTGAAATGACACTGAAACTCAAAAGTCTCTTCATATACTTAAAATTCCTGATGTGTAGACTGAGGTCTATCATTGACCATGCTCACTGGATTGACTTGCCCAAGAATACTACATCGGAAGGGGCTACAATCTATTCATCCACAATGTCAGACAGCAAAGCAAATTTTAGGTAGTTACAGTGATAATCAAGGATGAAAAGACAGCCTCCTGCTCTCCTCCACAGCTAAAGTGGATTGTTGTGTATCTTCATTGGCTAATTTACCTGCTGATGTTTATAACGCTAAAATCACTTGTAGCATTGCACTGTTGTTTCATTATGCAAATCAGATCAGCAAGTATAAATTTCACTTGAACATTAATTACATTTATAAACACAAATATCTTACTTGCAAAAGGATCTTTGAATTACCTTCATTTTATGCTTCAAATGATGGCAGTTGTGTCAATGACATTTCACAATGTTTCGTGTTTTGCAGTTTCCCAGGAAATTATACACGAATGACCCGAACGTGTTGAAATTGATTTCTATCATTGTATTCTTCACTTTTTTTTTTTTTACAAAAAATGAATAGACTATTGACTGCGACCGAGTGCTTCTGAAAGAACATCAGTCATTGAATATATGGTGGTATATAGTACCAGTGAAAAGACTGAGTATAGTTAACACCTTAGTCCCCATTACAATCTGTGGTCTGCGTATTGACAAGTATTGATGTGTGTCAATTAAATCATCTTGCTAGTTGTCTATTTTTACCGTGGTTACATGTTGTGGTATGGCTAGGTTCATTTTGTACCAAACTTAATATGTAGTTTGTAAAAACTATATTAGAAAAATAGACTCGAGTTCCATTAGCTAGCAAATAATTAGCCAGAATAGCTAAATTTTTGGTAGATAACCTAGCTGGATATATAGCAAGATGTCTCAGAATATGCATTTGCAGATGCTCTACATAAATGGCTTTGCTATGCCCCAGATCGTTTATGTAGTACTTGTCACCTGGCAGAAAATGCAACCAGTTTATCAGAGTAGTTGGCACTGTTTGGAATTGTTCTTTTTACTTGCTTTTTACTTTGCATAAGAATTCAAAATAAGAATGAAATAATAAGAAGACCAGTCCCTGTCCCAGTCTGTTATTTGTTTCCCTAAGTTCCTTCGCTCCTCTGTTGACGAGGACGTGTTGCAGGTCTTTCCTAGTGTACACAGACAATGATAAATTGATAAATTATAAATGATATCAAGACATGGACCAATTTATCAATTGGTCCATGTCTTGGTATTCTCCCCGTGTCAATGTCTGTTGCAGTCCCCTGCTTGGCCAGAGGATGGTGCTGGTCATCCTGTTCTGCTCCTTGTGTTCCTTTAGGTCATATTCCAGTTACAGTGCTCACAGTTTCCCCTGTTCCCTGGGTCATGTAGCCCAGACCATGGTGAGTTAAGGTTAGCCAGAGGCCAGCCTCAACAACTTGTATTTGTACCCTGTCTGTTTTCAGTTCCCTTGTCAGCTATTGCATGTGTTTGCTGTTCCCATTGTAAACTCTGTTCTGAGTCTGTTTGATTACTCTGTGGTTCCTCGTTTTTAGTTAAATCTTGGTCCGTTCCCATGTTGCCTATCTTCCATTGTTTAGACCCCTCATGGTCTCTTTTGTTTTCTGAGTGTTTGGTGTTGTGTTTCAAAATAAAGTCCCCTAAACTTGAAAGTCTGAATTTCAAAGCTGCCTAGTGGACTGTCGATCTTTCATCCAGCATATGTTTTGATGTGTATGCAAGTAAGATAGTTGTCATTTTTAACTGTTCTTCCACATTTTATATTACGTGTTATATGATGAATTTCAATAGAGAATCCATTTTCTTGAACTGACTGGTTGTTTCACATTCTATTTATCGGCAGAATACTTCCAATTGTTGATGTATATCAGGCATGATTCATTTAACAACATCAACATAAGATTTCAACATTGAATCAATGACATTTCCATTGACACTTCAATATTGATTTAACATTAATTCAATGTCTGCATGCTGTTAGGGTAGCTTTCAGAATAATTTATGCTTTAAACTATGCACCCTTTCGACGTACATTCAAAATTTGATTTAAAAATGTCAGGATTGGAAATTGTCACCCATAACAAGGAGGTTCCATTCTCATGTCTGTTAAAGTCTGTTAAATGTTGGATGCACTGACCTGAGTTTAAAAAAAAAAAAAAAGTTAGATGTTCACCAAGTTAACAAGAATGTTATTTTATTTACTTTTTGCTGCCAGTATGGCGGTGCAGTGGTTAGTGCCTCACACCTCTGGAACCGAGGTTCTACGTTCTAGCAAGGTTCAGTGTGTGGAGTTTGCATGTACTCCTTGTGTTGTTATGGGGTTTCCTCCAGTTTCCCCCCACAGTCCAAATACATGCTGAGGCTAATTGGAGTCACCAAATTGTGTGTGTCTGTGCTGTGATGGATTGGCACTTCATCCTGGGTTGTTCCCTTTGCCTATAGGCTTAGGGCTCCCTGTAACCCTGGATAGGAAAAGTGGTTTCAGAAGATGAATGGTGCCAGTTATATTAATATTTATTTTGTTGGTACACATTCAACATTCCTGAATGTAAGTAGACATGAAATGGGAAAATGTGCTTAACTAAGCAAAATAAACAGACAGTCTGCATCTACTTTACAAAAAGCCAGTCAATTTTTAAGATAAATCAGAGGAACTTCTGTAATTCCTGCAGCCAATACCATCAAACGGTTTGAAGAAACTGGCAGTTTAGGTGGCCGAAGGTGACCTACAGATCTGCGAATAAGATAAACCAGAAATACCAGCTCCCTAAATGCTACTATGCTTCAAAGAAACCATTGCTGCAGAATAAAAAGGAGATTGTCACTTGGGGAAAAAAAAGAAAACAGACTGAACTTCTGAGGTGTGGTCATATGGACTGATGGAACATTTGGGTCTTACGGCCATGTGATCTAAAGTGTGGTTCTCACTGTCAAGCACAGAGAAAGCAGTGTCATTCTCTGGGATTCCTTTGCTAGATCGCTGTTGGCGATCTTTACCAAAAACATGGCAATCTCATACTGCATGGCTATTCAATGGTTTGCCATTCCACCAGTATTACTGCTGATTGCACAATCCTTCATACTTCAGCAAAATAATGAGATAGAACACATTGCACGAGAACTACCTGGAAAGAAGGAAAGGGAAGGATTACTCAAACTAATTACCTGTCTGCCCCGTCCCCACACAGCAACCCCGTAGAATTTTAATGGGGTAGAACTGGACAACAAAAGTCCAAGCAAAGAAACCCACAAGCAGCCTATATCTCTATGAATGGCTACAGAGCAGCTGTGAGGATGACTTCTACAGAAACATATTAGCCTCGTGCTTGTGAAGCTGTTACTGTGGCTCTATTGAAGATTTTGAGGCAAATTTTCACTTGGTTTGATAATCCTTATCTTTCATCACACATTTCAAACTTTTTTCTATCTTCCAGCACTTCCTAAAAACATGGTGTGAAACATTCCCACTAAATATGGAAAAAAAATGTTGTTTCCCCACAAGAATAGAAGACTTTTGACTTGTCCTGTACTGTATCTCCCAGTACTTTCTCTAGAATAGTTTCCAGCAAAACCATACTATACTATAAATACAAGTCTACTGTATAAATGTTTATTTATAAATGCCTCTTTATCTGCACCTAGTTCTCTTTTGCTGCTATCAAAGTTTGAGAAGCACACACAACTTGAAACCATACAACTTTGTGCTAATGTAGCAACAATGCACCTACCATGTCTTTTGACGCATTAGTCAGCACATCCAGTCGCTTGCTAGGCTCATACACTGTAGTAGTTCAGTTAACCCAGGTTCTCTGAAGCACTTCACTGTTGGAATGGTACTGATTGCATGAGGAGTCATTGACCGAACAATTTTGTTTCATGTTACCCAGAGTTTGACACATTATTTAGGTTATTTAGGTTACTGAATTTATGTGCTGCAATGATTTGCTGGTTAATGGATCTTTTGGTAACACTACTAAAAATTTGGTAAATTAACTAAAGGCCAAGTTTTTAGTCATTCATAAACACATTCATAACAAATAATAATGCACCCCAAGGAAGATCCCATCTCGTGCAGCTTCAATGATCTTACGAACAGTGAGTGCTAACCCCAGTGCTACATGGAAGGAGCTCATTAAAGATCTCAAAGCAGCTGGGACCACAGTCACCAAGAAAACCATTGGTAACACATCATGCAGTTATGGTTTGAAATCCTGCCCCCCCCCCCCCCGGTGGAATGTACCCCTGGTCAAGGGGGGCCATGTTCAGGCCTGCCTGAAGTATGCCAGTGAACACCCAAATAATTCCAACATTGGATGTTGGCATCAACTCTACTCACCATGTTTGGGGGGAAAGTAATGCTGATTATAACCCCAGGAACACCATCCCTACCATCAAACACAGAGGTGGAACCATTATGATTTGGGATGTTTTTCTGCCAAGGGTACAGGTGACTGCACGACATCGAAGGTAAGACGGACGGGGCCATGTACCATAAAATCTTGGATGAGAACCTCCTTCCTTCAGCCAGGGCACTGACATTGCTTTGCAGGTTAGTCTTCCAGCAAGACGTCAACCCTAAGCATACAGCCAAGACAACAAAGGAGGAAGAGGAAGAGGAAGCACTTTATGGTCATGGAGCGACCTAGCCAGTCTCCTTAATCCCATAGAAAACCTATGGATGGAACTCAAGCTTCATGTATCCAAGTGACAGCCTAAAAACCTTAAAGACTAGGAGGAGGTCTGCAAAGAAGAGTGGATGAAAATTCCTGCTGAGCTGTGTGCAAACCTGGTGACCAACTACAGGAAACATCTGACAGCTGTGCTTGCCAACAATGGTTACTCCACCAAGTACTAAAGCATTTGACCAAATACTTATTTCCCTAGATGAATGACAATTTGGTTTGTAACTGTTACATTTTTTCTTTGCTTGTTTTATCTTTTTCTTTAGTGATAATCTATCCTTTGAAATTATAGACTTCTCATTTCTTTATCAATGGGTCAACTTAAGAATTCAACAGGGGGTCAAATAATTATTTCCCTCACAGTAAATTACTAAAAACATAGCCTGAGGTAAAGTGTTACTGACGTTTTCTTTTTCTTGGGGGTGGGGGGGGGGGTGACATGGTGGTGCAGTAGTTAGCACTGTAGCCTCATATCTCTGGCATCCAGGTTCAAGTCTCCACCATGGCTCCATGCATGTGGAGTTTGCATGTTCTCATGGAGTTTTCTCTGGATATTCCAGCTTCACCACCACAATCCAAAAACCCGCTGAAGAAAATTACCAAACTGAACTTACCAAATTGTCCCTAGATGTGAATGGTGTATGCATGTTCCCTGTTGTGTGTTGGGTTGTTCCTTGCTTTATGCCCGTAGCTGGTGGGACAGGCTCCAGACCCCCCCCCCACCCCATGGCCCTGAATAGGACAAGTGGTTATACAAAATGGATGGATGTGAGTTTCATAGTATAAGGTGAAGTAGCAGTGGGACACAGTTTGATGAAATGGATCATAGCATCGTGGGCAGCTTGCTGGAGACATAGTGGTTATTGTGTGTCAGTGTTGGAAAGGAATTCTGGTAAATGTCATCACCATTTTTAATTCATATAGTACTGCTGTCTTGTGGGATATTTTGCAGCATTGATCTTCATCATCACTAGTACCATCCATCTAACACAGCCATCTTCTGTACTTGCTTGTCCAATTCAGGGTCATGGGACCCAAAGCCTATCCTAGAAGCCACAGGTGCAAGGCAGGGAATAATTCAAGTTGGGGCACCAACACATCACAGGGCACATCCACACACCAACAGACAATTTGGTAACTCCACTGAATCTCAGCGTGCTGCTGGCTCCTGCTGGGATACTCCAAGGCGGCACATGGGACCACATGCTTCCTAAAGTCCAAGTAATTGATTTTTGGCTGCTGCTTGTGCTGGCTTGATCAGTTATCTGCACCTCCCATGAGCAAATTATAATAAAATCTACATTTCATATTCATTAAGTCATTAGCTCATGTAGATGGTTATCTATGCAGTTTTAGTTTTGTTTTAGTGGAAATAGTAGATCTGGATCTGGATATGGTCAGTGCCAAGATTGTTGGAAGGATGGGAAATAGGAGTTGGAACAGTCTGCTGTAATGTGTAGGAGAAGCATTACTGCCCTCACCCACATCTCTGATGATAATCTCTGATGGTCAAGTGGTGAGAGACATTGTGGCTCTGAAAGCTGTTGAGAATTAAGAGCCGAACGATTTTTTTTTTAAAAACAAACGTCGCATTTAGATGTAATAATTAAACAATTCTGAGTGGTTAGCTCTGCAAAAAGTATCCAGCTGAATGCGGGGTTAAACCGATGTTCTGGGCATTGAGGACCCATTCGTTATCAGTGTCACAAACACAGACACCTTGCAGGGTATGCACATTGAGATGGGCAATAAGTGAGGGCTCCTACAATTTATTGCTAACAATTTATAACTAACAGTGAAGCTAATTCAAAATTGGAAGCTAGTAGGAAAATATTCAGTGCCTGAAGATTCTATAAGCGAAGTTTCATTTCCCATTTTCAGTGGATATAGAGTCAATGGTCATTTCTTTTACTGAGTCTTTCTTTAATGAGGGTTCTAGAATAGAATTTCTGACCCACATGGATTTTGGTGGTTGGAAACAGCTGAATTCCCTGCAGCAGCAGTTGGTAAGGGTCCCTATTCTGCTGTGAATGAAAGTGGCTGGCAATTGTTTGACTAACAAGGGGAAATTTTCATCACACTGCTGGAGGGGGAAAGACTGGGGTACATTCCAGAAGGGAAGGACCTGACAGTTGCACAGTAGAGTATGACAATGTTCTGCATTTTTTTAGTTTTATTGAATTTATTCAATAAGCATTCAAGCTTGTGAAATACTCCAGGAATTTGACAGACTTTTATTATCAGAAGATTCAGTCATTTTTGCAGTCTTTTTGAAGAATACCCTTCTTTTATTTTTGTATACCTATATTTATTTGCAGCTCGATAATCACGTCATACATTGCTCCATCCACAGCATGTGATTTAGGGTTATCTGCAAAGATTCAAGCTTTAATGAAAAGCAGACCTACTGTATAGACTATACGTTGTATGTAATACTTCTTTAAATAATCATTGCACCAAAAACAGGAGCAAGAGCAGCAGGTCTTCACAATAAACTGAAAATTGCTTTTCTTTTAATCTATTTTTAATAGAAAGATTTAAGTATCTCTTTTAAGTTTTAAGTTTTTTTCATCCATCCTCTTCCAAAACTGCTTATCTTGAATTGTGCTGTGATGAGGCTGGACGGCTATCCCAGAATGCAAAGCGCAGGGGACGCCCAGGATGGGATGTCGCTGAATCACAGGTCCTCTGTTCACGACGCATGCAAATTAACACACAATATAATTTTTAATTCCCATTTAGAAGAATGTGTTATGAAGTCCGTGCCCGTTGCTTCCGGGTTAGGCTCCGGACCCCCCGCGACCCAGTAGGATAAGCGGCTTGGAAAATGGATGGATGGATGTTATGAAGTCCACACAGTGGGGAGGCTTGTCTGCAACGGAACCAGATGAAAATACAGAACTTCTACTCATGTATTTTCTGTAACTGTTTATCCAGTAAATTCTTGTGATAGCCTGGAGGCTGCCCCAGAATCCCTAGAGGCATGAGGTAAGGGACATGCTGGGGAGGGGGTGACAGTCCCTCACAGAACACACACTGTGGGCAGTTTGGAGACAGAAACTCACCTAAAGGCACGGTGTTGGATTGTGAGGAGAGCATGCAAATTACCAGTGTCGTGCAAATTACTGCAAATTACAATTACTAGTTATTTCATTCAAAAGTAATTCAATTACTTTATCAATTACTGCATATAAAAGTAATTGGTTACTAGGGAAAGTAAGTTTTTGGGTTACGTCAGTTCTCTTAAATATTTATATTATTTTAGTCTTACTACTGTGACATTGCAAGACAATACAAGTGTCAAATTTTATCAAGACAAAAGTAACAAGTAACGAGCCCATTTAAATTTCAGTACTTTTAATTGCATAATTTAATTTGAAAAGGTAATTAGTTAAATTATTCGTTATTGCCAAAAGTAGTGAAACTGCAACATTGTACCTTGTAACCCAATACTGCTGACACTGCAAATCAGAAACACACAGCTTCGGGCAGGAACTCAACCTGTGACCCTGAGGCTGCGAGGTCACAATAAGACCCAATGAGACACCATGCTGAAACAAAACAGATACAAATTACAAATGAATAATGGAAAATGTTTCCACAATATCTTTCACAAGTAATTAATGAATAACAAAATAACAAAACTCCATTTTTTTCTAGAAGGCCAGACAGCTTTTTCTTAAGCGGAACATTGATTATCACCCCTTACGTGTTATAATTCTATACTGTAATTATCATAAATATAATTGCATTATTTTATATTATGATTTGACAATAAACGTTTTCTTCTAGTGTAAATTAAAACAGAAAGAAAAATGCAAAATCTTATAATGTGGGAAAAAAAGACCTTGCAGGAAAACATTGATGTGAAGGAGAGAAAAAAAATCCTAGGAATCAGAGAGACTTGGCATTTAATCAGACTTTCTTTTAGGAATTCAAAAGACAGGCCTTGGTGTCAGCAGAAGCAGGTTGCACGGAATTGCCAGGACAAGTGTTCATGTCAGCACTTTTTTCTTAGCCTTAAAGGACATCACACTTGTCAGCCTCTCCAAGCAAGACTGCAAGGACAAATAAAGTTGCTTGTCTGTAAATGGCAGGGTGAATTTTAAGAAGGGCTCCAAATTTACCAGTTTTTCCAGTGGAACAGACTTCTAAATGCAACTCCGCTGTATCTATATTACATTTATGGGTGTATTCACACAAAGTGATCTATACAGTGACCCCCAAAGTTTGTTTGACTGGTCGCTCCGTATCATGTCTGGGCCCGCTTGAAAAGGTAGGCCTGGGCAAGGTGGGCCCGCTTGAAAAGGTAGGCCTGGGCAAGGTTTAATTGGATTCAGGCACGGTATGCATCCAGAATGATCGATAACCGTGCCCCAGCACGGAACACAGACATGACGTCAATAATGCGACTGGCACACAAATGCACACATATACGCTATACATGAACAGGAGAACACTTTGGTCTAGACAGGCTGACGAGAGTATCCAGGAATAACTGTATGCAACACACAAAAACTCTGAGGTAGTTGGTAAAATATGGAACTATTTTCTTATACCTGCAGCACAATTAAATGAAAATCGTTGCGTCGCGTACTCGATAAATCTATGAGAGTCGTGTGTCATCGCACTCGAAATGACTCCAAAGAAGCCGCAAAATCGGGACGTTAATCATGAACTCCATTGTGCTATGTGTTACCGCTTTCCTTTTTATGTTTTCTTCAGTACAAAAAGTCTCATGTTGATGATGAAAGCATGATCAGGCCAGGATCACTGAGTGCAATATGAGCCTGGACCAGCAGGGGAATGAGGAGAGGGGACAGTTGTCCTCAGGCACGATAGCTTGATTCAATCTTGGTTCAAATCCTTTGGGAATACACCAGTGGCAAGGATTTACAGCTGTCAAGTATGACGTCTAGGTCATGATAATTAAAGGAAGGCTGTAATTCCATTGTAATCCCTGTCTCATTTGTACTCCTCTCATTACTTAGCATTAGATTTTCACAAACTATTAATACCTACGTACAGGGTGCACTTGCTAACATATTTATCCTGAGACAGCAAGAAAATTCAGAGTAAACATAATGCTAGAAAATGTTGGATTCCACGTTAGCTGGACTGATGCCAAGTGTCATGTAAATAACTGTAAAATACAAATGTTAACCAGAAATAATTTACACTTACAGTGAAAAAAATTGTTAATTGGAGAGAAGAGTTTTAATCATTTGTGTTTGTATCTTCCTGTCTTTAATTAACTGAAAATAAACCATCCTTTAGCCTTATGGCCCAAATAATGAGCACCAAGAATTTTGCCGATAAGGGATTTTACCTGAGGCCTGGACTCCACAAGACCTCTGAAGGTATCCTGTGGTATCTGGCATCAAGACGTTAGCAGCAGATCCTTTAAGTGTGTTGGGGAAAGCGAAAGCGATACAGTGGGAAATAGGGATGAAAGAGATAAAAAGGAAGAGCAAAAGGAAGGCTGAATACAATTGTGGCCAAAAGTTTTGAGAATGACGCAAGTATTAGTTTTCTGCTTCAGAGTTTGTAGATCTTTTTGTCAGATGTTTCTGTGGTATACTGAAGTATGATTACAAGCTCTTCATAAGTGACAATTTCGTTAAGTTTATGCAAAGAGTCAACATTTGCAGTGTTGGTTGGCCCTTCTTTTTCAAGACCTCTCCAATTCACCATGACATGCTGTCAATCAACTTCTGGGCCAAATCCTGACTGCTGGCAGCCCATTCTTGCATAATCAATGCTTGGAGTTTGTCAGAATTTGTGGGTTTTTGTTTGTACACCCACCTCTTGAGGATTGACCACAAGTTCTCAATGGGATTAAGGTCTGGGGAGTTTCCTGGCCATGGACTCAAAATATCGACATTAGTTATCACTTTTGCCTTATGAAGTTGGAGGATATTTTGGTACCATTCTTTATTCATGGCTGTGTTCTTAGGCAAAATTGTGAGCGAGCCCACTCCCTTGGCTGAGAAGCAACGCCACACATGAATAGTCTTAGGATGCTTTAGTATAAACTTTATCATAGAAAATTCAGGATATCGTCGCCTGCCTCACACTGACATGTACGATGTCCAAGGCCCGATCTTCACCTGACAATAAACTGGACTGGTCTGCCAATACTGATGCACTTTACAAGAAAGGGCAGAGCAGGCTCTACTTCCTGAGGAGGCTGGGGTCCTTCAATGTCTGCAGCAAACTCCTGCTTATGTTCTACCAGTCTGTCATGGCCAGTGTCCTTTTCTATGCTGTGGTATGCTGGGGAGGCAGCACTAGGAAGAGGGATGCTGGATGACTGGACAGGCTGGCGAGGAAAGCAGCTCTGTGGTGGGTATGGGGCTGGAGTCACTGACATCAGTTGCAGATAGGAGGACCCTGAGCAGACTGCTCTCAATATTGGACAATGACCGTCACCCTCTGCACACCACTTTCTCCAGACAGAAGAGCATGTTCAGTGATAGGCTCCTGTGTCTGTCATGCAGAACTGACAGGCTCAGAAGGTCCTTCGTCCCTAGGGCCATACAGCTCTTCAACGTCACATGGAAGTGGAGGAGTGTGATGGACTTAAGTGTTTAGGCCTGTATAGCACACTGCCCTCCTGTTGTTTTCCTTTGTACTGTTGCAGTATGTATGTGTGTGTGAATGTCATATGTCTGTGTGCCTATGTGTATGTGTATAAGCTACTGGACACCTAAATTTCCTTCTGAATGAGTAAAGTATATCTATCTGTCTGTCTGTCTGTATATCTATCTATCTAAAGAATTTCTCTCTGCACACATGATACTAGAATCACCTTAAACCTTTACATATTTGCTCAGCTCAGTCAAGATGTTTTGTTTTTGGTCTTGGAAAAGTTTAAGTCCAGATTGGGAGACATCAGCCCCAACCCTTGTTGCTCGCGTCACGGCCCTGGAGGTGTTTGGGTGTGTACTATGCAACAGCATCTGACCTTTGTTTGCCTTGGTCTGTGAGCAGGAATCGTTTGTTTAGCATCATTCTGTTTTGTCTAGAAACTTGTCTGGAATAACACTTAACTGCTATTGTTATATTGACCATATGCATGATGCTTATGGTGTTGCAGTGTATTATAATCATTACCAGCAATTTTCAGAGCTACATTTCTGCAGGTCACAATGTCTTATTAACAATGTAATATTCACTTTTTTTTTCTTTTCAGATTGAGCAAGCATAATAACGCAATGAAGACCTCATGAAAGATCAAATTCTCATTGTTCTCCTTTCACAGAGAATTATCACCATGGCCTACATATGGCAATAACATTAACAACATGAAGGAGGTATGGAAGGGGATGAAGCAGATCACAGGATGCAGGAAAAACAGCACCAGGGCAGAGGGTTATGTGGGTAGAGCAAATCAACTAAATCATTTCTATAACCATTTTGATGACTCTGCCACTACTGCAAATGGCCTTGCCATTGTAACTGCTGCAGCGAGCAGCCCAACACGTCCCCCACCATTGTCTGCTGGGTGTACAGCCAGCAACCCAACGCCTCCATCAACAACCTGGGACATTCCACTGGTCACTGATTGCTGGGCATTGTCTGCTGACGTCTCAGCCATCGAACTCACACCTCCGTTACAAACCTGTGACATTCCTGTGAACTGCTGGGCAGTGTCGATTGATGGGTCTGCTGATTGAACAGCCATCAAACCCACACCTCCTTTGCCAACCGGTGACATTCCACTGCAAACTCCCCCCCCCCCCCCCACCACTGCTACCAGGCTCTACAAGTGTCCCCTCACCCCCCACTATTACCGTAGACCAGGTAAGGAGAGAGTTGAAGAGGCTGAAACTGAAAGCTGCCGGGCCAGATGGCATCTGTGCAAGATTGCTGAAGGCCTGTGCTGTGGAGCTGGGGGAGCCACTCCAACATATCTTCAGCTTGAGTCTGTGTCTCGGGAGGGTACCTACACTGTGGAAAACATCATGCGTGGTACCGGTTCCCAAGAAGCCACACCCCAACTCAACGCCTTCAGGCCTGTTGCGCTCACCTCACACGTAATGAAGACCCTTGAGCGGCTGTTGCTCCCCCTCCTCCTAAGACCCCAGGTTCGCCATGCGCTTGACCCCTTACAGTTTGCTTACCAGGAGAATGTGGGAGTGCAAGATGCCATCCTCTATCTGCTACACAGGGTGTACTCTCACTTGGACAATGGAGGCAGTGCTGTGAGAATCATGTTTTT
>JAODLC010000123.1:17922176-17961119 GCA_026781145.1 Hippopotamyrus pictus | reverse complement strand
GGTGGTGTATATTCTGACATCGGGGTGGGTGGTGTATATCCCCACATCAGGGTGGGTGGTGTATATTCTGACATCAGGGTGGGTGGTGTATATCCCGGCATCGGGGTGGGTGGTGTATATCCCGGCATCGGGGTGGGTGGTGTATATTTCCACATCAGGGTGGTGGTGTCTATTCCGGCATCAGGGTGGTGGTGTATATTCCGGCAATGGGGTGGGCGGTGTATATTCTGACATTGGCGTGGGTGGTGTATATTCCCACATTGGGGTGGGGGGTGTATATCCCGACATCGCACACATGCAATAGTTACATCATGAAAGGATGTAATGTAAGATTTAAAGATATTTTAACATTTATTTTATGTTTGTTTGTTTGAGAAGGAGGGAGTGCTGATATTGAGGGGGCATGTCCCCCCCCCCCGTCCTCCCTGTTTCCAATGCCGCTGCCCATAGGGTTGAATGCAGTGCTTTTATCCTCTATTCTGCTGCTTCATACAGTGGTATGCAGTGACAGTGAACACTATAGCTCTGACATACACAATGTGGTTGATGATGCGTTGTATTACCAGTTTCAAAATTCCTCATCAAGCAAAACTAGGCTGAATAAATCAGTAATTCTAAAACTGTGATCAAGTATGGAAAACCTTTTGTCTATTTGACTATTCCAAGAAAAAAAATGTTGATTGTCCTTGCCTGGAGACCCAATTCTACACGTAAGAAGAACAGCATACAAATATAACAAGACATTTTAATTGATTATCTTTCACCAAATAAAACGTCTTTACTAAAATGAATACTTTTGACTCAATATTGGAATTCTGTGAAGTAATTATCTATGCTTTGAAAGCATGTCTTATATTTAGGGTGTTTTTTTATAATTGTAATAATGGTGACATGTTATTCATTTGTAAATTACTTTATATAATGTGAATTTTGAATGGTTAGATTTCTTAATGGCAAAGAGATAATTAAGGTGCGAGTTAACCATGTCGTTAGTTGAGGGGAATTTTTAAACTGATTTCTCAGAAGACATTTGAGCTCGAAGCTGCAAACACTTAATGTGTGCTAATTAGTTTCTTTGATAAGAATATATAGATAACTATTGTTCTTAATTTGGCACAGAATCTTCTTACCCATTTTCAAAAGTTTACTCATGAGGCTATAGTGTTATGAAAAGTACTTTTCAACAGCTGAAAGAATAATAATAATTTTAAAAAACTACCTGGTGAGAAAAAAATATTATCTTCCCTTCTTTCCCTTGGGGGGTCATTGTTGGCGCTGCACATTCCTCTGTCTGCTTCTCAATGGCACTGGTTTCTGCTGAGTCACAGCCACATATCTGCCTAACCTCTTCATTGCTGTCTGCTTTACACTTTCCTTTTTCTGGTCCCTGACTAGACTTCCTGCTCTAAATCTGTTTCACTGAGTCTGGCTACCTCTTTTTGCTCCTGGGTAGAGCCCTAAAGAGCTAAATCATTGTTCTGCCTCAGAATACACCATGCTGAGTGGAAGCTCTTGGTGAGTCCATGTACTTAATTTACTCAGCTGGAAATTCTATTCTAACAATAAGATTTATAAATATATTTCATTTTCTGTGTACTGTGTACAAATGTTGATTCAGTCCAGGAGTAACAAGTTCAACTCAACTCACTCAACTGTAGGTAGTTCTAGATTTAACTACAAAAAATTCATTGCTCTTATTTACTCATTCACGTTCTCAGAATGAGTCATAGGGATTATTTCTCCTAACCAACTATTTTCTCCAAATTCAAGTGTCTTTTCTACTTGATAAAAGTTTTCTACCAGTTGTTACCTATCATGTGATATTGTCATAGTCTGTTTAGAGACAGAATTATTTTACACCAGCCTGAAACCTGCCTAACCCTACACATACTTGTGCCCTTCAATTTCTTTTCTTGAATTCTTCGTATTCAAGAATTATTGAACAATTCAATTGTTATTGTTTTTACGCACAGAGGAGCTCTGGTATTAATCATTCGAGACAGTACATAATTTAATAATGCTTATAATCACCCCAATATTCTGCACCACAAAGAGAATCTTGTTTTTGCCTGTGTTGTTCTGCTGTCATATGGGCCCAATAATACGGAGATCTTGAATACTGATGGCTGTTCTTCAGTGTCTGCAGTATTATATGCAAGGTATTCCATAAAAAGCTGTGATGCCACCTCACCGTATCATTGGGTGTTTCTCAAAACAAAGAATGCGAACATCATACTTACTAACTTGCCTCCCAAGAGCAAACTTGGGGCACAATGAATCATGCGACTGATGTAGCCTTGATATTTGGGGAGGGGGCAAGAACGACATCCGGGGAATTTTACCTTCCTCTGTACTTCTGTTCTTAGTATTGGAACTAGTGTTTGGCAATAGAAGATGACAGGTATGGGAGAACGCAAGTACAGAAAGGCACACATATTGAGAAACACCCAGCTGCACCACATGTCCTACTACTTACATATTGCAAAGTCTCACACTTTGGAGGTTTATTTGAATGATGTCTTTAAGGCTGGAATCATACCCATGCTTACTTTGCCAGAGGGAGCCATACTTTTCCTTGACAATAGGTAAGATAGGAGACCCAGGCTGTACAGACTGCAGGACATTAAATGCTGCCACTATTAACTGGCATCTTCTACCATTCATTCTGTCAGCTCAACTAAAGTCCACTCTATTGCATATGTCTAGAGTGCTTACAATCTAGGTGCAGCCAGCAAGACAGAATATTGCATTGCTCTCCCGCAGCATCCAAAAACATGTTTTTGGGTATGTTAAACCAGCTTGACCGGATATATCTAGATGCTATACACATACACCAACATTAAAAAGATTGGGGTCATTTACAAATTTGCTTATTTCTGAAATAAACACTCATCGAGTTAATCAGAAATACAGTGTAGCCGTTGTTAATGTTGTAAATGACTATCGTAGCTATAAATTGCTGATTCTTAATATAATATCTACCTTGGTGAACGGAGGCTCACGTTTAGGAGCCTCTAGCCCAGTTTCAGTGGCACATCGTGTTTGCGAATCCAAGTTCCATTTTAAAAGTCAAATTTGATCATTAGAAATCCCTTTTGAAATTTTGTTAGAACAGATGAACGCTGTGCTGCTGATTAAAGAAGCAATAAAACTGCCATTCTTTAGATCAGTAGAGGCTTTGGAGCATCAGCAATTGCAGGTTTGATTGAAAGCTCAAAATGGCCGGAAACAAAGAACTTTCTTCTAAGACTCATCAGTCTATTCTTGTTCTGAGAAATGAAAGCTATTCCTTGGGACATTTCTAAGTGACCCCAATCTTTTGAACGGTAGTGCATATCCCCTCTCCATGGAGATGGTTGTTCAGCACGTTTGTAAGGTCTAAGAACATGCTGCACATAAAATTAGACCTCAGAGTTATGACTCTCTTTTCAACGAGAATAAATCCTTCCACCTAAATTATTTTTGCCATGTACAGTATTCAGAATTCCAGACCGCAAGGAACAAGTCCAGACATAGTGATAGAGCATGTTCAGTTCATGTTCAGAAAAAAACAAATCCAGACCAGGATTTTGTTGCAACCAGCCAACTGCGTATAAAGAGTTATATTCACAGAGTACTCAACTGGTTGGTTGAAACAAAATCTTGGTCTGGATTTGTACTTTCTGAACCTGAATTTTACACCTCTGATGTATTGTAACCAATTTACAGAAACCAAACACAACAAAGATTATTGACTTAGAGGCTGCTTGTTCATTTTGTGATGAATTCATATGTGAGTATGCGTTCTTCTGGTCTGCAATGTACCTTGGATTTCACAACATCCGCCTCCCTGGGGAATGTGGCAAGGCTCTGTAATGACTTGCAAAGCTACTGACTCACTTTATGGCGTACAGTGGTCTTCCTAGGAGTTATTTGTGGTTTGCTAGTCTTGTCAGTGTGCAAATATTACTTTATGATTTTTCACATGGGATACCTTGAGACCATAGTCATATTATCAATAGCATTAGGGTTCTAAAAGGCGTCTAAAACATAACTGGAATCAGTGTTGGATATAGCTTTGTGTTACTTTAAACACAAAGGGATGCTATCCCCTATCGTCTAGCACTTACTCTGTATTTCCCTGGAGCCCGGAGTCCGGATCTTTATGTTTATAGGTACGTACTCTGCCTCTTAGCAATACTGTGGCAAACTAATCAGTAAAAGGTCAGCTGGTGTAATGGAATGTCCATGGAAGAAGAATTCAGCAATTTCAAATCAAATTTCAAATCCATTATTTCGTCATCATTACATAGTCATACAAAGAGTTATTATAACATAATGTTTACTGTGCCGTGAGAGGAATGTATACGTCTTCATGTGTTATTGATGGTTTTTTTGGATTCCATGGGTTTTTCTATACATGCATGATTAAGACCAATAAAAACAAATCTGTTGTGATGAGTTCATTCTGCTTAGACTGTTTTGATTTGGAATTCTTCTTTATTTAGCTATAATCCTTCTAACAATATATTGATGTAGCTTCCATTTTAGAGATGTTACAAATCTATAGTAATCTAAACAGCAGGTGAAAATAGATCTTATTAAAGAAATACTATGACTAAATTTATCATATTGATCTTATGTAACTGCAGAAATATGTATGACTGCCAACCAGTCTGACTAAGAATAACTGTGTAACGCTCTTTGGACGATACCAAAAGAGAGTTAATTGCACTGTGAATTCTCGTGTCCTGTCTTCTTAGATCTGGTGGTCTGCTTTAGCTGGCCAAATCTTTGTAAGATAAAAGCCAGCATCTCTAGTACGCTTTGGGATTAAACATACAGACATTCCAGGGCTACTGTAAGCTGTAAAATGCTCGTAACAGATGGTTGGTGGAGCAAGTCTGCACAATGGATAGGTCTGCGGTTCTCATGGTAACACTATCTGCCAAGCCTGAAGGATTCCATTTTGTCCAGGATACGTAAGCTTCTCTCTCTCTCTCTCTCTCTCTCTCTCTCCCTCTCTCTCTCTCACACACGCACACACACAAACACACACTCATTCTGAGATTTTATGAACACTCAAAAGAGGTTTGTGTATGTGGATTACAAGGATAGCAAGTCCACTATTGTGTTCAGAATGAAAGTCTGCTCATCACTTAAGACAATAGAATGCAACATAACGATCATGGAAAATTGGCTGTAGGTGGGACCTGCTGTCAAATTTAGTACATGGTAAATATTTGTCATTCCCACTGCCTGGATACACCAAGATAAGAAGCCTCTATGTATTGAAATACATGCAAACAAAATTTCAATTTATCAGAAAGGCAGCCAGTCCAGTCGTGCACTTTTGAAGGTGAGACATTTCTTTTCATCTGAAGGTATTGTAAATGGAATGAGGCTGGTTGTATTGCTGTATTACTCTGGGATAAAGTATCAGTGCTGGTAATCTTCGTGGGATTAATGGCTTCTTTTTTATCTGCTGCGGCTGTTCTGCTCAGATGTCTGGAGCCTCCTACCAGAATACTAATGACAGATCCAGCTCGCTTGAAATGAGGGAGGCGCGCCCCTCTGCTTTTGTGTGGTACACGGCATCCCAGTCACCTGTTTTGCATAGCCGAATGGGAGTATCCATGGCAAACACTGACATGAGAGTCCCTCTGGGTCCTGCCTATGAGAGCGAGAGAGAGCGACCATGTGACATTTCAGGGAAAGTGGTCCACCTCTCAAGACAGAGCAACCTGGTAGTTAAATAAATTGTGGTCACACTCATTGTGCTGGTGTCTGATGAGCTTCCACTTGTTTTGTTTTTTTGTCTACCCCAGTTGGAGAATAACGCTTCCTGATTTTAAAGAATAACTATGTAAGGTTCCACCAAAGCCACATCTATCTAACCAACTCTCTCTCTATATATTTTTTTTTTTACTCTGGGGACATGAGCACCTTGACAGCTATATAAAAAACAATATATGTATTTTTTTTTTCCTACAAACAGCAATTTAAAGAAAGTCAAATATCAGGGAACTGCAAGCTTGCTGTTGTTGTAGCCCGATCTTGTAAGTCACAGCGTAAGCTCCATTTTTAACGTTTTCCTTGTAGCTGTTCGTTTCCTCTTACAAGTCAGATCTTGAATAGCCCCAGACAGTGGGCTGCTTTGGCATTCTGTGGCGTAGCTTTGAAAGGAGGTGGTGTGCATCACTGCCTCCCTGTCAGGTTGGCCTGATATGACCCAGTCAGTCTCCCTTTATCTACAGATCCACTGCCTCATATTGTTTGCGGAGATCTGTCACAGTAATGAATCAATATTGACAACTAAAGGCACTTAAATGGCGGGAGTCGAATTGGTTTGATACATATAAATGGACGGATAGGGAACGATAGCGTACACTCCCCTGGTCACCATGTGTACAAGCTGTTGTTTCCAGACCTGCAGCTTGTCTTAACACCACATTATTTCAGGTAGGAAAAACCTATTACAGACTTACAATATGCCAGCCCACCCTGGGTGAGAGATAAGCACACATACACCATCTCCTTACTCAATGTTCCCCATGCCAGTCACTGCTCTGTGCCGACATCATCATGCTCCTCATTACAGCTACACAGTGTGATAAGCAGAGTGGACATTTTTGTACACATTTCTGCTGTGGGAGCCACAGTGAAGGCACCTATTCAAGAATGCTTTTGACTGAGTTCACAATATACCCTAATCAGAGCCTTGGAATTCAGAGAATCCTCCAATCCTGCAGAAGGACAAAAGTGAAGCAGCAGAGAGCAAAAAAAAAAAGATGACTGGATATTTAACCACCGAGAATTTCAGGGCAAAAAAACATTAAATACCACTAACTGACACCCCCATGTTTGGCATCTAACACTCTGAAACAAATATTTTCTTGGTATTAAATCAAGCATTATATCTACAGGGGTAGAATCTTACATTCTATTGTATGAAACTCACAGCAAATGATTAGATTTTCCAGCATCAAGAAGCACAAAAATCCCGCACTGAAGGGGACGTACAGTGGACTGCCGGGCGTCCTCAGTGTATTTAATGGACTCTGCTTTTGTTAGCAATGTGACACACAATGTCTGTGGGCAGCTACCATTTACACAGCAGGAATGGGGGTCTCCACATCAAGCCTGCAGCTGCTAGCTGTCTGAGGATCTGGCAAACAGTGGAGCAGGACCCCACGCCCTCCAGTGGACAGCAGCTGTATATGCATCTTCAAGCGTGCCGAACTGCGGTCTGTCATCGCAATATCCTTAAGGAGGTTCTCACAATTCATCTGACATTGAATTATCCCCTTGAGACATTTTTGTATTACTAGACCACTGTCTTCTCTAAACCACAGCTGAAATTTAATTATGACTTACATGTTATTTTTGAAAATGTAGTTCCTTTCTCGCTTTTTGCAAATGCTGCTAGCCTAGTAATTTTTATTCATACAGCTCAATATCAGCATATGTCAACAAATTTAGGTTAAATAATTACCGTCGGCTTTGCTTTTGGTTCTCTATGCCATTAACATCCCAGTATAATTTATTCTGTTTATTGTTGCGATTGTCCAAGTAATCATTAATTTGGTCATGGTCTTAATCCATTGCAAGACATACTTTCTAGGTATCAGTTGATTATAAAGGGGTTTACAGAGGACAATCTAAGTCATTCCAGCTGTCTTCCTCTGGGCCAAGCCTGAACAGTATCATTATTATGAGGCCCAGAGGTGAGATCACTAAGCCACACTGCTGTCCATTAAAATAATCTGTTATCCTGGTAGCACACAGCATCGTAGCATTGGCAACAAGAGAGCTGCCGCCCCCATTTGACCCTACCAGAACATCAGGAAGTTTACCAAATTCATCAGTGCCAGCTTGTGAGTATTGTGAGGTCGGGAAAAGTGTTACCATGGAGACCGATCACCAGCCCTGTACCTACAAATGCCTCAGGTAATCTAACCCAACTGACCCTAATTGGATGGATCTCCTCTTGGTTTAAACAGGATCATTTAAGTGGCTTCAGCTCTGGCATGTGTGTGTTTGATCTTCGGAAAAAAATAAAAATCTCTGTTTGACACTCATCTGCCTGCCTAGAATCCTAGACAGTACACGAGCAATACTTTGTTAAATAATAACTAAGCTGAAGTTAATGATTATGCAGCATATTTTAAAACATCCAATAGCTTCTAGGCCTATAACTGTAACTTACATGTTCCTGGAGCAGAAAATATATCTGACAAATACTGGTGTGAATGACCCCAGGTATATATATAAAAGCCTATGTGCAGAGAATAGGGGGACAGGGAGGGAAAGTCAGGTGACCGGAGTCATTTATGCAGATACGGTCCACTTGGTCTGTTTTTTTCTTGTCGCTAAACTCCATCAGACCCTGACGGCATCCTGATTCACATTATAGGTTTAAGAAAATTATTTAATTAGCAAAGCATACATATTACGTTTCATTAGATAATGATATTCATCTTTTAACATTTATTTATTAAGTCTGCTCTCCTCTCACTGTTTTTTTCTGTCAGTTCAGGTGTTTTGTCGCCCAAATAAGCAGTTTTGTGTATCACTTGGAAGACTATCTGGAAGCACTTAATGTAAGTCAAGGTGCACAGTGAGGCATTGCTGCACACGCACTAACCATGCATACACTAATGACAATTCAGTCAACAAAATGTATTCATAATAATGGAATTTGGAATTAACAAATGAATGTAACACTTGTTTTGTTATTCTTTGGAAGGGGAGACACGTCTCAATCCAAAAAAGTTTCAGCAGGTCTGTCTTGTTTTGTCGTATCCCGAGTTTTCAGTCGAGTTGCGGCTAGATTTTTCTCGACAGACCAATTCGAGGTCCATATTGATAGAGTTGAATGCATCTCAATCCATACAAGTTTTCGCAGGAATGGTTGAGTTCCAAGGTTTCAAGTCGAGGTGCGACAAAAATTCGACAGACCTGTTCGACATCTGAGTTAGTCAAGTTAAAAGGTGTTCAAGTTCCAAGGTTGTACTCTATTTGAGAGTAACTGCTGTTTCAGCCTTGTGGTAGACCTCAGTCCCAAATATCTCAATAACACTGGAGTCTCAGGTTCTAAGACTGACCAAAGTTGACCTGAGTGCTGATTTTGTGCTCATTGAAGCATGTCTTTTCATTTGGTTTTGCTGCTTGTTTGTGACCATTGCCCATTTGGAAGGTTCATTCTCAGGCAAACGCCAGTCTCCTGCCCAAGGAATCTGCTACACCATCAATACCTCTTAAGAGTTCTGAAAAACAGAAAAACTGATCCAGTACCTTTTGTGTACCTTAAATATCAAACACCCACTGCGTGATTTCACAGTAGGCATGGGATTCCTATCAAAGTAGGCTTCATACTTCTAGCACAAACATTATGAAATTCCAAATGAATTGTCTTATTAACTCCATCCATACTGTTTTTCTTCACCTTTTTCAAAATTAAGGGGTGCATCTCTAAATAGAGATGGCAGAATGACCTTAATTAGATAGATTTACATTGCTTTTAAATGACACTCTGGTTTATTTTTACAATATCCATTCAAAAAGTACAACCTAATAAACTGTTATACAGTAAAGGGTTTTTTTATTGAAATGGATTAGGGTTTACCCCTCAGTCAGAAAACCGGTAACAATAAAGGATGGTCTTCCAGCTCCGCATATACGTCCCCTTAGGCTGTCCTTTACACTATAGCTTTGATTACTTATGAATTTATGCAGCTTTTGTTATTGAGGGGCAGGAAGCAGGAACCAACAATTTATGCCTCGTTCAAAGTTTCAGGAGAGACTGAAGCAGAGACTCTCTGTTTCCAGTTCATGGGTGTTTGTGTCCACAGTCTCATACCTCATCCAGTAACAGAACAAGAAATTTGGACACACCTAAACATAGACAGATTTATTTAAACTAATCTCTAGAATAATTATAAACACATCAAAACTATAAAATACATGGAATTATGCAGTGACAAAAAAGTATGAAAACAGAATTATTTGTTGTAAGCTCTATGAGTTATACGAATATACTATTATAATGTTTGTTAATATCATATAATGTTTGTTATTAATGTATATTAAAGCTTTTAAGGTATACTTTATTAGGGTTAGGATGTTAAGGTATATTTATATGCTGCTTATGAATGTTTTATGAATGCATTATAAAGGCATTATGAAGGTGCAGTGAATGTTCTATGAATGCATTATAAGAACATAAGAAATTTACAAACAAGAGGAGGTCATTTGGCCCATCAAGCTCATTTGGGGAGAACTTAACAGAGCTGTTAAAATCTTATCTAGCTCTGATTTACAGTAAAGGAACCCAGGGTTTTAGCTTGTGCTACACTAACAGGAAAACTATTCCATGCTCTAACTATACGCTGTGTAAAGAAGTGCTTTTTCAAATCCATTTAAAAATGTTCGCTAATTTCCACCTATGGCCACGAGTTCTAGTGTTTAGACTAATATTGATATAGCCATTTGGCTGAACAGCATCCAGGCCTGTTAGAATCTTATAGACCTGGATCATGTCCCCCCTTAGTCTCCTTTGCTCAAGGCTAAACAGATTCAGCTCCGCTAACCTCTCCTCATAAGACATTCCTCTAGGACCAGGAATCATTCTCGTAGCCCTACGTTGCACCTTTTCCAAGGCAGCAATGTCCTTCTTGAGGTTTGGTGACCAAACCTGCACACAACATTCTAGCTGGGGTCTTACCGAGGAATTGTATAATCGTAAAATCACCACACACCTAGAGATGTAACCCAACATCCTATCGGATTTTTTTTTTTTTTTTTATCGGACTTTTTAATTGCTTCCCCACACTGGCAAGAGTGGGACATGGAGGCATCAACATACACACTGAAGTCTTTCTCATAATCTGTTACTTTATTTTGGTGGAACCCATAAAACATCTGTACTTTATATTTCTGCTCCCTGCATGGATTACCTTACATTTATCTATGTTAAATTTCATCTGCCAGGTATAAGCCCAGTCGTTAATTAAATCAAGATCCCGTTGTAGCCTCTGTGCTGCTAGTTTCATATCTGCTACACCACCCACTTTGGTGTCGTCTGCAAATTTAACCAGTTTACAGTTTGTATTAGTGTCAATATCATTAATGTAAATTAGGAACAATATTGGTCCTAAAATTGAACCCTGCGGTACCCCACTATGAACGCAGGCGCACTGCGACATTTTGCCTCTAATAACTACCTGCTGCTTCCTGTCTGTTAACCAGTTTTCGATTCAAGCTGCTACAGTTCCTAAAATCCCTGTAGCTCTGAGCTTAAGCAAAAGCCGTTTGGGGGGGACAACATCAAAGGCCTTCTGGAAATCTAAGTAGATCACATCATAGGCCTTTTCTCGTGAAGGCATTATCAAGGTGCCATTAATGTTAAGCGTTACCTTTCATTCATTATTTAATTTTCTTAGTCTTCCTTGTAATTTACAAAACTTTAATTGAAAAATAAATAATAGAAACATGCAATAGAAAATATATAATAACAGGTCTGATAATTTAAATGGCATGTCTGGGTTTACCTTTGAAACCCCAAAAGTGCATGTGAGAGGTCGTAGAGGTGTTAAGCTAGTTAAATAAATTATTCCTTGGTCCTCAAGGACCGTGGTGATCCATCTACATAATTCTGAAGTACAAGTTTAATCCTTTAATCTAAAGGTACCTCTTATCTTTTTTGGTGATTTAAAAATTCTAAATTGAAAGTCAATTATATTTGACAGAATTGGTCTGTGAGGACAAAAACTATATCAAGACAGATGCACTTCAGACTAAAAACAGATACATGTCAGATTTAAAGTCAAACTGAAACACAACCTTTCATTAATATTTATAAGTAAAGTTTCTTTTCAAGTTATTGAATAAGATAAGGTGCTCAAATTGTGAGCATCTGTGGTGACTGCAATGAAAATGTCACAGTCAGCTGGGTTCAGTTAACTATTGCCTCAGCTTTTTGCAGACATTTTTGTTCTGGTAGTGTAACCTGGATAAGACGGTACCTTCATTTTACGGTGTAGAAATTTCAGGAGGCAGAGAAGTTACTGTAGATACTAAACCAAGGAATGAGTCAGTGTAAGTCTCCGCTAACTGCTGAGAAGCTCAGTTCCACTTAGGACTAATAGCCATAAAGAGTGGAATGCTGTACCAGTAGGAACAGAACACTTTCAAAATGTATCGCTGCGAGAAAACTGGAGAGCAGCTGTTTTGCAGCGAAGAAGGTATGAAAGAGCGTGGGTGTGCGGTCAGCTTCCGCGACTGCTGAGAATAATGCTGTGCTAAGTGCATAATGAAACCACAATGTCTTTTTCAGCAAAATAAACTGCAAGCGCTCTGTCTGGCTCCTGGCTTAACCAAGTGTAGTTAACTCTTCTTAAAGAGTAGTGGGTCTCACACCAGGGCGTATGAAAGGCAGTTGCGTGTTTTCCCTGTTTCCTCGGGGGGATCTGGTGACCTGCCTCTGGTTCGCTCTGTCTGTATGCCTGCAGTTAAGTGACCGGCCATCTCTACTTCGCTCCCTAATGCGTGCCCTGTGATGAACTGGAATCCTGTCCAAGATGTTCTCCGGCCTTCTGCCCTGTGCTGCCTGGGATCGAGAGCAGGCCCCCATGACCCTGCTCCGCATGAGCAGTTAAAAAAGACTCAATATGCATCCAGCCAAGCTTTGCCGATTTGGCCTCCAATCTGTCATATTTGAAACATCACTCGTAAAGTCTATATTTAACTGACATCTGGGAAAATGGTAACATAACATGTCTTCCCTGTGCTGTCTACACATTTCAGGGTCTCCTCTATTTGTTTTTATTACATCTTTCTTGTCAAAGAGTCCCTTTTGATTTTTCAGTTGCCCTCTATACTGTGCTGGCTTCATTCCCACCCACTCTCGATACCCTTGTTGTCATGCCCCGCATCCATATACGTTAAGTTATCATCCTTGCTTTATGCCAGTTGCTTAATTAATGAAGTCATTACCTGGTCAGCAGTGGGATGAAGTTCACTAGTTCCTCTGGCGCCATTACCTGTCACTTAATATCTTGTTCTCTTTTTGTTACTGTAGTAACATCCACCAGTGTTTTTTCGCTTTATATTACTGGATGGATGACTTTAGACGAGGATGACTAAGTGATGCATCTGGAAATAGTTTTTAATATTCTCCTCCCATGAGATGATAAGTGTCATGATGGCCGCTCCAACATGAAAACAACCCAAAAATCAGAGCAGCCGGCTTGTCCTGCTCTTCTCAGAGCAGGAGGAAATAATCCCCTTTTAGTGAAGTAACTGTGACGCTTGGATTTATATACTGGTGGTTGCGATGGTTTTCTGGGTTCAGTTATACTTTCCTTACTTCTGCTGACTAGTTATTTCCTGCCTCATCAGCAGTATCACGCAGTATAAAGCCATGACTTGCTTACAGCATGGCCAGGACAGTGACATTGCCCATCTATATGCGGATGAATGCTACCACGTTGTACAATGCTAATCTGGCATACCTTTACTGTACAAATACCAGAAAATGTCAAAAATATTAGCATTTGGCTCACAGAATGACTGACAGAATTATAATCGTAACTCAACAAGTCATAGCTTAATCAGGATATCATAAATAGGTTCATTTTCTGCTGTTCATTTAGTTTCATTGGCCTGGAAGATCCAGGCTGGAAAGGTGGGTGATTTAAGGGATCTGAGGTCTTTGATCTAGGCCATTAAATCGGCAAAAGAAGCTGGTTTGAGACAGATGGGAAATGTCGTGATGGGTTCCCTCACTGAGCTTATGGCGGTTGTTAGCAACCGGTCTGTCCCTGCTTCATCTAAGCACCAGCTTCAACGGCTTCGTCACTAAATAATCAGAAAGAAATAGCCCTTAATTTATAAGGGAGTCAGTTTGACGTCTCCATAGTATACATAGTATTTTTGAGTCTGAATTTTTGGAAATGCAGAGTCGAGGAACTGCAGTGATATTATTAGTAAAAACTTTTGGTAAGCTGTGTCCTCGAGACCTGGGGCAAAAAACTGATTCTGTTGATTTTATATTTCATTCCTCGATATTACTAGTCATGCAGGGTTCTTTCAGAACCATGGGATACTGAAAGGGCAGCTTCTAAATGTACAAATAATAGTTACAAGGGACAGACAGATAATGTAATAGCTGAATTTAAATGAACAGATCTGAAAAACTCGTACTTCCAGTCGTCTTGGAGAGGGACAGATTCTCAGCAAAACAAAGTTTTCTGACTTGCTTTGCACGTGTTTTAGTACAAGGATTAAAAACTTGTTGAGCTTGTTAAGGGTCCAAAGCACGAAGTGCTTATTTTTATTTATTATTTATACACATTAATAAGGGTGGTGCAGTGGTCCAGTGGCTAGCACTGCCAGTGAATGTGTTGCCTCATAGGTCCTCAACTAGGGTTCAAGTCTCTGCCAGGTTTCCATGTGTGATGTTTGCATGTCCTCCCTATATCATCATGGGGTTCCCTCTTATAACTACCACCCCCTCCCCGTGACCTTGATTACAACAAGTAGTTACAGAAAATGGATGGAGGTGTTAATAACCCAGAAGCTGAATCATTAATTAGTAAAGTTCTGGGAGAGGATCTCATTGACGTTAGGGTGGAACATAGCATTTGTCCAGGTAAACCTCCATCCTCTCTTTGATAAGCGGCTACATGGATAATATCATACACCAGATATAGCAGAGAAGTGCTGTCTCTCCATCGGCTGTGATACTTTGTTCAAGGGTTGAAAACAGCCACTTTCCCATATTATATTTTGAGCTGGAACACAACAGGGCCTGTCTTTTACCATAACCACCATCACTAGCATTGCGATTGTGGTGTAACTATGCAGACTACTAAGGAAGAGGAGACAGACGGATGGAGAAAAAGAGCAGTTCAAGCGCTATGGTCCCATGCAGTTATCTGACTAGCAGGACAGGGTAGAGGAGAATCAAAAAGGCAGCCATAAATACAGGACGGATCATAGTGAATGTGACGTATTTCTAATTCGCTTGATAGGGGTGACATTTTGCAGCTAAAATATTTATTGCCTGACCTAAAAAAGAGCATGTTGCTTTACCTCATCGTGTTATTCAAACCTGGCAATGTGCATTACGATTTTTTTCCCATAACTTCCGCGCTTGTTTATGGGGTACTCTGGGTGTTGCTATTTATGGGAGAAATCACATTAATCTAGCTGGTGCCGTATAGTTTTGACTTTTTATTAGAGTTTCTACTAGAGTGAGAGTATGGAATAGTCCCATACTGCATAGGAAAGTCTGCCCTAATCACTGACAGCTGGCAGGAAGCAAACAGAGACAGATCTGTTACAAAGCTCGATGCTTCAACTAATGAATCCAGCCTGAGCCTGAAAAGACAGCATGTAGCTGCAGAGATAAATCATGATCTGCTGGATGGAACCAAAGTGCACTGCACTATTCAGAGCCTGGGAACTTTGTTATATTATACATTTTATTTAAAATATTCATATTACATATTCAAGTTATATAAAAGGGGCGGCACTGTGGTTAACGCTGCTGCCTCACACCTCTGGGACCTGGATTCAAGTCTCCAACATGGCTCCATGTGTGTAGGTTGCATGTTCTCCCTGTGTCGTTGTGGGGCTTCCTTCAGGTTGTCTTTGCCACCCCCCCCCTGTCCAAAAACATACTGAGGTTAATTGGAGTTACCAACTTGCCCATAGGTGTGCATGTGCGTGTGAATGGTGTGTGAGTGAATGGTGTGTGAGCAAATGGTGTGTGAGCGAATGGTGTGTGAGCGAATGGTGTGTGAGCGAATGGTGTGTGAGCGAATGGTGTGTGAGCGGATGGTGTGTGAGCGAATGGTGTGTGAGCGAATGGTGTGTGAGCGGATGGTGTGTGAGTGGATGGTGTGTGAGTGGATGGTGTGTGAGTGAATGGTGTGTGAGTGAATGGTGTGTGATTGTGCCCTGCGATGGACTGATCCCCCATCCTGTGTTTTTTGATCGCAATCACAGATTTTTGTAAAACTGAGGTTATTCCTGTGGGGACTGAAAAAAATGGTCCCAACAACACCAAAATAACAGGTTTATAATCACAAATGTCCCCATAATGTAACATACATAAGCGCCCCCCCCCACACACACACACACACACATACGATTCACTTAGCTGTGTATCTTTGGACCAGTAGGAGGAAACACACACAATTAGCGGGAGAACATTTTAAAATGGATTTGAGGAAGCACTTCTTTACACAGCGTTTAGTTAGAGTATGGAATAGTCTTCCTGCTAGTGTAGCGCAAGCTAAAACCCTGGGTTCCTTTAAATCAAAGCTAGATAAGATTCTAACAACTCTGAGCTATTAATTAAGTTCTCCCCAAACGAGCTTGATGGACCGAATGGCCTCCTCTCCTTTGTAAATTTCTTATGTTCTTATATGGACAGCATGACCCTCTAGCCATGGAGGTGTGACACGTGACAGTTCCCTGCTTTGCTACCATGCTGCCCTTTGTAGGCTCCTAGCTACATTTAAAATCACAAGCGAGAAATATTACATGCTAAATATCAATGACTACTGGGTAATTTGTGGAAACAACATTTGTATTCAACATTTATATGCCACCATGCTCGTATTCATGTCAAGTTCTTAACACTTAACACACTGGAGTTCACTACATATGATGTTTTGTGTAATTGTTGGCTAGATGCCGAAAGCAAGGAGGAACTTGTTTGTTCTTTGTTGATATGACTACATGACTGATGTGCAGAGTAGCGCTGGACTTCTAAAGTCCGTATTTACTATTCCAAAGATAACGGGAAAGAATTTAATAGACATTCACTTGCTCACAGACCAGAAAATCGCCATTCAGCCGTAGCGCATTACGAAATTAAATATTTTCTCAGAAATGTAGTACTTTTTTGGAAATATTTAATAGCGAGAGCACAAAATGCTTCCACATTCATTGGTCATGATAGATTAATAGAGACGCTTCTCTACTTATGAACTTATGAACTTTCAGACATACGAACGAAGAGGACTGAAAGTCCAAATTGTGTTCGTTGGGCTCCCGCAACATCAAATTTTGTTCTGTGCGTTAATTCCGCTTAGCGCGAATTCTGGCCTGCCGCCGCGCAGCAGCGTAGCGTGCGTACTCCTAGCATCCCAGTTCTTCGTACTTGCGTATCGGTAAGATGTGCTTTCGTGAGATTATTTTTGTTTCATGTATCATTAGTAATGTGTTTTAGTATAAGACAAAATGTATTGACATTATATCATACTTACTTGTACAAATGCATGCAGATTTGAGCACCCTTAAAATGATGCTAAAAAACGACTTGCGCACATTTCAAGTCACGAACGGCCATTCAGAACGTATCTCGTTCATAAGTAGAGGAGCGTCTGTAAAACATTCTACCCATCTCTAGTAAAGCAAAATGAAAGTGCAACATAATGATTTTAAGTCCCCTTTAAAAATGAGCTAGTATAAGTACAATTAACCAGGAGCAAAAATAAAAGTGAAACGTCTTTTTCTATTACATATAACTGGAAATGTAAGAGGATGGAGGTTTACCTCTTTCCTGAACAAATGTAAAATTATGTCATTAAATAACAAAACTACCAGATAAAAACCTGCCACAAGACATTCCCAGTTCTGCATGTCATATTGTAATAAAAACACCTGAAAACCAGTGACATTGTTTAGAAAATGACTATCAACCTCAATAAATATGAAAATATACCTCTCATATAATGAATCATGCTACATTCAGCTTGCATTAAGGAGAACATGGAAAAAGTTGCGCAGGGTGTTCATTAATCAGTCTTTATCCGCTCTGCAGCTGTGATCATCCTCAGCCGCCGGTTTCAGTGAACACTCTACGGCCGCTTCCGCAGAAGGGGCTGTGTTTTGTTCCGCGTCGCAACACACAGAGCCATTGTGCCTCGGAGAGGCAGGTTTGATGGCCTCTGCGGCCGCAGTACAGGTCTCCGAGGGCGACGTGACAGACACATCGGCCTCATTTGCGGAGGGGGAATGTGTCGACTCCATCTCGAAGAGCAGACGATAAATGGCCGTCTCCACGGGGGCGAATGGGGAAGACGGAGCAGTCAACATCATCCTCACCTAGTGAAAGGTACGAGGGGAAGAAACTCAGGCCAAGTAAATCACACATAATGAAGAAAGACTTTTGACTGCGACAGCATCCGCGGTATATGCTGGAAATATAACAGTGGCCCAGTGTGAAAGGCACGAGATTCATCTGCGGTCCTGTGCCTCTGCGTGTGTCTGCCTGCTTGTCCATGTTTACGCTTGTTTCTCAGCGGTGACTACGGCGGCAATATGCGGGAGCAATAGGCACTCAAACAAGAAGGTTTAGCAGCAGGATCAATTACGGTTATTTATCCGTCATTTAACAAGTACAGATACGCGGGAACCCAGCCAGCAGAGGCGTGAAACCAGGCACCACGCGCATAAAATGGGCAATCTAGCATTTTTATTGGATATATTTTTGTTGCAAATACAGATATTTAGAAGTTACTGGAACCAAAATCCCAGAAATCCTTTGCCAGCCCTAAGAGGATGGGCTCCCCCTTTGAGTCTGGTTCCTCCCAATAGTTTCTTCCTTCTAGAAGAAACTATCCCCACTGCGTTACTCACTGGGGGCTTTGGGCAGGGAAAATGCACTTTATAAATGAATCTGAATTGAACTGAATTGATTGCAGATATTTACTAAAAAGTGTTTCATTGAGAATAATTGTCTGACCTTGCTTTTATTTTAAAAATGATACCTACAGTACATGGACATATACCTGTTAGATCACTACAGTAACTGAACAGAGTCTAAATGCAATAGGAAACATGGAGAGCTGTAGCTGTAACGCACTTCTCGTGTGTCTGTGGCAGAGCCGTGACCCTCGCCTATGGGCAGAGGTGACTGACCTTGTTGATGACCAGGAAGAGGGTATAGAGAAACATCAGCTGATGCTTTTGCACTGGGAGGACGTGACTCTGCTGCATTGAGAAGGCGATGGCTCCTATCAAGGTGACCTTAGTGGCACTGCAGACGCAAAGACACAAAACTCAGCCTTGCTTTCACAAGAATCCAATGTATTCAGCTGTATTTTTAATTACCATGCGGATATAGTAATTTTTCAAACTTCTTGAGAAAGACAAATAACAGAGGAAAACGCATCTAATCATGGCATGTTCATTTAGCACCATAGAAATCTTTAATTATGTACTGTAGCCAAAAATATCCTCATATGTTTGTTTTTTTCCTTAAATCACTGGTGAATGCATCCCCCTCACTAGATGCAACTGATGTCCAGAGCAAATATAAAAGATTGGAATCAGGGCTGATCAAGGAATTTTTTAATTGCTCAGTATCGACTACAGCAGCCCAATCTAAAGCCTGATCTGTTTAATTTCCCACGTCCACATAGTTTACGTCAGTTTCACAGATTGTAAAGTTCTGTCACACATTACAGTATGTCTGTGGCTTGAAACTACAAACCATTGCAATGTCAGCCGCGTGGAAATTCTTCAAATTGAAAACTCAATGCAGCCCAATAGCCACCAGAAATGTTTGCAATGCCATCCTTGCGAGAGGAGGCAGCAATTGAGTTTTGTAAATACAACAAATCTAATTAGGCACTTGCAGAAACATCATAAAAGAATACTGTGAAGCTTACACCGATGAAGATTGCACTGACAGCTACTGTATGTGTATGTATAATCAAATATTTATTAAAAGATTTAATCCGAATTGGCAGATAAAAATATTGAAGGGACTGGATTGAATTGGATTGGATTGGATTGGATTGGAGACCAAAAAAGTGAATCAGGAAATCCCGACATAATACAGTTGATATAATAAATAATGAATTACTTGATTCTGCAGATCTATACAAGTACCATTACGGAAAATATGTAAATATTCAAGCAATATGCATAAATATACAATAATCTAAAGGAGATGTACAATCTCAGTAATCCAAATTAGTATCTAAATACTATGTTATTGTTAAAATTTTACGTTTGAATTTTGGCAAGCAAAAAACAGGATAATGGTACAGAAATGGTAAATTGCTTGAGTCCAGATTGAAGTAAAATTTTTTAAATTTAATCAATGTTCTATTTGTTTCACTTGTACCATGCTTTAGACAAAAGCATTTGCTAATGAACAAATCTAAATAGATGTAAACAATGCATAATTTAGCGAACTTTATAGGTACTGATAAAATATAGTGAACTATTGAACATCTTTTTATTGAAAGTGTGTCGCTTGCCTTTAAGGTTATATGTTTGTTTTTATAACTGACTTACTATGACATTTTGAGAAGCTCATTGGTCTCAGGCCTCCATACTCCACGAACCAACTGCTCAAAGTTACTGATCAGCCCATGGCCTGACCCTGAAGATGGAGGAAAACAGCAGAGATGGGATCACCTACATCTCACCTGCTACCTGTGTTTGTTCTCTGCCCACATTGCGACTTGTGCAGGCAGGGATCACTCTCAAAAATATTTGTAAAACCCAATGTAAGAGTATGAAATACAGGTTTATAAGATTGTGTTCTCCGTTACGATTCACCGTTATGATTACACGCCGTTTTGAAAGAAACTTGTCTGTCTGCAAATCTCATACAAAGATTTTAAGAAAAAATATTTATTTCAATTTAATTTTCAGTCTTAAACCTAAATTAAGTTTCTTTAAAATTATATGTAATAGGGTTCTTTATTCTAAATAACTTTTTCCCTGCTAAATAATCATTGATAATAATAAAAAGTCTTCATAATACTTCATGTCTTCATGCAAGCAAATTTGCTTCAATAATACTCCAAATAATTTGAATGCCATCACACTGGTGGCATACGGTACTGAAGCACTGTTACATATCAGAGAACAACAACGTAGTGTGCTGCAGTACACATACCAATAATATAGACCACCGTTGTACATATACCAATAATGTAGCTCACCGTTGTACATATACCAATAATGTAGCACACCGTTGTACATATACCAATAATGTAGTACTTTATAGTATTCATACCTTTGGCCCAGCCAACCACAATCATTACTAGCAAGTTATTCTGATACTTTTTCTGGGCTTGTACAACCCCTCCCAGAACCTTCCAAGTACGAGTGACCTCCTTCATCCCAGACAAAACTAATCGCACAGGTAGGAAGGAAGTACAGCTGTAGACTAGATCCTGGGGGCAGTAGAACATCAAGTACCTGAAAAACCAAAAAGAAATAAATGAATAACAGCTAATGGGGCTTTTTACATACAAGAATAAATGGAAAATTAATTTTAAATTTTAATTATAATAATGCATCTTTTAAGACTGTATCAATAGGTGGGGCCATTTCATAAACATTCTCCTAAAATTAACATTTGAAGGGCCTGAAATTCAGGTAGACAACTAAAATAGCTCGATTCAGCTATTCCAATCAGTAGCATGGCCTTAATATAGCCATAATATAACCATGGTAACCAGTATGACAGTACAGATTTAATATCATTAAATCCATTAACTAAATGAAAACAGGAACCAATACAGAAACCTTATTATTTTACCTTAGCAAATATTTACTAATGTAAATAGGTTCTCTTCTGTAAATGTAAAGAATACAAAAGTCAAACAGCTACTTTGTATTTTGCCAAGCTAGAGGTTTAACGTTACTTTGTGCTTGAGTTAGACGTACTTTCATTATGAGAGAGCTGTTCTCAGTCAAATATTTAAAAGCACATTATTGTTACGCACAAATCTTTTGCTTGGTTACTAAATAATTCTGCCCCAATAGTAAAGCGTCCTATTTGAATTCTGTAACGCAAGATGATTACAATAAATCGAGATGAAGCAGATACCAGATCAGGGAGGCCACCAGCACATGGCTGTTGTTGGAAAATGGTTCTACTGGCGGTTCTGCAAGCAGCACTGCAGAGAGAACGGCCCCTCCGAAGCAGTAGAGCATGGAGCTGAACCAGCATGCAACAGGGCTGCGACATGCCACCTCCACTGCCCCTGTAAGCGAGCGGCCGCAGTGTCAGTCATGAGCATCGCTATCTCAGTCAGCTTTCATAGCACCCATCATCCAATGCATAACGAATAGCGACTGGCTCGCATAGCTAGTCAGATGGGCGTAAGTGATGCTGACATACTCAACAATTATAGTCACAATGTTTTGTTGTCATATTTTATTTAATCTTAAAATTTTACTTAATACAATTAATACATCCATCATTCATCCAGTACAGTAATGGCCAATTAATACAAATAAGTTTAGTATGACTTTAGTAATTATTGAGTAAACCAGAGTGCAGCTGTTTTTGTGGTCTTCTAAAGAGTTTCAAGGATAATGCTTCCAGAAATATTAAAAGTAATTCATTAATTTGTGGTGGATATTAAAAAGCAGGCAAAAATGAGCCTTAAGCTGTCAAATAAGAATCAAGTAAATGTTTAGTCAAAGCACCACATATTACACACAAACACTGAGTAAATCCAGTATGCGTGCATGCCTACAAATAATGTAATCAATTTTATTTTTCTACAGAGAAGCATAATCAAAAAGAACAAAAAAGATGGCGGGGGAATAATGCTCTTAAATAATATGAATATAGAGATCCAGTTCAAAATATCAGGAGTGAAAGTGCAGCCTTGGCTTACTATATACACACAGAAAGCACATCATTGGTTTACTATATACACACAGAAAGCACATCATTGGTTTACTATATACACACAGAAAGCACATCATTCATTTTCATTCTCCTTTACACATACAGTAGTACTAACTGCCAGTGATTATGTCTAATTTTCTAATTATGCATCATTTTCTATCACAGTTTATAATATATCGAGTTAATTATTTAACTTAATATTTACCAGAATACACTATGTATGTCTAGCTGAAAAGCAAATACTTCTATAGCTTGGACCTATTTACTATAGCATAAAGCAGCTAACCACAACCTAAAGTTCTGCCATGGCTAAAATTATTTTTCATTGAAAATGCCCAGAAATACATTAGCAAACGCAGAAGAGATTTTTCTTTAAAACCTAAAGTGTTTTAAACCTAAATCACATACATCGCCTTCACATATGTTGCAGTGTAGGGTTGCATGAACACTATAGTGTTGGGGTTGCCTGAATTTCTTCCACACAAACACAGGGCCTCATTTCGCCAATACAAAAGAGGTGCGTTATCTCCAAAGAACAAGCCACAATAAAATACTTAACCTGAACCGTGTGCACTGCCACTTTGCATTAAGGCAATATGTAAATACACAGCTGCCACACTGCTGTCCCCATACCTAACTTAAACCCCTACGTTACTAGAGTAATACAGAAATTAGGTTAGAAAACTCAGTCGGACGGTTTACTTCGCTTTGCCAATTGCCACCGACAAGTAGGAAAATTATTTTAATAACATACTGTAATTGAATTTAATTAATATAATGATATTAGTAAAAGCCCCACCCACTGTGTTTCAAAGCCTTATTTCTCCGTCACTAAATCAAAGTGACGAAAACAAAATGGAAATCCAAGGCAGAGTGAGTCACCCCATCCATCTAAATTTATATCTAAACCTCACCCAGTGAACAAAAACTGGTGCTTGGCAATTGCAAATAAAAAATAAAACCTCTGAAAGGAATTATTATTGAGAAGATTAAAAAAAAGAATAAAAGCACATCAATTTGCGATTCAAGAGATCCATTTTATACCACTCATTATACATATGTCGCAGTTGTGATTTCCATAATACTCAATGCTCCATCATAAATACTGTTGTATTTCAGCTGCATAAAAATAACTTATGACATTATAGCTTTTGCCATTTTCTGTTACAATCAACATTTGTATGATAAACGGATCAGGCAACACAGTAACATTAATAACATCAAACACAGTATAGGTGCAGTAGACACTGCAGATGGATACTGCCACAGAACGACCAATCCGAAAAGAAAAAATAACGAATGAATAAGCAAATTCTGCATCACACTGTTTTACTTATATTAAATAATTTAAAGCAATAATAAAAAAACTTGCTGTGACTTGCAAATCAAGTATATGTCCAATATTCAAGTATATGTCAAAGATACTGTTCTTTATTAAAGCTTTTTTTAAAACTAAACTCTGTGATGACAGGAGAAGTTTGACATAAACTTCTCAGTGCCACAAACACTTGCATAAAGCATGCATCTGACAATGGACAAAAGCTATATCCTGTAGAAGAATCAGTGACAATGAAAACATTGTACAGGAGGGAGTGAGTGGGAGAACATATAACATACCTGTCTAGCAGAAGCCATAACCTGAAATATCATTAAAAGCAATGTATTAATAATCAGATGTATTAAATTAAAGTCTTAATATTGAAATCCATTCGCTCTTTTTAACAAAGTACTTCAATTAATTTTACAGACAAACCAGTGAATACAATGTCTACAAAACAGCTCTTGGTATAAGAGAAAAGGTTTGTGGAATTAGCTGGATTTCTGAATGTTCCTAAGAAGTAAGGTGATCTTCATTTAAGTCATAATAATATAGCCTTGCTTAACAAACAATACACCTGTCATTTCACGTTACTGAACGAAGAGATTAAACAAACAAGACCACTGATGAAAAAAGAATATCAACCCTTATATTTAGTAACTAGTGGAACTTTATTGGTAATAAGCTCAACTAAATGCTTTGTGTAGCTGCCACAGTATTGTGGCCCTTTACTCTACACAAAACTGTATATTTTTGGGAAGTCATGCTTCAATGGCCTGCTTCAGGTCATGTCACAACATTTCAGTGGGATTGAGGTTATGACAATATTCTGGATTTTTTTTTTCTTGGAGAACATCACTTTCCTTGGTGGTAACCTCCCACAAACTACTCTTCAGTGTTTTCTTACGAAAGGCCCATAAAGAGACGTGTCATCAAGTATAAGACATACCGGCAGATTAGCTGTCACTGTCTTGTTTTTTGTCACTTGCTTGAGATTTCCACTGCATGCACTCGCACTGATCTTTACCGTACACCCACCGCCAGGAAGACTAGCAGCACTCCTGAACTTCTTCCTTTTGTAAACTACTTGCCTGACTGTGGACTGACGGAGACCTGAATCTTTGCCAGTTCTGTTGTAACCTTCTCATAATCTTACGAGCTCCAACAGCTCTTCGTCTTGCAAAATCTCTTAATTTCAAATATAGCGATATAAAATGTTTTGCTTTGGTTTCTTAAATAATTATTTCAAACATATTATCATTTAGATGAAGATCAAATCACATTTTAGAAGTCATTCATGCAGGAATCCTAGTTTCACGTACTTTTTTTCTTACGACTGTATCCAGTATCATGTCCAGTACCCTACCAGTATCAGTATATTACTGAAAGTAAAGCAGTACTCGATACATGTCTGCTGCAGTGTATTAAAGGAATGAACATATAAAAAATTTACCACTACACTGATACCAAGGCACATGAGGGTACTGTAGGTACACATACATTACTCACAATTAATTGTAAAGACCACAACAATTTTTCAAGCAAAGTAAAATGTTATCCGATACATTTAAAACATTGTCAAACAGTTTTCAGGATTCAAAGTACACATACAAAATAGACAAAATAAAAGTACATGTTTGCAAACATATGTACATATACAAATTCAGTTTGTATTCTCACAAATCATTAGCATTTATGAAGAAATTTCAGATGAAATGTTATTAATGTGCAGCAAAAATATAAATATATATTGTTTATGCTATACCTCAACTGTGTCTTCTGTCTTCATATATTTAAACACAATGACAAATTAATTTTTATTAAGCAAAATATTCATAAGCTTATAAAATCCAACTGTCTTTCACTGGCATTATCTTTATGCAGCTGATGGCCAATTGTACTGTTCATTTTGGGATATGATGTATAGGTCACTAACAATTATTTTATCTTTCTTAGGTTTCATTATAATGACAGTAAATAATCTAGTAAGAAAAGACGGAGGGTAACTTTACAGCTGAACATGTATTAAAAATAGGCTATAAAGAAATAAAGCAAACTGTACTGATTCGCAAAAGTAAGTCTTGGAACACCAGGGAACATCAAAAATAAAAAGTATACATTTGAATTTGTTTATTTGAACAAAGAAACACAGACACAGATCATGGAACTCTTAGGGTGACACAGGGTACACAGGGCAACTTGCTGACAAATGATGCTGGGACACATTCTCAATGATGTTGGCCAACAAAAATGTCGACTTGAAAACTGACAGTGGGCAACTTTTTTGCGATCATCCAGATCCATATGAGTTGCCCTTTGTCTCACCTAGTTGGCTATTGCCCAGCAACATTGCTCAAAAAGTTGCCCTATGTAGCGTCATCTTTATAAGAATAAGAGTTGATAAATTTTGACCTCAAAACAATATATGGTAAATATGGACACTGTGCTCCATTACATTATCCATTTATTCTCTGTAAGCATTTGTCCTATGCAGCTTTTTCAGGGAGTCCCAACAGCATCCACCTGCAGAAGCCAGAGGGAACTGCAGAAGTGAAAGCCTGCAGTCACATTGAGGCTCCAGGCTGGTCTACATATGGAGATCACTGATGGCAACTGGTCTGGAGAAAGAGCAAAATCAATACTGCCAAGTCATGTGACCACTTGGCATGTTTCTGCCAAATGCAAAGGTTTCTGGGTAAACAGACACCAGAAACATACAAGAAGTTCATGGCCATCTGCCTTTGCTGAAGATATTTCATATCTAAAGTGAATTATTGCTGTGTAGCAGTGCTTATTCTCATATCTTGGTTCATATTTTGTATTAAAAGTACATTCATTAATGTATACATTTAGTTATCTGTATTTATTTTAGACCAAAAACAAAGCGCTGAGTCACTATCTACCAAAACAAATGAGAGACAATGTTCTGAATATATAAAAACACTCTAATAATCTAATTACACACCAGGAAACAAAAACAAATGGACCACACCATACTGCAGCAGTAAAGAATGGGCTAAAACGAAGATTTAGTCCATTACTCTCCTCAGCAGACTGCAATACCTTCAATTATGTATTTAATGTGCACTGCTAGATTAACATATCACGGTCTATTAAACTTCTTCTCTAAAATGGGAGGATTTTGTGTGAAATTACTTTTAGTGGGACTGTGAGGTACAATTAGCTTGTAGTGGATGATTCAAAGGTGAAGGCTACTGATGCAAGGCTCTCAGGTTGAACTCCTAAAGTAAAATATTAATGTGCAGAATATCTCGAAAGGCTCTACGATTATTTCCATCGTCATTATCACCATCATTAAATACATTATTATAAACAAATCAAAATATAAAAAACACATAAACATACAGAAACTTACTGGATTTATTTAAAAAACGATAGCGTAAAAATATATTAAATATAAAATAAATATAGGCTATAGCTGCTATATACAGTTTAACTTGTGCATTACCTAGGAACGGAGTACAATTTAGTTAAACGGAACTAAGTTTTGTAAAGAAAATATTACAGCCTAATACTGTACTACAGTTGTAAAACAATTTAGGAAAATCGCTGCTATTTGAGCGTATATCGCATAATAAAATATCTACCTATCGTTCTCCGTATCTTTCTTTGCCAAGAGCAGAAAGGCGAAGCTCCCATTGCCTCTGTCTTAAAATAGCCCTAATGTAACGGAGTATTGGATACAAGGTTAGCTTGAAAGAGCCACACAATGATCAACAAACAATGCACGCTATTGTAGTGTCTCTAAAACAGCTTTCAGCCGAGCTTCTGCAAACGGCATGACAATGAGCGGTTTGCGGCTAAAGGTCACATGTGCAATAAATATCCACCTGCTGCCACCATCATTATCCGAATAACTATGACACTTCAGCTGAGTGTATCGTCCTCCACGCTGACTCTCCCAATGAAAAATAGTATCAATCTAGGTCATGGATGTCCCCCTGAATCTGTGACCATATGCTTGTACTAGAAAAGTAATAACATAAGATATAGAAAACTCTGGAAAAGGGGATTTTATTAGAGGTGCATCGATCTGATAATTGTATCGGTATCGGTACGGATCCATATCTATTAGACGTATCGGGTATCGGCCATATGTGGTCGATCGATCTACGTCAAATTATTTATTTCGTTTCGCCAGTCTATAAAAAGATAGCTCCTATATTTTGTTAAATCGATTTGTACACTCAATCACACGACAGCTCTTTCCAATTTTAAATGTGTTTTTTCGGCCTTCAAGCTGAACACTGACGGCCAACTGTTACTTTGCCACTCGGTTGGTGAGAGCGCAGTGACTTCCGCCCGCTGTGACGTCATGCGCATAGCCTTTGCTGAAGGAAGTGCGTAAGAACAGAGGGTAGAGATGAGGATGGTATTTTACGATTTTAACAACAGCTAGTAGCACAATGATTTGCCATCTTTGCAAAAACAGTTTTGAGAGGTGGAAGTAGAGTTTTGTGGAAAATATATGGGTGTGTGTGTGTGTATCGCGGTGGGATTGGAACTGAATAAATGTGGATAGGCCCATTCCTAGAATTTATGTTAAAGAGTATGACAAGGCAGTTTTACCACATAAGACACAACAAAAGTCAGGTAAAAAATTACATTACTTAAGGGAAAAAAGCACTAATTGAGTCATGTCGATCTAAGGCTTTTTCTAAACGGATTTAAGTTGCTGTGAAAATATATTTACGGAGAAAAAACAATCGTCAGACCATGTCGATCTCATGTGATTTTTTAATAATCAGAACTTAGTTTGTAGAAAAGAATACACAATACACAATTCTGAACTGTGCGTGTGAAAAATACCTTGAGGACCGCAGGTGCTGAAAGGAAAAGGGCCAGATCAGGCAAAAGCGAATAGACTACTGCTATTAACCATTACAAGTACCGGTCCGCTGCAGTGCACTTTAATAATAGTTCATTTTTAGTAATGTTTTGTTTCACTGGCAGCTCTTTTAAATAACATTTCTGCAAATGCGCTGGCTGACATGACACTTCAACTGTAATGTAACTGCAGTAATAGAAACTTTCAGCGATTTTAAAACAGTGATGTGGATTCGTCGTTTAACTAACAAATGTAACAAATGTCCCATATGAAGTCTAATAAACCATATACGCCTGGGGAAACATAAATTGATTGCTGTAAGTATCATTAGTCAGATAACCAGCATCTCGCTTAATTCAGTCATGCAAATGCAAAAAAATAGTCACACAAGAATCATAGGCAATCAACGACCATAACCTGACCAAGTATGTTGCATAATAACTGGAATGTGCTTACGGTGGCTCACCTGGCTGTTCCTTCAGAGACATGACTGACACGATATAATGTGCCGATTCAAACAGCGGATACATGGACACCTGCGACATGGCCAGGGCAAGTTCGTCCAAATTCAAAAATGCCAACAGCTCCATTCTTCCTTACGATGCAAATACTATCTTGCTATTGTTTTTTCTTTCTTCTTTTTTCATTAAGTTTTCACAGCAGCCGTGCAGCCATCATTCAGGTAGATTACCATAAAAAAACACTCGCCTCCCGCTAACAGCTGTATTTATAGTGTCTGGGTGGTAACAGCTGTTTTACAGTCGCCCCGCAGCAGTCTCCGCTTTCAGCCGGCCGTCTCCGATCGCCGCCGGACAGCCGAAGCCCCTTCGGCCAGGGAATAAACGCAGCGTGTCCGCAGGATTATGTTCCGCCAACATGGCGGCCGAGCGGCGGGCCGAACGCCTCTGATTGGGCGGCGGCTACTTCGGGCGGACAGATCGCTAAACCGGGGCCGCTTTCATGTTATAGCACGTGCACATATTTATCATACCCATAGACGTTTTAAATGAAATATGACGTGGAGCTGTATTGACAATTTTGATGTCACGTAACACGACATAGGAATCACTATACATTAAGGGAAATTTGGACCAAAATCGAGACCGAATGAATTTATTAAATGAGATATGCAGAAATGCCGTTGCATAGTTTGCAGAAGGACCTTAGCCATTACTGCTGTTTTTGCAAGCCTAGGCAACCAAAAATCAGACAACCATACCATACATATTGCCATTATTAATGACATTGTATGCATCAAAAAGTTTTTTTTTCACTTCTTAAGCGTTATTACTTCTTAAATGTAATACAAACATATTTTAATAACAGCGTAAGGAATGCTGACTGAAGAAATATTTTCCAAACATTATTTTATTATTTTCAAACTGGGTGCAAGGTGAAAGCAATACAATGCCAAAATGAGTCCAGTCTGAATATTTCATGCAGTAACTGTTAGAATGAAGTAATTGTTAGAAATCATAATAACTGCATAATTCAGGGTAATTCGTAATTTAGGATATTTACATTGTTACAGTACTCTGTAAGTGTTGTTGTTTACACTTTTTCAGGTTTTTCTCTGTGAGTAGCACTGTGTCTTCAGGTCTCCATAGCTACTGCTGCATGGCTCTCTGTGTGTCATTTGTGGGTCCGTCCTGATTCCCTCAGCCCAAACACATGTGAGTCACTTGCCTCTAAATTGCTATGTTGTTTACTCTTCCTCGTGACCCTGCACCTCCTAGCACAAGGTCCAGGCTGCTTGTGCGTTGGCTAAGTGCTTCTGGAAGGTGAATGATGTTATGTTTACCTGACTAAGGGACGGTGGGTTTGGCTAAGAGATACCAACTCGATTTTGCACAGCTGCACACTAATGGCAAGATGTACATTTAAACAACTACTCAGAAATGGAGCTCTTGAAGGCATCTGGGGGCGGCTTGTAGCTCAGTGGGTTAGGACTGATCGGAAGATCACCTGGTCAAATCGTGCGCTCGGCAAAATAGTCAAATCAGTCTCAGAGAATGAGAATAGGCTGTGTTTTGAATATTTGGTAGCAGGGGGCAATATTGTCATAGTTTGAATATGGATTTGCTTATTATTTGCAGACCATTTGAATCCTTTCACAAAATAATCTGCTTCAAGTGTAAATAAATGCAGAAATACAACAGTAAGCTACAGGCTACCTTGTAATGTCTATGGATGTATTAATACATTCCTTAGGTACTGTATAGATGCAGAAGTGAACAAAATTTCCTCCTTTGGAAAACAGGCCGTCATTATTTGGTTTTGATCAAAATTAGCGCACGCATTACAGCTAGACATGTGAATGTGTGCTGTGTTGAATAGAGAAACCATACAAGATTAGCAGGTAAAGCTAGGGAGGTGATTATCCAGAGCTGTGGGACATGCCATGGGCTGGTTAGTGGGATTTAAACTTATCTGGAATAATTACATTCTGTTCTGCATAATTAAGATCCAAGTCCAGCATTTTTAGTAGTGTTTCACATGGAATGTCAGTCCTTCACAGAAGAGCTTTTCTGTGTCTTGTAATGCTGTACTGTGGCCAGTGGGTGGCAACAAAAGAATAAGTATTTATGACGCTTTTAAAGTCACAGTGAAGCTAACAACAATATTTGGGTTATATATGTAAAAATTCAGTTAAATATATTTAGTTAAATTAAGCTCTTTACGGACGTTTCAGAATCCCAGAAGAGCACCAATCGTGGTTGAGAGAACTAATTTGTAAATGTTGATAGCACAGTTTTTTTGCAGATATTCGGGCTTCTATGCATAAACTGTACTTAAGTCGTAAATGGCATTAAAATGGCAACTGATGTTGACAGTGCGACTATACTAATGCTTTTGGACATTAGTGCAGCCTTTTGAAAGGTTGACCATCTTACCTTGCTCCAAAATCTGATGTCAGGTTGGGTGGAATGGTGTTGAAGTGGTTTAAATCCTATTTGACTAATCAATATCAATATGTTCAAGTGTCAAATAATTATACTCCATCATCTATGTCAAATATGGGGTACCACAGGGATCAGTGCTTGGTCCTTTATCGTTTTCTCTATACATGCTGCCATTAAATTTGGATCCACTAAACTTCCCGAGGGATTAATAAAGTACTATCTATCGATCTATCTATCTATCTATTAGGTAACATAATGAGAAAAAAATAATGTAAATTATCACTCCTGTGTTGCCAACACCTGACTGTTATGCCTAACGACACTGCATCTACTGGCACTGTAAATAAAGTCAAGACCTTGATGACTGAAAACTTTTTATCACTAAATGCGCAAAAAAGGGTTCTGTTGTTTGGAGGCAGGTGTACAGATAGGAATGCTTTAATCTCTACACTCCATTCCAAGGAGCTGAACATTTCCCTCAGCAGTTCAGCCCACAACTTAGGTGTCATCTTAGATTCTTAGATCTCTCATTCAAATGGCATGTGGATGCAGTACCGAAGGTATGCTTCCTACAGCTACGTAACATTGTCAAATTACAATGATTGCTTACTATTTAAGACACTGAGAAATTGATACACGCCTTTGTATACAGTAGATTAGACTACTGTGATGCTCTGTCACCTGTGAGCTCACACTGCACATTAAACACCTTGCAGCGTATTCAAAATGCAGCAGCTCCAACTGTCACCAGGAGCAGGAGGTTTGAACATGCAACCCCAGATCTTAGTTCCCTGCACTGGCTTCCTGTTAGGTTCAGGACTGACTTCAAAGTTCTCCTACTTACATATAAGGTCTAGCTCCTGCCTACCTGACAGAATTACTTCAAGTTTACAAGCCGCATCGTCCACTCATCACAGGATTCCTTGTTGTTTTGTCTTTTTTTTATCATCTCAAAGTTAAAGGAAGGTCAAGCACATGTTCTCTTTTAGGGATTTTCACTTGGTTCCATGCTTTTATTTCCTCGTGCCCAGACTATTATAATACATTTTATTTTAGGGTCAGCCAGACTATGCTGTCTCATCTGCAATTGGTGCAAAATGCTGCTGCACACTGCACACTGCACACTGCACACCTACTGACTAAATAAATTTAGAGTGGATTTTAAAAATGTACTGTTTGTTTTGAAAGCATTGAATTGGGGAGTGCCAGCCTACATCAGTGACCTCATACATCTGTACTGTCCATGGAGAGCACTGAGGTCATCTGATTAGTTGCTGCTCTCCGTCCCGACCAACCATCTAAGGAGGAAAGACAATCGCGCTTTCTCCATGGCCGGGCCAAAGTTGTGGAAAGACCTCCCTTTCCATGTCAGATCTGCCCCCACCGTTGAATGTTTTAAATTCGTTTATTTGTTGAGGCTATTTAGACAAATGTGCTGTGCATTTTATTACAATTTTGTAATTGTAATGTCTGTTTCATTATAATTTACATCTTATGTCAATTTAATTATGTTTTTATGTATATTTACATAAAATATATTTTCTCCCCGCTGTGACCTACAAACTGTAGCATTGTGGGTGCAGACTTCAGTTGGCACCTCTCACAGGCCAGCGTGGAGAACTGACTCATTGATGGACTTTGGCTTTGTCCTTGACCACAGCTTACACCTTGCTTTTAGTGAGCAAGCCAACTCGTTCTTTTCAATAATGTTAGCATGTCTGGGGGGAGTTGGGCAGCCTGATTATTTGGGACCCCCACAGGTTTTTAATTTGTGCAGTACTGTACTCTGAAAGCATTTGAAACAACTGTACAGTATCTTGTAGTAGTCAATAAAATTAAGCAAATAGCGACGCTGTCCGTTTTATTACCTTATATTCATGTGATAAATATATGAATTAAATGGTAAATTGCCTGAGACGTAACGAAGAAATCGGTAATGATCAATTTCACCCAGACTTACATGATCACTATATGCGGTTTCCACTGTACGTAGATAAATAGGGCATGTTAGAAGTACTTTGAGTACTTTAAGTAATGAGCAGGCATACGTTTTTTATTTTTTAGAAAGCTTAGTAATACAAAGTAAATACATTTGGCTTAATATATTGCAGCCCTTTTGAAACTTGGATATTGTTTATTCAACATATCATTTTATGTTGTATGCAACCGACTTCATACCAATGTCACATAGTTGCGCACTTTTAGGGAATGAAGGCTATATACTGTAGAGCCACAGGCACAACCAACGCACCGCTACCTGGACAACATCCAGCATGGCAGATCAATCCCACAATGCAACGCAGACGCCCAAGCCCAATATTTACAAACATTCCCAGCATGCTCAGCGCACTTCCTGGGCTCGGCTACTCGAAGACATGTCGCCCATGCTACAGTACGAATTTGGTGCCTGCAAGAACTAATATATAAACAGGTCTGAAATTATACCCAGGGAGCAGCTGGTTTCACTAAAAATTTGGTCAGCAGTAGCCACTGACACAAATATACTACAATACTAGTTAATAGAAGACTCGCAAATTAAATTCAGCTAAGAGCAAAAGTACTAATAGAAAATTTGGTTATTGTCCAAAGCACACAATGACCTAGACCTTTTTGATAGTGCTGCTTTTGTTTATACCAGAACTATTAACATGCATAAAATACCTGCGCCGGTTGTTCAACGTTCCTATTCCGTCCCCTGGGTGGCAATGTTTCAACTAAAAATCTGATAGAGAACATACTGATATCGCATTGGCCATGATTCAATGAATTTTCACTCTTCCGTTTTACACTTTAAAGGACTTCTAATTTTTCTATTTAACTTCGGATTTGCAGGACTAATTATTTTGATGATAACCAAAATATTGATGCATCATTTTTATCATTTATATTTTCTTCTCAGGTTCCAGGTAATCTTGTAGGACTTATATTTATATAAAATCTCCAATCAAGTATGGCCTTGAAATATTGTTATTAATTGAAAATAAGTGGTTTCCAACAGCTGTACCTTGCCAAATATTTGAAAATGTAAACAAAAGCACTGAAAACAAGTTTTTAATGTACAACAAAGCTGGCGTATAGTAGGATGTGTGACTATCAGCCATCTCCCTGTGCATTCTAAGACAGATACCTAAGAAAAGGCTTGTTTGATAATCTTGTGGAACAAAGTCAAACTCAGCAACACTAACCCTAATCCTAGACATAATCCTAATGCTAATCATAATCTGATATCTAACCCAATCCCTAACCCTAATGACAATTCTAACCCTAGCAAGAACAGAACTTGGGCAGATGTAAGCAGATGGTATGGCCCGTGAGTCTGGTCTTCCACAGGGCACTTCACCTTTTTATCGGAGGACAAATAGCAAAAAGTTTCTGCCTAACCCGATATCAACCCTAACCCTAACTTTATTCCTGTTAGCAAGCCTAGCCCTAGCATTAACCCTAATAGTAACCCTAACCCTAATCCTAGCTTCAACCTGTAAGTCAACCTAACCCTAGCTTTAACCATATAGGCAACCGTAGCTCTAACCCTTAAAACTTGCCCTAATGCTAAAAAGAACTCTAACCCCAAACCTAGCCTTAACCCTAAAGCTGACCTCAACTCCAACCCTGTCCTTATCCCTAAAGTCAACCCCAACTCTAAAAGTAGCCCTAATGCTAATGGCAACCTTGAGATAATCCCTTGTCCTAACTCAACAGGCCAATGGTAATTGTTTCCATAACCTTAGGACCAGCCTTAATTCTTACCCTAGTCTTACCCCTAAAGCCAGCCCCAACTTTAACCATAGAAACTCTAATTAATCCATATGCACAGCTTTTTCCAAAAGGAAACTAACACAATACAGGAAGAATTTACAAAAGTGTGTGGTATGATTCCTACCTGCTGTGTCATCTAAGGTAATATCCTTTAAGCAATGATAATCTGACATTTGCACTTCTTGTACAATGAAAGGTTTGATAAATGCGGCAAAGATAAAAATGAATAACAGAGGTTAAATGAATCATGGTATCATACGGCTTGTTGCTGGGACTTGTCAGTTCTTTTACTGGAAAATGTTCAACAATTTTGTGGACTTCTACCAACTTTTTTTGTGCATGTTATTCCCAAAAAAAACTGAATAGCAAATTTAATGAATATGGTTATTAAAGCTAATTATAGTTCAGATGCTGGTATTTATACAACCATGTGATGAAAAATATGTTTTCGAGTGTTTGACTAGCTCTGCCTGGGGATTTCTTTGTACTAAATCACAAAACAGCATTTTTTAGCCTGAAACTTTTTTAAGATTTTAACCACAACTGTTTTTTTTTAAATACAGATGAAAATTATTTGTTTGAACTTTGTTTGAATAGAAGGCATATAAGAACTATTTTTAGCCATCATACAGAAAATGCATTAACATCTGCTAAAGTGTACGATGTTCTGACTTTCAAATAAGATGTGTCTGACAGGTGTCTGTGCTCCTGCATCTCTCAGGGGTCTTGGTGGTATTGTAGTCTTGCTGGAGCAGTATATGTGGGGTCCTTTTCAAAAAATACTCTACATGCATGTGAAACAGCTGGAGTTTTGGTTGAGCCTTTCACACCACAAGAAAGCCAGTGTGCTCTGCGTGGCTGCATCTTAATTGGTCCCAGGCTTGTTAAATTCCAAATGTTCGGCAAATTTGCTCCCAAAAAGCCATTTTTTAAACTGTGAAACCGTATTTCATAGATAAATAAAAGTCTAGCAATGTGTTTTATCTCTACACACTGTTCAGTTACTGGCCTGTGTAAATTGAGACATACCTGAAGTACTGACATTCTGATTTCCGGTCGGGGTAATGTTTACCAAATATGATCTCCGAAATATTACCAATTAGTGTGGGTGTGCAGGCTAATAACATTTCTTCTGAAAATGGGAAATGAATGGTTTTCATATAAATTTCAAAGGAGGAGTGATGTCTCTCTTGTAAATGGACTATTACTGTTTTTTCCAAGTACCAAAGTTCTCATTTGATAGTGGGATTTTTATCTCACCCTGGCGCCCCTCCCTGACTGACTTTCTCTATCACTCCCTTAGGCATTTTCTACTCGTCTGATAAACCTGCTATATACTCTGTAAGGATCAAAGGTTAAGTATACTGAAGCTACACAAGGTCACGCTCTCCAGCTTCAAGAAGAAAGTGAACTTCAGAGCAGCCATCCCAATGATATGAGTTCCAGGGAGCGGTCAGAGGCTGATTATTCCTGTTCCCATAAACATACTGCGGGTGGTTATGAAGGGACACACATGTGTCTAGACACCGTACAGCTTGGAACCAGCAGGTTGTCTAGAGACTGGAAAACTGTATTTGTGTCTAGAAATATTGTGAGTCCAAGTTCCAAGGGACCATTAACTAAGAAGGAACCTGATCGGGGTCCAATCCACCTAAATCACATGGTATTAAAGTGTCTCATAAGTAAAGCAGTATAGGAAGAAAATGATTTGCATATTCAAAAATGACATATTGCTTTGTAATATGTTTAAAATGGTGGCTCGATCTTTTTAGGCCCTGATAATTGAATTAAAATGTACAACACTGGAATGCACCAGATAAGCCTTAAATGCATTCTGATTAAGTAGTGTTCTTATTTATATTTACAAAGGGCAAAACTGCATTGGTTATTCTATACTCAGACCTACTGATCGTTATCAGGTGCCTAACATCTGTGTCGCAAATCCTGACTAACTCAGGACAAAACCATGCTGTGTTTGTTTTATAATGGTCAAGCAAATGTGTTGGTTTTAATGCAGGAATTCCGAGCAATTCAAATCCAAGGATGTGTTGCTTGTGTAAGTCTGAGAGAGCTGTGTGGGTAAAAACTGCTTTGAAAATCAGATAAACCCCCCCCCGAATGTGATCCTTTGAAAGTGTCTTTGCCCCAGGGAGGGAGCACTGCATTCTTTACACTCTTACCCATTGGTTGCATTCTATCCTTTTCAATTTTCCTTTTTGGGGGGGGCACTGGTTGGATTCTGGTCAAATTTAGATACTGCTATCAGAGGCACATTAATTTGGTCAGAGGCCCCCGCTGCTTTTTTCTTCAGTGACATAGCTGGGGGGGAGGGGTGCATTGTAAGTGCCCCTAACTAGGATTTTCACCTTATTTGCAATATGGCCAGAGCGCGGCTCAGTTTAAGTCTCATTCAAAAAGGAGAACATACTCTGCATGATTCACTGCAATGCAGGAAGTTTCTTTCTTTGTTTAAAACTTGGCATTTCAGAAGCTGAGATGTTTCCTGGCAGCCACTTCTCTGATCTTGGGCCATGCGACGCCTGGAGCCCTGGAAGCCCCAGGCACACGTTCAGCTTCCTCAGCTTCAGATAAAGCATTCAGCTACCTAATCATTTTAAAAATGTCTTACATTACACAGTTTCAACTGTGAAATTTGAGTGTAGTTTTTTTATGTAGATGTTCCAAAACAGTGTGATCCTAAAGTAAAAATGTTATTGACTTCAAATTATTATTATTATTATTATTATTATTATTATTATTATTATTATTATTATTGTTATTATTATTGTTGTTTTTCAAATTAATCATATAAAATTGTCCATTTTTGCCTCGGATGTCAGTAATATAAATGAAACAAAGCTCCTAGATTGAAATTCTAAAAGTGTATTATGTATCACTTGCTCAAGTTAATGTTTCAAAATAGACATCACCCTATACTGTACGGTCCCTCTGCTGCTTAAATATTCTTTCCCACAGAGGAGGGATGGTTCACTGTCTATTTCTGCACACAAATCACCTGCTGGGCTGAATGATGACATGTCAATATGTAAGTGATGGCAGCCTGATGTCAGGACCCGCCGCTGACCGCCTTCCCTTTTAGCCCAGTGCTCCCATATCAAAGCATATCTTCAGTCGTGAAAATGAAACTGGACCCGGGGGCTGCAGAGGAGGAGGAATCCCCACAAAGACATGTGTTTGTGTCTGTGAGTATGACGCGGAGGGGGGGTTTCTCACGCCTCGACGCAGGAAACGCGCCTTGATTTATACGTTGCAGGTGGCTGCAGTGACTCGAGAAGTAAGGCTGCACTTTAACATTTGTCTTCTTAGGGAATTTATATCATTGCCCTCCCTATACGGTCCTGAATATCTTATATAATTTATATCATTGCCCTCCCTATACGGTCCTGAATATCTTATATAATTTATATCATTGCCCTCCCTATACGGTCCT
>JAODLC010000123.1:17901645-17922076 GCA_026781145.1 Hippopotamyrus pictus | reverse complement strand
GAATATCTTATATAATTTATATCATGATTTATATCATTGCCCTCCCTATATGGTCCTGAAAGATGAACAAAAACACCTTTCTTGTATACCTTAGACTGTCTTAATTTATGCAGAAACACTTAAAGACACTCTACTTAGAGATCTTTTAAAGTTTTTCTTTAGTTTTTTTCTACACTCTCATTTGTACCTAGCCTCCGCATCCACAAAATATTTTATTAACCAGTTGAATGTTTTATTCAATTATTACCAAATGTCTTAGAAATAGCATAAATTACTTTTCATTTTGAATTTTAGTTAAAAACCAAAACTATTAATATTACACTGAAACAATTATACTATAATAATATCCTATGTCATAAGAAACAAACCTTAACAAACCTGCGTTCCATTTACCTCAGAGGTCACAACTAGGAATGACATCATACACAAGTTAACAGCGTTCCAGCACAGGAAGTCGGAAAGCCATTTAACAATACCAGGGACCCATTTCAAAAAGCAAGATTTTTTGCTTACCCAGATAACTTGTTGGATTTAATATACTGCAGTTTGAATGGCCTTTATCTTCATTCACTTACATTTAGCCCAGACTGCCTTAAATCCGAGAAGTTATCCTGCTAAGTAAGAAATCCTGCTTACTGAAAATGGACCCAGTTCTAGTCCAATTTTTCACCATTGTTAGCAATATCAATGGATTACAACACATTGTGCGGTATTTTGCGCATAAAAACACGTAGCAACAGATAGCGTTTGGGCAGTACTGTGTGTAGGACCGATTTAATGAGTTACAAGTGCTAATAAACAGTATAAAACTACAGCTTTAACTTCTGTTGATAAAGAGCGTAGCCATCTTGCATTCGGATTATGGAGTCATGTCAATTTCTCCAAGTTCATGAGTCGGAATTCTGACTTTGGAGGGAGTTCTAGTTGAAATTTCCCACTAGGAACTCGGAATTTCTGAGTTACAAGTTCAGATGGAACGCAGCATTACTGGTAGACACTGTGGCATTGTTTGTGAGAAATTTAACGGAAATGAGTGAGGAAGAGAAAAGCAAACAAGAACTGTTCACCAAAAGACATCCGTCTTCTGCTGCATGGAAATATTTTAGATTCCACAGAGATGGTATTTAGTAAAAGCAAATGTGTTTATTGGCACAATTGGCAGCAATACCACCAAAGTATCTGTCTGACTATTGGAAGATAATAACAAGTTCTATTGGGCGTTAATTTTGGGTACATTTTGCAACCCCTTTTTTATTTTATAAATATCCCATTATTTATTGTCAAAACTTCAAATATCACAATGTGAACATTTTCTAGTGTCATTCAGCCCAAATGAATGCACACAATATATTCACAAAAAGTTAACGTTATGTAGTTATTATGTACCGTATTGTTTATCAGGTAAGATGATGCAGCTACACGATGGGGTTATCCTTCATTTTAGCAGCAACTGTCTTCAGGTATAAAAGTGGAAAGTTATTCAAAATGATTAAAAGCAAAGGAATGACAAAGATAGGTTAGTCTACTCCGAGAGGCTGAAGGACACGTAGCTTATAGTTATCTATGACTAACCTCATATAATTAAGCGAGTCCCTCAAATCTGAAAGTTTAAGAGTTTCAGTCCTTCTTGGAATGCTGTCAAGCAAGTCCTGAACTGTGTGTAATGGGATAATAGACCGTTCTTCAATAAGCAAAACTTCTGGTCCTTTGAGGAATGTAGGAGATGGAGACCTGCTTTGACCTCTGAGCTCCAGAACTTCACATAAAGGTTCAGCAATGTTTAGGTCAAGTGATTGAGGCCATGGGAGTTATGTGACTTTCTGCTATTATTGCACTGCCACTACTGACGTGACTTGTGCGTGTTAAATATATAAATACAGAGTGACCTAAGCAGTTGTTTATTTATTCATTAAGTTTATTTGACTCGTGCCAAAATAGGCTGCCAATAAAGACTGTTAGTCAAGGACACAGGATAAATAATTCAAGAAAATCCTGAAAAATAAAAACAAGAAGAAGGAAAATAAATAGCTAAACACTGCTGCATGATGTTTCTTCATGAAGTGCCTCTATCCAGTTCTGTTTAATGTCTACTATCAAACTACTACTGTGTCTACTTAATTACAAATTTTGTACAAGATTAATGACTCAATAAGTATGACACAATCGAAGCTGAAACAGAAAATAAACGCCAGAGTGGACTATTGCAACATTAAGTGGTTGCAGCACTAACGTGATAACTGTTGACGTGTGTTTGCATCCATTTTACAGCTCATATTTTCCTAGGAGAAACAACTTTTCCTATCGCAGATAAAGAATGCCACTGGTTAATGGCCTGTTCTCCTCGCTTTCAAGACCATTTCAATCACACTGCCTACAAACACAGAAGATGATTTAAACAGATAAAGGGTTAGGCACCTTATATTCCTGCAGTGAGGTTTGTTTGTTTCTACTTTAAAGGACCCTCACTATACCCAGTTTAACAAGGACAAAAGTCCTCTTCAAATGCCTCACTGCTCACTCCACTTGTTTCCATACCTGCAAAACAAGAACAATATTGGATGAGTAGAACTTATATGGAGGGGAAATAAATTAGGCAGACTTCACCTTCATCTGCACATTTATAACATTATACAGTAAAATTTATAGAAACCAACCTTTTATAAGGTAACAGATTACAGTATATGATAGTATTTTAGCCTGAAGGTGTGATTCTCAACCCGGCCCTCGGGAATCCCCAGACAGTCCACATTTTTGCTCCCTCAGGGAGCTGGGAAGGACCAAAAACGTGGACTGTCTGGGTGTGTCCAAGGGCCGGGTTGAGGAACAAGTATTTCATAATGGCCTCCATATCTCAGTAGAAAGTAGTTGTCAAGCAGAAATGAGTAAGCAAGAATATAAATACCATTCTGATGCACAAATATAACTGAAAATGGGTGACTGTCACAGTGGCAAATTTATCAAGAAGTCTTGTAGGTGACTAATTTCTATTATCTGAATCCACCTAAAATTTCACCACCTGTAAAGGACGTTGCAGTGATTCACGAGATATTTAGGTATCAGATTTCAGTGAAACTCTCTCCTGTGGGTCACAGTGTTCAGTGTTATCGTTCTTTAAAATGAAATGTAACTTATTTTGGGCTGACGCTTGTTGATGCCTCTGAGTCCCAAAAGGGATTTCCTGGGTAGAGATGATAAATAGAATTAGGTCATGGTTTATCTTTGTTTCTAGGAATAAATGAATGTATCTCTGAGGATACATGCAGTGTTGAAGATTAACGGTACCATTTTACAATAAGACTACCCTTATAAAGTGTTTATAAGTGTTTATAGATGATTCATAATCAGGTTATTAATTAGGTTATAACACTTTGTAAATCGTTAATTGACAATAATAAGCTAGTTATAGACTTTTTTATTAATGAGTTACTGCCATTTATGTGGCAAAAGGGAGCCTTATTGTAAAGTTGAAGCAATTAAACATTGTTTACTTGAAGAGGGTGATTCCTGGCTATGATATTTTAATTTTGACCTTAAAATTGCCTTTATGGTTCTTTACTAAGGTTATATTGAAGAACTAATTATAAATATAGCATTACCCTAGTAAGGGAGCTGGATCCAATCCAATACAAAACAGGGCACAAGGCTGGGGTCCACCCTGGACGGGATGCCAGTCCATCACAGGGCATGGGGCAGCAGACACCCTGGATGGGATGCCAGTCCATCACAGGGCACGGGGCTGGGGTCCACCCTGGACGGGATGCCAGTCCATCACAGGGCGCGCACACACACACACACACACACACGCACATTATCATTCTCTTTGGGTAATTTCGGCAGTAGTCTAAATGCCATTGGGAGGAAAACCACAAGACACATGGAAAACATGCAAATTCTACGCAGACAGAGAGGAGGAGGGATTCAAACCCCCAACCCTGGATATATGAGCCTCTGCGCTGCCCATAAACACAAGAAGTTATATTTAACATCTCTTACTGATGATTGTGTCATAAAGTCTAAAGTAAAACTGAACTCATGAGTCTACATACAGACAGACAGACCTTACTAGCTAATAACAGCATGACTGTTATTGTACAAGCTACTGTATTATTATTTGTCTATAATATACTTTTATTATTGTATCAGAAAAATTTGTTATCCACTAGCTGAGGGCCAGAAGACTATGATATACAGTAAGTACATCAATATAGTCAAAACAGAAGCTCCAATGATACACTGCACTGTAATAATATAGTACACTCAGTACTGGTAGCTACCAAAAGACACTGAAGTCCAATTTAATTAGATTTAAAGGATTAAAGGGAAAAAAAAAGTATTAAGAGATAGAATCTGAGACCACAAAAAGAAGTTTGTACGATACCTTGATGGTCTTATTCTTTGTTTGGTGAATTAGTATGATTAACAATATCAGATCTTGCACCCTGTCCAAAATACATGCAGTATCAGGAAACAAAAGACAGTATTAGTGTTTTGTGGACAAAATATAGCTGGGGGTTAGTTTTATTAATATAAACAGACAGAAAAGTACAAGTAGAGTGGGAATATATGGAGAAACGCAGCTGGCTGTTAATAGCTCTGGAGGAGGCTGACAAGGCCAGTGGGTTGAAGGGTACCGTTAGATTCAGGATTCTATGCGTCACATGCACAGTTACACTGGTGCAACCACTGAAGTGAAATGTAAATGTGAATTTAAGGATGATTTGTGATCTTGAAACTACGAACAGCTTTAAGAGGTTTTGTTTTATAGAATTTCTATATAAAGATCAACATGGTCTCTGAAAATGATGTGAGAAGTAAAAAGCAAAGACAGAAGAGCTAAAAACAAGAGAACAGGAGCTATTGAAGCGATCTGGTGATGGTGAGTTTTACATCACGTTTGACTAGAAAGTTATCAAGCATTAACATGGAACGACCTTTCTGCAAACATATTTTTGGCTTTTGTTTTGACTTTCAGTCTGAAATTATTTTGGTAAACCTGATTTGCGAGGGGGACACAAAACTAAACAGTGAAATTCAGTGAAATAATCATACAACCACTGAAATAGCTGTGCCTGGCAACAGTTCTCCCACAAAGAATCCCAGAGATGTAAACAAGAGAGCAGACAGCCATAAATTAAGAGAGACACCCTGGACGCTTCTGGACAGGTTTTATGGCAGCTCATCACTGGGGGGCTCGTCTGGGCTGCCTAGTCATAGTATGATGCACCTTCACTCACTTACTGAATGTCTGAATGTCAGGTATCAGACAGAATTTAGGTGGTTCTTATTGTTCTTATTGACCCTATGCACGTGGGTTAATTTTATAAATCTTTGCTTAATTCACACACTCCAATAATTTTTTTCTTGACCCTATATAGTTCAGTTCATTTCAGAAAACTTTCCTTAAATGACACACTATAATAAAAGTTTTTCTAATGATCTTATACACTTCAGTTCATTTCAGTATAGTCTTTACACAATGTCATGCAATGTTTAATAAGCTTAATATCCCGTTTCCAAACTCTAGCACTCTTCTGTGATGCAGTGTTGGACCCCCCCAATCCAGTCCTCGGGACCAACAGTCAGTCCACATGCTAAATAAAACGTGGACTGTCTCTGGGTCCCCAAGGACTGGACTGGGAAACACTGCCGCATTTGGAGCTGCTGCTCTTGCAGTACATCATGAGAGACCGTGGTATAGGTCATGCTGGGAGATCGGTATGGGCTGGAACGGGTGGCTGTAATCAGTGGTGCCATTAGAGACAGGAAAGGAAATTGCTACTTTAGGATTCAGCCGCCATTTCCATGGTACATCATGGCATGGGGATGGCATGGTGGTGCAGTGGTTCATGCTGTTGCCTCACATCTCTGGGACCCGGGTTCGAGTCGCCACCATGACGCCATGTGTATGTGGAGTTTGCATGTTCTCATCATGGGATTTCCTCCAGTTTCCCGCCTCAAACCAAAAACATTCTGAGGTTAATTGGAGCTGCCAGATCATCAATAGGTGTGAATGGTGCATGTGCCCTGCAATGGGTTGTCACCCCATCCTGGGTTGTTTCCTGTCTTGTACCCATGGGCTCCAGGATAAGCTCTGCACAACCATGAATAGGATGAGCAGTTAGAGAAAATGGATGGATTAACATGGGCTGTCCTTTTGCTGTAAGGTTTACAGTATTTACAAAGAACCAGGCAGGATGAAATTCAAGGATAAGACAGTGGACATTTATGTGAAACTTACATTGCAGCCAGTTCCAGGGAGTGTAGGACATGGGAGTGAGAAGGAGCATTTCCTGCACTCTGCCAGGTCAAAGTAGGGCTGGTGATTCAAATCTTGTCCCATCACTGTGTGTGTGAAGTTTACATTTTTTGCCTATCTTGGCATCAATGTCTCCCCGCAATCTATAAACTTCCGAATTCACTCAAAACTCCAATTTGTTTTTGAATGTATGTGTGTTGGATGTACTAAATTATCTGGGGGCCCTATGCTGACATAGGTGGGGGGGGGGGGGTAAGTGGGGCATTTTAGCTATTTTTGCAGTCAAAAGAGAAACAAGAGAGAATTAAAAATGATGGAATATCAATAATATGCTAATCAAATGCGAGGACGACAGTGAGGGATGTTAGCAATCAGGGTGGGGGCGAGAGTGTTGTCGTTAAGATTCACCGATCGGGGGGAGGGAGTATCGAGCTTGACGATGGATTGGCCAAATTTAAGATATATTATTTTATTATAGACTATAATATTTTAATCAAGAGTGTTATATAAATGGTTTGGAGTAGACGTTTGATCTTTGTGTTTTCTTACAAAAAAAAATGTAGATCAGCAGGGGGCCCCCTAGAGCAAGGGTTGGGGGTGCTCACTCCTGCTCCATCCCCCCAAGTTCCACCCCTGATGTCAAGTAATACACAGAAACCTCATCCAGTACCCTACCTGTTAATCTCCGACCTCGCTGCCATAATGTCCCAATCATCATAATCCTAAAATGTATAAAAATGAAAATGCATGATTTTAGTAATATCACCCAGATGGAATTAGGATAGCCACTGAGCAGAGGTGAGGTTGCAAGACTACACCCAGTGTAACCTATGAGCCTTCTGCTCACTCTGCTTTTGGAAGGAACCCAGGTTTCAGGGTAGCTCACCTACTCAACTTCCTTCATGCCAAATGTCAGCTCACCCATTTCCCTGGAAGGCTGGCTTACGTTCCCTCCATCCATCTGTCTTCCAGTCACTCATCCTAGTCAGGTTCCATGGTATTCTGCACTAAGTCACAGTAACGCTTCACAGTTGGATGGCTTACGTTAAACACTATAATCTAGTTGGGCTAAACCCTCACCATAGGTAAAAGTAAGTCATAAGCACCTGACAGATCATCAAAGCAGAATAAGCAACATTTAAACCATCTGAATTCATTTGTCTTTCTAGGTAAGATAAAATCAGTGTCACTGTTACAGTTGACTAATGATAAAGCTTAATTATTCTGAAGCTCACCAAAACGCCCTTGACTACCAAATACAGTCAGCCCACATCTTACACGTTTTTTTTGATAGTGCAGTTTTGAATGATCACGGTTCTGCTAGGTACCATATTGTACTGTGTGTGCACAATTTCTCCCTAAACAATGCATTACATCACCTATTGTACTGTTGTTACATATGATTTACATTGTAAATAGGCCCTTTTATATAAGGGTCTTGAACATATGAGGTTATGGAGTATCGCGCTGGGTTGTGGAACCAATTGCTTGTGGAAGCATAAGATGCGAGAGCACTGTACCCAGCAGCAGAATTTAGCTGAATTTTCTTGGCAGCTGGTCTTATGTACCAGGTGCCACGACAGGCAGGTCAGTGTGTCTCACAGGGAGCACAAAATCCAGGGGTAGTGATTCAAGCACCATCTGGAGCTCAGCAGCTGACCCACACAGAGCAGCGACGGCAGTAAAACCCACAGCACCTGGGCACCCATCACCCGCAGGCACTAAGCTCTACCTCTTCAGCACAGGTGGCCATTGGGGGGGCGTCCAAGCAGGGATGCTGAGCTCATGTACAGCACCAGATGTGTCTCAGCTCCTCTATAACCCGGTGTCCAAATTTAAGCCCAGTTAAACCAAGCTAATTAGAAGTCCCCCATAGGTAACCCATGCATGAAAATTATAATATTGCAAAGTACTAAAAGTAAATGCCGTTCATCCGAGTTAAAAACATCCTCAAAAAATACTGCTTCAAGTGCAACACTGGGTTGATGAACCATCTGTGAAAATGAACTTCAGCAGGTTTACACAGCTGGTGGCAAAGGATGACTCAGCCATGACTGCGTCAACACCAGCCCAATGAGGTCATGATAAGAAGGAAAATTTATTGCAGCATATTGAACTGCTTAAAGGGTGAATAGAACGTAAGCTCTCTATGTGGTTGACCAAAAAAGTCGATCAGAGGAGCAACTGTCTGTATTAGAATAGTGTGATCTTTTTTATGGACAAGTCTTCATCAAGTTAGCTTGTAAAGAAGGACGGAGAGCAGCAATTATAAGATCATGTGGTAGAGAGTGCCTAGACAATCCCAAATATACAGTCCTCCTTGCTGAAACTTGTCTCATCATTTTCGATTTCAGATGTCATTAACACCCACTGTTTCATTGCATATGCAAACTATTCAACTACTATGTTTTGAAATAACCCTACATTCAAACCAAAACACGCCCAAAAAAATCTACATTAAAAACTCAAAACGTACGATAGATATTAAATGCAAGTGAGATAACATATTTTGGATGTCTTCAGCCCTTATCTGAAGCTGCTAATTGTGTCACAGCTTCATCACTGTCGATTTATATACCGATTTGTATATATACCAAATCTACACTGTATGGACAAAAGTACTGGGACACCTGGCCATTACACCTGCAGGAACTTTTTTGACATCCCATTCTAAATCCACAGGCATCAACATGAAGTTGGTCCCCCCTTTGCAGCTATAACAGCTGCCACTCTTCTGGGGAGGTTTTCCACAAGAGTTTGAAGTGTGTCTGTGGGAATTTTTGCCCATTCATCCAGAAGAGCTTTTTTGAGGTCAGGCATTGATGTTGGACATGAAGGCTTGGCTCGCAATTTTTATTATAGTTCGTCCCAAAGGTGTTTGATGGGGTTGAGGTCAGGGCTCTGTGCCAGTGAAGTTCTTCCACACCAAACTCACCCAACGAGGTCTTTATGGACCTTACTTTATGCACAGGGACACAGTCATGCTGGAACAGAAAAGGGCCTTCCCTAAACTGTTCCCACAAAGTTGGAAGCATAGAACTGCCCAAAATGTCTTGGTTTGCTGAAGAGTTAAGAGATCCCTTCACTAAAGGGCCTAGTCCCAATACACACCCCCATACCATTATCCCTCCTCCACCAAACTTTACAGTTGGCACTATGCAGTCAGGCAGGCAACGTTCTCCTGGCAAAAACATGCTCTGCATCAGGATTCATCCATCAGTCTGCCAGACTGAGAAACGTGATTGCATGCAGCTGCTCAGCCATGGAAGCCCATTCCATGAAGCACCCGGCGCAGTTTTTGTGCTGCAGTTAATGCCAGAGGAAGTTTGAAACCCTGCAGTTATTGAGTCTACAGAGCACTGGCAACTTTTCCACATTATGTGCCGGAGGACTCCATGACGCGGTCGGCTACTTCCCGATACTGTCCATATAGTGTACATACTATACTTTATTCACTGTGCTTTATTTATTTATGTTTATTCACTGAGGTTAGATTCAGACACAATGCAAAGAGCCACCATACCACCCACCTACACATTCAGTTTATTATTATTATTATTATTATTATTATTATTAATAATTATTATAACTGGTAACTCAGGCTTGTATGTTGTTGGCCAAACCATTCATCTTTCAGCCACTCACTGTCTTTGGGCCATGAGAGGAAGCTGGAGTTCCCTGCCCAGCACAGGAAGACCACACAGACCACACTCACATTGAGCGGAAGCGGACGTGGGTTCAAGCCCCCAGCCCAGGACGTGTGAGGTAATGGCGCTGCCCTCCAAGCTATCATAAATTCCACTTTGAGATAAATCATACAGTGATACTTTTTATAATGATCCCTCTACAGACAATATGATTTATCGTTACTCATCATCACGTTTTTCTAGAATGAGTTCTCAGGCGCGCCATAATCTGCAATACAGACCTTTCAGTTGAGAATTACATATACCTCCAGAGCTGCTACACCACGCTGATCGAATGTTTGCCATCCATTCATTTGTCAGTGTTGTTTTTGAAGATAAAATTAAATGTGTATCCAAAACAACCCAATAGCTCATTGACTTTTTCATGCTGCCTCAACCTATATTTGAAAATATCAGCGGATAAACAAAGGACTTACAAACAATAAATTACTACGGTGGAAGTGGTCATTAGGAAGGAATGCAACTTGGGTCCATTTTTAACTAGATGATGTTTTTCCGATGCTTATCATTAAATGAAACAATTTGGTAAGAAACCAGTGTTCTAAGAATGAGCCTTGAATGAGCGACTGGGAGCGATGGCATTCCCGGGCAGGAAGTCGAACACTTACAGATCCTATTTCTCTCTCCTCCTGCTGAAAACAGGATGAAGACATAATAAGGGTCAAGCTGTCAGGAACCCTATCTGGCATATTCGAGAAGAAAATGCATCAGCCTAAGATAAGCATGAGCCTTTGGAAAGCGCTGCAAATTCAAGGTTGAGTCAAACTATGTCCTTGAAGAAGAAACCCGAAAATGCTACACATAAACAGCTCCATGAACTTGTAATGCACTGTTTATGCAGCTGAAAACTGAAAAGGGACACTATTCCAGCCTGCTATACTGAATTTACTTAATTGCTTTATACTATTTTTTTATAATTTCTCCGAAAATATTCAAATCTCTGCTCTGTATATTTTACACACAATTGTTTAATAATAAACGATTTGTTGACTTATCGTCATATACAATACTGTGCAAAAGTCTTAGGCAGGCAAAGAAAATTATGTTTAAATTATCCTCGTGTTGGTGTAAAACTATGATATTAATGCCTGTCAAAGTGTGTCAGTTTAGCCATTTCAGAACCTTTGCTAAAATCATCCCAGTATTTGCAGTAACCATCCAGTGCAGCCATGTATTTTTTGACTTGGCCAAAAGCTCACCTCATACAGCTAGTCAATCTGTCACTGACTTTTTAAACCAATTTATTTTTTAAATTTCCCTGCTGTTGGTGAAATTTAACAAAATCATGGGACGGCTGAGGTCCCCCTGAGGAGAGGTTAGGGAACTGAAGCGGTGTTCATCTAGACATCCAACTAGATATCAGTAACTTTTTAGAAAACAGAAGAAATTATTACTAGTTTTTATTGTTACTCTTAATTTGCACATGTTCTAATGTTAAAAGGTGTTTTTGTTCTAAGCCAAAGTACACTTGCTACCCAGATAAACAGCTTCAAACATTTCTTTGGACTGCCTAAGGCTTTTGCACAGTACTGTAAAATTTTTAAAAATCAGAAAACAAGAAATTTGGATACTGCCATAACGAACAACCCTTCATAGTGCTCATTCACCTATTACATCAGAAACGAACATGATTCTATTCAGTCACGTGGCAGCTTTTTACTGACAAACTTACGTCCAATAATAGCACCTCAAGGTTGGCTGACCGAGCAGAGTTTGCCACATGTTCTGTCGACGTGTTCAGAATAACAAAACGCGAGACACGCTTTTTTCGCATTTAGTAAAAATAAATATAGAAAATATAACATCATAACAATCATAATCCTGTGTTCTTTACTACCGGGCCCCTATCGACTGATATGGAAAAAAATATTGTGATAAAATATTTTACCATGTCGATTAGCTCTATGCGGAGACCTGCTCATGACCTAAAGATTATATATATATATATATATATATATATATATCATGGTCACGCTTTTACTAATTTGTTTCCATGATGTATTAAATCATGGTCATGTTTTACTCAATCGTTCCCTTTTAGTTAAATCGTGGCCACATTTTATTAATTCATTCTCACAATATATTATTAAATATGTGAACGATATGTCTAACTTTTATCATTATGTCTTGAGCGAGTCTCTGTAGCCCTAAAACGACCAGCAACTTATTTTTAATTATCATTTTTTCATTTTTTGAAATGACAGAATATCTAACAGCATAAACACTACCAAGTGGCACCAATACTGTCTATTTAGAATATACTTTAACGTTATGTCTGTAGTAAATTCAACAATGATATATGCCTGAAAAAATACAAATTCACCATTTCATGTGTTACCGCGTTATTGCTGGTGAAATACCAGATAGTTCTACATTTCACAATGCCACATTCATTCTCTAGATTAAAATGGATTTTCTTTCTTTGTGTCACTGTGTAAAACAGTGAATGAAAGGAGCTCTTGCTTTGATGATCTTATGAGTAAACTGAGTGTTAGTAATCAGAGAAGGTTCCTCATTAATGGATTCACCAAAGAGAAAGGGCACATTGAAATGGCACTGACCCCCTTTTGATTGAAGATTGAGGAATTGCAGCAGCATTTACTCATACTTCACAATGGGGAAAACACCTTGTTTTGCAAGTAATAATTCAGCTGCTTTGTGACACAGAGGTCTCACACGAGCTTGCTGGTGTAAACAAAGAGTTTCCCCAAGTTCCATTATCTTCCAGCAGATTCCTGCATATTACAGACGGCAGAAAGAGAAGGAGGAACATAACCAGGTCACATTCCTCAGAAGTGACACGACAGCTTCTCTTAGGGCTTCCCTGACGACCCATAGCGCCAATGAAGTGAAAACCAGCCTTTGAGAAGCGAAACCATGGAGACGCCGATTCACACAATGTAAACTTCCTGTTTTATTCTGTAAAGAAGTCACAAAGGTGACGGAATATTCACAGTTACATTACTAATTGGCATCTGCGTGAATGCATCGCGCCAGAAATTGTCACGCATAACTACACACGCATAACACATTGTTGAAATTGATTAATAACGTGAATGGTATCTATAACCGTCCCAGTTTCAAACATCTCAGCATGGCAAAGACATTTCCTGCTGAGCTGCTATATTTTTTTTAAATATCAAATTGTGTGATAGATCGGTTTCCTTCCTCCATTTTCAGTCATGATATTTTTACATTCATTTTAAAGGTGTTTTTCTTGAACACAGCATGGCTGCAGCTCAGAGTATTTGCTGGCATTTGCAGGGACGCGAACAGAGGGAGGCCTTCACCGTGTCTCAGTTGGTAGTTCATAGCTTCTTAGGTTGGGGGTTTAAATCATGACTCTTCTCTGTGTAGGAGGAATTTACATGCCCCCCCCCCCCACCACCACCATATTATGAGGGTTTCCAAACAAAAGGCATGCAGTTAGAATTACTGGCATCTATAAATTATCTGCAGTATACTAGCCCTGTGAGAGCCTGGTGTCCAATCCTGGGCGTACACCTGTCTTTTGACTCCCTGTCCAGGACAAGTAGATGGATGAACAGAAGCTACAGAAGTTTTGGGGTCCCCTGCAGGGTCCCCTGCGTTTTTAAAAGTGCAATTTCTGCAAACACCTTGAACAGCTGCCACTTGTAGAGGACAGATCATCAAAATAATCCCAGCATGACTCTCCAAAACAGGCCCCCACACTTTCGAGCCGTTCTGCTCCACATTCAGCACAAACATTTCCTGACAGGCCACTAACCACACAATCGCAGGCTCTCACTCCCACTGCAGTGTAAACCCTCTCAGACAGACATTTTAATCTTCCTGCATCTTGATTACGTGCGAGAGAATAATGCAGCCTTTCTTCAGGTTATAGGCAATAAGCATACAAGTCAGAGTCGAATCATTACCAGTTTCCAGTTCCTCAAGTAAAACTGGAACTTTGAACTGGTCGTGGTATCATGGTGGTCTGGTCCTGCAGAGTCTTGTCCCTTCACTATGTAACCCTGCCCATGGACATGTTTTAGCAATAGATGAGGCTTGGCCCTGATTTGTCATAGTGTCCCATATTTTCCATGGGTTTATTGCAAAGGAAATGTGCAATTCAGCTTCCAAGCAGGATGCTTGTAATCTTAAGGTATTATATGCTTACAGCATTATAAGCTTTGGAGTAGTCATGCTTCTCGAGACTCACACTATAGAATCTATCTAGCTATTCTACGGCAGTGTTTCCCAACCCGGTCCTCAGGGACCCACAGATGGTCCACATTTTTGCTCCCTCCCAGCTTCAAAAACATAGTCTGCAGGTCTCCAAGGACCGTATTAGGAAACACTGCCCTAAGGTAATACCAATACAGTGCACTCACACCTGGACACAGATTCGACACATTATGTTTATAACCTAATGGGATAATCAACCCTTTTCCATCTAACCTCTGAGCTGGATATGTGTAATATAATATATTTATATTACACATTGTAATATAAATAATATTGTTCAAACTTTGTGTAAATCCATCCTTAACATGAGCGCTGTACGGAACTGAATCTTTTTCATATGTGCATTTACCAAGTGTAAGCAGAACGCTTGGTCACCTGCCGTCCTGTCACTGTCAAACGGAGGCCATGGATAGAAGAGATAGACAAAAAAGGCCTCACCAAGCAATATTTATCAACAAATTATATTTTCAACAATTAACTGTTTATTGTAAAATTTATTAGTCTGTCATTATTGCTAGTAGCGACTGACTAACCGCTACCTATCAGAGAAATGTTGGTATTTATTGGGTCGTATCACTATATCATCTACTGACCATTCAGTGGTCTGAAAATGATGGTGCTCGACCGTTTGCTGGTGCTGCGTCATGGTGTTTCAGAAATGAAGGATTTACTAGGGAGAAGTGCGATGACTTCATGTTTATTTTACGGCTCCTGTTCAAATATTCTGAGCTGGATAAAATCTAGCACAGAAATGGCTGTCTAGGAAGAAGATTAAAATCTTCCTTGATGCTTTTGATGTTGCCAGTTCTAAAACACAGACATGCAACACTAACATTATTGAGTGTGGTTTATTCTCTGTGGAGAAAGACTCAGACTGCATGGTGCCCCCCACCCCGACAGTGGGCGTGGCCCTGTGACATTCCAGGGCCTCTGTGTGACCCTGCTCTGGCCCCCCTCCCGCTTTGGTTTCCCTCGCTGGCGTGAAACGGTGCTGTTGTCATCGTAACACCTTTTTTGTGTTTCCGTCAGCTGTCAGCGTTACACCTCATGAGCTGAGGTATTGTCCCGTGTTTAAGTTCCTACTCATTAATTGGTGCCATCGATACACACCAACACACCAGAGATGCTGAAGACATATCCAGGTGTGTGTGGGCGGGAGGGGGGTTGGAGCACGCCAAATGTCCCCACAATGTGGCAAAATCTGTTACTTTTTAGCTTGTGTGGAATATTTTTCAGGTCCCCACAATATAAACCGTAATTTTGTAAAAATCTTTGATTGCAATCTGAAAACAAAATATGCCTAAAACATATGATATAGCTTGGGGCTGGGTCAGGGATAAGGTCGTCATTGCTGGGATAGAAGTGAATGGATAGTCCCCACAAACGTGTGTGTGTGTGTGTGTGTGTGTGTGTGTGTGTGTGTGTGTGTGTGTGTGTGTGTGTGTGTGTGTGTTGGGGGGCCGGAGGGGAGTTGGGTGGTCAGATATACATTACATTGTGTGGACCAAATGCCTGACTTTGGGGGGGACCTTTTTTTCAGTCCCCACAAGGGGAAATTCAATTTTATAAAAATCTGTGACTGCAAACAAAAAAACTAAAAATGCCAAAAGTCTTGTATTTGTCATAGTTAGCATTAGCATTTTTCCCATAGAAATGAATGGGTGGTCCCAACAAAGATATGATTACAGGTCTATCTCTCTCTCTATCTCTCTATCTCTCTCATATATATATATATATATATATACACGTGTGTGTATTTGTGTGTGCACACCCCTACATCAGATATCAGATAGGATAAGCTCCAGCTTTCCAGAAGGTTTGAATCCCATGACCTGCAGAGCAGTAATGTGTCCCCCTGAGTGCGGCCCTTCACCCCCTTCACGCCCCCGCTCCAGAGACGCTCTCTAAAGCTGCTCTCTGACCCCAAGCTCTTTGTCCTCATGCGTCTGTCTCTTTAAACAGAGCTGTGTGCTAAATAAATAAATGTAGTGTGAGATGCAACGGAGAGGCATATTTAGCTTTGCCTAATTTTAAAGCAACACTTTCTAAGTAACGAAAGCAGGTCAGTTCATGAAGTACGTGGAGAGGGACCACACTGCGTATACAGATGTATACCTCCATCCATGCATTCATCTTCCAGACATGGATCCCAGTGAGAATCGCAGGGGATTCTGGGACTGATCCTGGGCAGCACAGGGCACACCCTAGGTGGCATGGTAAGTATAATTCCCCAAAGAAAACGTATGCAGCTCTTCCATCCATATGGGAAAATGGTGTCATGGGCAGGAATGCGCTGTGTTCCTCAGATACGGTCAGCGACCTTTTTGTCACGATGTGTCCCATTGTAATTCTCCCCTGAGTCATTTTTTTCTGGACATTGAACAGCTTCCACAAGCCATATATAGGAACAAAGGGATCACATTAGCGGTGTCACAGCGCCTGGCACAAAGCGGCAGGGCGGTCGATAAAGGCTAGGTTTCACTGGAGGGGTACAAAACGTTCACGATTATCAAGCACGGCACATTGCTCCGTCATCAGAAAGCAACCTGACGCAAAGCCCACTGCCCTGGTTTACACAGGAAAGGCCCGAAAGGGGCGGGGTAGGCAGCGCAGTGAAACGACAGGCCGTGACACACTTCCTGTCCTGAGCAGGGTGTATGCAGCCTGCTAAACTGATACAGCCTTAATCACTCAGCGTCTTTATTTGTGCCTGCTTGTATCGACACATGGACATTAAGCTTCAGCAAAGCACACATCAGAAAGGGCAAAGGGCACATTTCAGTCCACGTGATACATGTTCTAGAAAATGAATAGAAATGTAACTAAAGTTCTTTGTTGGATTACGTGAGGACTGAGTGAGGACTGGTAATATGCTCGACTTTGGCTCACTGGTGCACACATCTCAAAAAGAACAAAAAATGCTCTTCAGTTGTTCTATTCTTTATTTAGGGGCAGGAGCAGGCCAGAAATTATTTTTTTAAATTGTTTGCATTGCTATTTATTTGATTTTAAGACAATGGCTTAACATTACTTATGATGACCGCTAAAAATGGGTAAAGGGCAAAGTAAAATCTGAAATTCACATACCCAGATGTGGGTAGTTCAGGTCCAGAGAGTAAAAGTCCGGCCCAAGATTTTGTTTCAACCAACCAGCTGAGGACTCTGTGATTGTGACACTTTATACTCAACTTGTTGGCTGAAACAAAATCTTGGTCTGGACTTTTACTCTCTGGACCTGATCTACCCACCTCTGCACATACCTTTATATGAACCTAGAAAGTCTGATGTTTGCCATGCAGTGTAAGCTTAGCATTCTGGTAATGGGTGGCTTTTAGAGGTCACCGTGTTTTTTCATGTCATTGTTTTCGCAATCCGTTTCTGTCCCCATTGCATGATTTACGGAACAAGAAGAAGATGAGATAGAAGAATGATGGGGTCCAGATCCTCCGTGCGCTTCTTGCTTGATGTGCACCATGTTTGCAAAACAAGGCATACATGATTCGGATGAAAAGGAAGGTGAGCATTTTGCTAAGCCTGAAGAAGCATCGTGGAATTCTAGGCAACCAGCTCAAGCTCATAATCAACATCTTTAGCTAGACCACTTAGACAAACCCCATATCAGGCCAGTGACAGTATGAATTAACGGTAAAGATTGTTCTTAAAGCTACTGGGCTGGGACACTGATGTAAGGTTTAGTTTCTGCAGTCAGGAGAGTCGCTAGACATTTACGAAAAGGGGGCATAAGTCCTAAATCTTTACTAGAGGGGGTCCCTAATGAGAACACACTATTTAACCTAAATAGCATACTTTTTTTGGGGGGGGGGGGTGGCTCCAACCACCCTAAAACAGCCAATCAGGCCATAGGAAACATTTTGTTTTATGACTGAAACAAGAACCACAGTAAACTTAATCTGCATGTACTTGGAATAAAGTACCATACATAACAAAAACATCCTATCAGCATAAGTAAGCAGCATTTTATGCCCTAATTACTTAAATGTAAAGCAGCATAATTAGTATAGTTGCATAATTTCATGATTTCATCATGCAGAAAAAAATTCAGTGGAAATTGTGCTAATACCAGACTTGAAGTCATGTTAGGTATGTTCGATATGAGGATGCATTTTATTACTGACAAAAGACACCCATTTTTCAGGGAGTCTGTACGTTGATATCTATCACTTTTCTGTAACCACTTAGCTAATCCTGGGTCATGAACACGGAGCCTTTGCCTGGAAGTATAGGTCCAAAGAGCACCTTGGATGTGGTGTCAGTCCATCACACGGTACAACAAACAAGGGACGATGCAGAGACTCCAGTACTGCTAAACCACATGTCATTGATGGATGCATGCAATCACAAGGAGAACGTGTACTGCCCCCCCCCCCCTCCACACACACACACACACACACACAGCACCAGGGCAGGAATTAAACCCACAACCCACAGAGGTAACACAATTTCAGGGGGCAATGCTGTAGTGCACTTATATTTAATGCATTAATTAACCAGAAAATAAGTGCTAGTGCTGTACTAATCTCATGTTTGTTCATCATTATTAAGTCATAACGGTTCATGTATTTCATGCAGTTACTGTATTTGTTCATGATTTGTACTTGAGTATTAACTGAGTTACTAAGGCTACATTCACATTATCAGCCATATTGTCTGTTCCGATTTTCTGCTTAGATATGATTTGCCTGTCTTGATGGTTCATATTCTTAATTAAAAGTGACCTGTATCTAACTATAATTTGAACACATCTGCCCCCCTAAACAGCTTACATGCTCAGATTGATATGTTTTTGTGCAAGTCATCTGTACCACCGACAACGAAAAAATGCTCAGTATAGTGCAAACGTATAAACAAAAAACCATATGACTTGTGATCGGTCACATGGCTATAAATCAGATACGGATCCAATCTAGAGCCACATATGAAAGTGACTCAAATCTGATTTGTGTGCCCACACCATCCATCCGTTTTCTGCAAGCACTTGTCCCATTCGAGGTCATGAGGGGCCCGGAGCCTATGGGTGCGAGGCAGGGAACATCCCAGGGTGGGGCAGCCCTGCACATTCACACATACAGACGATCTGGTAACTCCAATAAGCTTCAATATGAAACCAGAGTACCAAAAGGAAACCTTGTAATGACACGAAGAGAACATGCAACCTCAACACACATGGAAATCTGGTCCAGAGGTGTGGTGCAACAGGGCCATCCACTGCACCACTGTGCCACCATCCACTGCACCACTGTGCCGTCAGCCACTGCACCACTGTGCCATCATCCACTGCACCACTGTGCCGTCAGCCACTGCACCACTGTGCCATCATCCACTGTGCCACCATCCACTGCACCACTGTGCCACCATCCACTGCACCACTGTGCCATCAGCCACTGCACCACTGTGCCATCAGCCACTGCACCACTGTGCCACCATCCACTGCACCACTGTGCCGTCAGCCACTGCACCACTGTGCCGCCATCCACTGCACCACTGTGCCCCCCTGTGTATCAATACAACCCTAAAAATCAGATCGGACTCACATTCAGGCAAAACATCAGATCTGAGTAATTGGGGTGAATGTAGCCCAGGTTACTTGTGCCTCTCACGTATAGTGTTACCCCCACAAAATGATACTAAATAATATTGTGAGCTCACCAATTATTCCTGATAACATGATAGTTTCTCTTGCTGATTCTTTATCTGGAACAGAAAGTTTAATTAAACAGCAAGCTAAAAACAACTAGATAGCTAAGTCTTTGAAATTGTTAGGGAATTCAATTTTATTTAATTCGTATATCACATTTTCACTACATTACATCGCCTCAAAGCGCTTTACATTTTCCCTGCTTACAGCCCCCAGTGAGAACCCAGAGGCCACAGTGGCACGGAAAAACTCCCTAGAAGGAATAAACCTCGGAAGGAACCAGACTCTAAGGGGGGGCCCATCCTCCAGGGGCCGGCAGAGGAAGTCAAATGAGCAAGATGATGAAGTCCCAATTCACACTGTCCCACTTTTAACATTTGAGTCTCAAAGCGGGGGACAGGCAGATGATGGCAGGACGGACAGTGGTACAGCAGCAGAGCATGCAGGAGAGACGTCACAGGTAGTAGGGCGAGCAGGAGAGACGTCACAGGCAGCAGGGCGGGCAGGAGAGACGTCACAGGCAGCAGGGCAAGCAGGAGAGACGTCACAGGCAGCAGGGCGGGCAGGAGAGACGTCACAGGCAGCAGGGCGGGCAGGAGAGAC
>JAODLC010000123.1:17858743-17877732 GCA_026781145.1 Hippopotamyrus pictus | reverse complement strand
GTGTGTCAAAGTGTTAGTCCCAGTGCATTATATGGCTTGGCGATGTCTAACACACATTACAGTGTGTCAAAGTGTTAGTCCTAGTGGCTGCAAACTGTCAGGCTTGGGATTTTTGGGATTTACTGTGGCCATAAGTTATAAAAGGCCCGTGCCTTTGGTCTGCGCTGATCATGTGACTATGGATTATATGGGTCTTTAGATTTGCATTCTGCCGCATTGGGTTGTGTTTGAGGAGAGGGATAGTGTTACCGCTTTGAGGGGGTGTGGAGAAGGATTTTGAAACATGAATTCGTGAAGCTGAAATCTCCGCCGTGAACCTTTGTTAAAGCCATTTGCTTTCATCACATAGCTTTTGTTGTTCTGACATGCCAAGTTTTCTTTAACAGAAATAAATTAGTAATGTTACTTGACCGAGTGAAAGGAAAGTGGACAGAGGAGATAGTAGAGTCCAGAATGTCTTTTCCACTTGGACCTTATGTTTTGGAAAGGGTAGAGAAGACTCAGTCATTGATGAATAATTTTCTTCTGGTGACAGATAATTTGGGCAAATGAACTTTATCTTTGAATCCTATGAAGGCCTGGTTTGCACTGGAAGGTTTATTAAAACGTTAACTATAACTGCATATAATATACAGTAAACTCTAAAATGAATACATTTAAATATGAACATGAATTAATACATTTAAAATGTAAATAAAATTAAATATAAATGATGCATTTACGGATACTGTGCAGTTCCTTCTAACATGACTTTTGTTGTCTATGACAAAGTTGTCTATGACAACTTTTGTTGTCTATGATCTCAGTTTTATTTAAGGGAAGCTGCTGTTCAGCATTGAACAAAGATAAGTACTATATGCTGTTTGGCACTTGCCAGTGTCCCTTTCTTTGAGATTCTGTTCATATATCTTTCTGAGAAAAAGAAAAAAGAAACGGCATTCCATTCCTATGAGTCCATGTTGAGACACGGACAGGAAGCTCCGAATTATTAATACTCAGAATAAATGGCTGATTTTTTGGTGGTATGTAATGCCTACTTTGCAGGGATACCTGGGGTTGTGTTCACCCAAGCTTCAAACCTGGTGAGATACAGACATGGTGTCTTTCCTCACTCCAGTTGCTCCAGTTGTCGGTATTCAGTGTTTCTAGCATGTAGCTTTACCTTCACGACTTGGAAGGTCAGACCAAGCTCTCCTTGTGTGGCCTCTGGCTCCAACGCATCCTGGGTGATTCCCCAGATATTTCCAGCAAGCCAGTTCTTAAAATATACTTTAAAACAGGAGTCATATATGCTCTTTGTCTTACAAATCCAGTGTTTAAACATTGAAATATTCACAGGAAAAAGCTAGTTATACTTTTAAATTAGCTAACATTTAAATAGAAGTGGCTTTTTGTATTTTGTTACATGGTGATGATGGTATTTAATCACTAGGAAAGGGTATTAGTACAAACTCAATAAATCATTCTATATAGGGAAGTCCTGTACCTGACACTTTTATTTTTTAACTTATTACTAGTAAATACAGTCAACACCCCAATCCAAGTGTCTGATTACAAAAGGAGGGAAAAAAATTCCTGGACAACTGCTTCTTTTGATTGGTTCAAAAGTGTTGTGTCTCCTCCCTCCTTTACAGGTCATCCAGTAAGATGAGTCAGAGCAGCTTTGACTCGGAGAGAGCCAGTCGTCAGGGGTCCATGGAGAGCCTCACCCAGTCTCTGAGGGCGCTGAGCGGCAGCTTGGCCTCTGCGTCCTCCGACAGCCTGCACTGTGACTCCAAGGTTTTTCCTGACGGGGGTGAGTGTGGCCACCGTCCTCCTCACATGCATGTGACAGCGTGAGCAGCATTCACTCAATACCACCTGGGGGCAGTTTAATGAAATGCAGTGACAGCATTCGGCATGGACAGGTGGAAATAGAAAAAACACTCAGTCTTAATTTCTGTAGCCTGCAGATCATATCTTGTGAAACCGGTGTATGCACCTGTGCCTGATAGCCACATTAGTTTTGGGAAAATAGACTGTTGTTTACATATAGCCCTGGGGTACAATACAGGCTTTGCATATAATGACTTATATTATTGTATAATATTGTATAATTGTAATATATTATTTATTTTACAGGTTTATTTTGCAGGTTTAATATTTATAGCTAATTTGAAAGCAGATATTGTTTGGTTTTGGTATAAGTACTTTACAATATTCTTATTATCCTATAAAAACTAAAATTCATCAAAGAGTCACAATTATAAACGAAGAAAATACAAGCTATTTATGCCTGTTTTGCTGCAGGCTGATTCTCTTTAATAGATATAATGGATTTCTTGACATCAGGATTTGTGCAACTTGCTTGAAGATACAGACCCACTAGTTACTGTAGATATTAGGCACCAGTTTGTATCTTTGCCACCCAATCAGAGGTGAAATGTGAGTCTGTAAATCAGTGAGAAATAAAACCCTAACCAAAGTGAAAAATACCTAGCTACCTAAAAGTAATAAACTTTAGCGGTACATAGTAGCAACAACAGAATGTAACAATAGCAAATGCTCAAATAGCTACAGAATGTAACAGCAGCAAATGCTCAAATAGCTACATACAGCTATGTAATTCTCTCATGCAGGGTTCCCCAATTGTGGTCTTGGACGACCAGAATCCGAAAACCAGTTTTTGCTCAAGCACACTTTATTCAGCCAATTACCAGGTTTAATAGGTGTATTTGAGTGGGGAAGTCTGCAAACTGTTTTGGATTCTGGACCTCCAGGACCCGGACCTGCTCTGACAATACAAAGTTGTGGTAGTTACCATTCAGGTTTTTTAAATAAACAAAAAATCAATAAAAATTATTTAAAAATGTAAATCACCTTATTCCTATGTGAGTAACATGCACATTACTCAAACTAGCATCTCATCCATACTGTCCCCTGGTATTAAGTAAACCTAACCTTATTCCTATGTGAGTAACATTACTCAAACTAGCATCTCATCCATACTGTCCCCTGGTATTAAGTAAACCTAACCTTATTCCTATGTGAGTAACATTACTCAAACTAGCATCTCATCCATACTGTCCCCTGGTATTAAGTAAACCTAACCTTATTCCTATGAGTAACATGCACATTACTCAAACTAGCATCTCATCCATACTGTCCCCTGGTATTAAGTAAACCTATGTGAGTAACATTACTCAAACTAGCATCTCATCCATACTGTCCCCTGGCCTTGTACTTTACAATGCCTCCGATAAGCTCCAGGTTTCCCGTGACCCTGACCAGGATAAGCATTTAGAGGATGGGTGGATGGAAGGATGGAGAGATTGATGGATGGATGGATGGATGGATGGAAAGAAAGAAAGAAAGAAAAGAAACACAAAAGTTTGAAAATATGCTGGTATCAATGGAAATTCTGAGTCTTTGCCTGCCTGTCACTGGTTTTATTGTGTAATAGAGATTCAACCATGGACTGGAAATAGGAAATGAATACCAGTTAGGATGAGAATTCCTACCTGTTTGAACATGTGCTGGCTTTGCTGACACTGGCTGCTGAAGAAGACCCCAGCCTTGAAAAGCCTTTTGATGTGGGCCACAGGTTTCTGCTTTAGCTCGAGGTTTAATTAAACCTGAAGGAGAAGCTCTTCAAACACATTAAAGAAGAGGGGAAGCTGCAAGTCCAGGCGTTCAGCACATCTCAGCTTTGTTGTTAGCTTGGAAACACACAGCTAAAAATTGTGTCGTGCCTTCTGATTTGTCAGTAGCACTGTCTTTTCTTTAAGAAAAAAGAATTTATGAAACTTGAATGGATGTGCTGTTGCCACAACATCTACTGCCATGTTGGTTTCATCGTTTCAGTCACTACAAACAGACTGAAAATGCCATCTTCCAAAACTGAAGTCGGGATTCTTAGTTGGCGTAATTGAAGATAGTGTCAAGGAATACATCTACATTTTCAGCAGACGTGTTCGCCCAAAGTGACATACAATTCAGGGTCAGCCAGTCCCTGGAGCAATTGGGGTTAAGGGTCTTGCTCAAGGGAATAGCTGTGAAATCATACTGACAACCACGGGATTTGAACCAGCAACCTTCTGATTATAACTGCAGGGTCCTAACCTGCAAACCTGCGGAGCCACACATTGTCCCTAATACCACATAGCCGGTGTACTGACTCTGCAGAGAGCTCGAAAAGTCGCATATGTTGAGCAACATAAATTTTTTATCAGGGAGTCTTTGCCCAGAACAAAATGTGTTGGAGGGAATTATTTTCAGGAAGGGAATGAAAAACAACGCGATATACTGACGTGGTCATTGGCTGATAGCTTTCAGGAAACCTTCTAGTCAAGGCTGTCTGCCACAAGCATGCGACGCGCTCGTTTGACGAGGCCTCGGCCGCAGCGGATGTAGGGTGGCGGAGTACAGTGGGAGTATTGTCAGAGGTTAGAGAAAAGCAGTAATTGGCTTTAGCTGTGGCTAACAGTCAGTGGAGACCAGCCAGCAAGTGAAAAATTCTGGAATGCTTAGTTGTCATTGTTTAGCGTTTGTGACAGCAGAGTGAAGCAGGGAGGGCCCCTCATCAAGCAGACAGTCCTCTTCCTGCTGATTTTCCAGCATAAGCCCCGAAATCCCATGCAGGTATTTTCCAGGGAATATTGTCTATACAAAATATCAGTGTCACATATAGAATTGCCAGTTTAACATATCTTCCTAACAGTACAACTTTGAGAAGTTGTCATGTCAGATCACCTAAAACCTTTTGAATTAGAAGCGTTCTCTTATGAACTTTCAACTTACAAACTTTCAGACATATGAACGAAGAGGACTGTAAGTCCAAATTGTGTTAGTTGGGCTCCCGTTTCCTGTCCACGACAAATTGTTTTTTTCTGCGCGCCAATTCCGCCTACTGTAGTACGACTTCTGGCCGCTACACCCGCCGCGCAGCAGTGTAGCGTGCGTACTCCCAGCATCCTAGTTCTTTGTACTTGCGTATACCCTTAAAATGATGTTGAATAACGACTTCCGAACATTACAAGTTACGAACGGCCATTCAGAATGAATGTCGTTCGTAAGTAGAGGAGCTTCTGTATATTAACTTAAATTTTTGCATATGTTGGCATCCCATAATTTACTTTGCCAATGCCGTTTTAAGTTGATATTTCATTCCTTTACCTGATCGTTCAAAATCTCCATGAATTCTTTTGACAGTTTATAGCGACCTTCTGTTTTGCAAATATTTGTGAGACGGGACACAACAAATCAGTGCTGCAGATGCAAGCACATGATCCACTGATACCGGTGAATATCTGCCTCTGAGAAGAATTCTTACGCAATTAATTGTTGAGCTTGTGTTACAGACGCCTCCAGGTAGTGAAGTTCGTCTTCACTGTATTCGGTGTTAAAGACACTTCCATGTGAAACGGGAAATACATAATTAGCTGCTTTGCACGCTTTCACTGTACACATAGATATATGAATAATTCCTGCCTTCGAGCGTGTGCTCTGCCTTATTGAATAGCCCCGATTCATCAGGACCCAAATTAGATAAGTCACAATAATTGGAAGGAATGAATGAAGTTTTCCATACAAATACAAATGTTTACTTGCTTTTCTGATGTTTTCTCACGTCATTTTAGCCATTTTTTTTGGATGATCTTAGTTAACTCAATTTCTTGAAAATTTCAAAAATAGTATTGATTTCTCTTTTTTTACAGTCAAATCCCTGCTGTATAAAAATCCGAGGTAATATCTGAATCACTGTGTGTGTTTCTTTAGGCTACCATGACTCTCCAAACAGTCCCCTGACCTCCTCCCCAGTGTCCCTACATCCAGACCCTTTCCCTGGCCTGGTCCTGGATCAGATTCAGCCACCGCCACTTCCTGAGAAGAAGCTGCTGAGTCGCGCTGTGTCGGCACCTGGCGGTCCCAGCGGCAAGCCCGTTCCCCGGGGACGCCCCCGCTTCCCATTTGGAGGCTCCGAGACCAACGTCGCCCATCCCGAACGAGCCCAGTCTAGTCAACCCTCGAGTCCAATTGATCCGCGGCACCAGTATTCCTCCAGCGAGTCTCTGGACTGCTACCCGTCGGCGCTCAATCGCTCCCAGACCTTGGATGATCCACCCACAAGAGGACGGAGCCGGTTCGGGGGTTACCTACGTGGGGGTGTGACCTCATCATCGTCCCCTCAGCTGAGCCACCCCCACCACTCCCACTCTGCTGGCTCCAGTTTGCATCTGCAGACTCTACTCAGCAACATCGACAGCCGCGAGGGCATCTACTCAAAGTTGGGCGGTCTCTATGCGGAGTCGCTCCGCCGTCTGGCTCTCAAGTGTGAAGAGCACTTCACCCGAAGCCAGAGAAACCCGCTACACTTCGACGAAAGCAACTGGTCCCTGTTTAAACTCACCTGTAACAAGCCCTGCTGTGATGCAGGTGATGCTGTATACTACTCAGCCTCCTGTGCATCTGATCCCAAGACTTCCTACGCCGTTAAGGTACAGTTACCATTTTGCTTGAGTCTACAATTACCCATTGTATTGTTTCAGTTTATTGCTACTTAGTGAATAGGCAAGTGAGTGGAAAGGCAGTCACGTTAGTCCAAGTTATATTACATGAATACGGTTTTGAGAAAAAGATCTTAAGATAGAGGTGGAACCTTCTGATAGGATAATGTGGAACTACCCATCAATCATAGTAAAATTTCACGTTTCTATAGACCTCTCCCAAATAATGTGAAGGAAACTGTGAAGTCTATTTAACCCTTAACAATAGGTTAAAGTAAGCACATTCTTCTCATTTTAAGAAAACTGACACAGTTCACTTTTCCCGGGGGCTTGTCCTGTGTAGTTTGTTCTAGAAGGGTGTGTATTCACGCAGAGTGACCTTTGTCCTGAAATCATTAGCACGACATACACCCAAGTAAGCCGCACCACGGAATGCCGCCGAAATGGGCCGTCTCCTTCCTGACGCCATATTACGCATTAAAAGAGGTTTTCTATAGAACTTTGTCACTGCATTTGCAGTGTGAGTTATATATTAATCACCAGCCGTAAGTCTGCCATGCTGTGACACTGTAGACAAACACAGATGTGTTTCTCTCTTTTTGTACTAATGCTGTGTATCGATTTTAGTTCATAGAAAAACAGTGTCTTCTGTTTTGTCAGCATTACACTTGATATCCTAGAGCGTACCTCCACTCTGTAATGCCATCTTAAAGCCCTAATTGTCCTCTTAAACAGGACTTAATAAAGTAGCATGCGTAGTGTGAGCAAAAACGTAATGTCCTCTATGGATTTATGCTTTTCAAACGAAATCTTCAAAATTTTATTTTTTGATTTCAAAAAGATTTTTATCCAAGTCAGGTTTCCAGAAAAAACAGCACATTGGTTGAGGAGAATGTTTCTATTATAAAAAGTTGCACTAACATGAGTCTGTTGTCCTGGTCAAAAAAGCTCTGCTCTGGAGACATTTCGGAAGCTCGGTACTTTCTCAGATCCAAAACTGGGCTCAGTGTGTCTATAACTCCTTTGCTCTCCTCCTAGATCTGTAAGAGTCAGACTCCAGACAGCAAACAGGGCGACATCTACGGCTTGTCGGTGCAGAAGAGCATGCCGCCGCATTTCAACCTGCAGCAGGACTGCGGGCACTTCATCGCATGCGTGCCGCAGAGCATGCTGCTGCAGGATGCGGAGTCCAGGTCCCCGGGACCGGATGGCCAGGAGCGCGTGGTGGTGATCACGCGGGAGGTCCCCCGGCAAACTGCCGCCGACTTCGTCCGCGGGTGGGCCGACTTCCACCGGGCGCAGCCGGAGACCTACGAGCGGCGCGTCTGCTTCCTGCTGCTGCAGCTGTGCAACGGCCTGGAGCACCTGAAGGAGCACGGCGTGAGCCACCGCGACCTGTGCCTGGAGAACCTGCTCCTGGTGCCTGGCCGCTCGCTCGAACCCGGCGCCGAGCAGACCCACCTGCCCCGCCTGCTCATCAGCAGCTTCGCCAAGTCCAAGCAGCGCAACGCCGACGACGCCACCGCCGCCGACCCGCGCCTCAGGAAGGACCACGCCCGCCTGGCCCCCGAGATCGTGTCGGCCTCCCAATACCGCAAGTTCGACGAGTTCCAGACGGGCATCCTGATCTATGAGCTGCTGCACCAGCCTAACCCCTTCGAGATGAACCCCGAGCTGAAGCATCAGGACTATCGCTGCGAGGAGTTACCTCCCATCCCGCCCGTGTCCATCTACTCGCCGGGCCTGCAGAGACTGGCGCACCTGCTCCTGCAGCCCGACCCTATGAAACGGATCCCCATCCAGGAGGCGAAGCGAGCGCTGCAGTGTCTGCTCTGGGGGCCACGCCGGGACCTCATGGAGCAGCAGTGGGACCGTCCCGGGGGCTTGGCCCGCCACGACGGACTGCTCAACTGGCTGGATGTGAAGCGCGCCCTGCTGATGATGAAGTTCGCCGAGCGCTCGCTGGAGCCCGAGCGGACCGCCGAGCTGGAGGACTGGCTGTGTTGCCAGTACTTCTCCAGCGCCCACCCACTGTCCCTCTGCCACACCGCAGGGCAGCTGTACTCCCGCAAGTAACAGGCTTCTCCCGCGCCCCACTCCCGCCGCCGAGCCGCGCGTGGTCATGCCCACCGACATTTAGCCTCTCTGGTATTCCTAGATGAACGGAAGCCAGCCATCACTGGCTGGCTCTTAAACGAAGAAGCGGGGAGTGCGTGAACAAAGATTAAAGAGGTTCACGGCACCGCCAAGAATGGAGCAGTACAATTATCTATTGTTCTCCCAGATCAGACTTCTTGCTTAACATGGACCTCAGTATTAAAGGCAGAAATGTACACTGTTGATATCCTAGCGTGCGACGTTACCTGATATGCCTGAACGGAAGAGCAAAGCTGGGGTTTGGAAATCGTTAACCATCCTGCCATACAAGTATTTTTTATTACTTTGTATTTAATCTTCTGTGGAAATATTAAATCAATCGCCCGAACAAGTGCTTTGTAAAATAATGACGGCCGGCCGGTTTTGGGGACAAGAAAACATTTGGTACTGTAAATTCTGTGTAGCTGACAAAAAAATTTAACATTTAGGTTTATGATTCATATATCAAACAGAAATATATTGTACTAATACCCAAATATTCTTGAGTATGACCCATATTTGTACATATACTTATGTCGTAGGTTTCCATCTGTACACATCTTTAGCAGTTCACATATATAAACTAGTCAGAACCAAAAATTACAATGAGCATGTATTTTCCTCCACTGTCCACTTGTCTAATTTGGTTACTTATAGACCATTACCGAAAAACATAATGACATTGCACTAACCAGTATTTATCATATTTGCCATACAGTTATGTGAATGAAAGAAAAAAAATTAATGTGAAAATACGGTAACTTCTTAACACATTTCCAGGGAAATTTAAAGAATATATTACAGTTATTTTGTTTTTTGAAAGCATGTGTCCTCTGTGAAATGCTTGGTGTGCATAAGCGTTAAGATGTTACAGGCAGTTTAAACAAGTCAGTCATCCACTGAACCAACCAAAGCACTTTGGTCTGTGAATTAGCCCATGTGACGGCGATCGCTAGAGAATGAGGACAGAGCTTCGCTAAAACTAGAGAGCTTAGTGCCACTCTGCTTGGGCCACTTGCGTCTTGCTTTTCCTTATTGATTTTATAAAGCTACAGTGCCTTCAGTTACTCCTGCATTTTTAAGCAGCTAATGAATTCTATAAATACACAATTTTCATTTGAATCCTTATTGATATTTGTATGTGAAACTGGGTTTTCAAGCAAGCCCTTATAGAATAATTAAATACTGAGCCAAGCAGGTCTAAATTGCAATGGATCTGATCCATAAGAGAATATATTTATAGTTTTGACTAGTTTTATTAATTAGTTATATTTTTCCTGGAATTCGTTTGAAAATTTTGACAAATGCCAATCAGAAATGTTTGTTCTGTCTTTGCTTTATATATTTTGCTCGTGAACAGCTGTGTTGTCCAGGTTTGTTTCTAATAAACAATCACTGGCAATGATCTAGAGCTGGGTGACATTTTTAATATATTCCTTTTTCGTTATTGATGCTGTTTTTGTCACTGTATATCTGTGATGATGGCTTGTATTTCTTTTTGTTGACTTATTTAATAACATCTAATAAAATTGTATATATGTTTTCACATCATGGATTTTTAGCATTTTCAATCGGAGTGGTGTCTTGGTTTCATAATCAAGGTTTAGTTTTTATATCGTATATAAAGATGGTCGTCAAAGTGTCCCTGAGTGATATATTTAATATGAATTATTACAGTAAAAATATCCATCTATGCACACAAGTAGATCATGTTCTTTTCACCTGGTTGCACATCATATCATTTTATAATGAAGATAATATGTACTTTTTAGGGATTTAGTCAAATCAAAATTCAGTAATACTGCGACGATGACTTTTCAACTGCTTACTGTCGTTGTATTCAGTGATATACTTGACAATAATAATCCTGTTATTTTGCTTGGCTAGTACATAACCATTGTTTTTCTGTGGTGAAGAAGCACCAGAAAGAAAAACCGTCCAAACATATTTTCCTACAACATCTGTCTTTAGTGACTTTTACAAGCAAATTTAAATATATCATGGATTCATTTTAAATACGGATGGACTCATGTTATAAATTTAAATTTAAACATGCACACACATTTAGACTTGAAAACGCTACATATGAATTGTTCTAGACAAAAGGGACATTATTGTTTGACAGTTACCTGGTTGCCCGGTGAATCCTACTTAGGGAGCGGCCAATGTTAAACAAAATGTCACCAATCATTACAAAATTACCTGATATGGGCATAGTGCTATCTGATTATCAAAGTATCAGGTTTACTCTATTCTAAGCACTTTAGTCTTGAAAGCCTACACTTTGCAGATGGCTTTTAAAAAGTTTCACTGTGAGGGAGAAGACAGGAAGTGAACAAGCCTGCGCTGGCCTTTTTTCACTTCGCTGAGCCTCGTACGGCGACATGAGCGAGAATACAGATGTTTACCACATAAAAATAAATAGACTGACTTGCCGGAGCTGAGCTATGACTGAAACCAATCGCATTTCATTTCAACAAGTCATCCCCTCAGTAACAAACCTTTTAGGAATAAAAAGAATGTCATGCCACACCATTAACCTTTCATGCTTTGGGGCAAAAGCTGACTTTAGGTTTAGTAATATTATAAATAATGTTAGAATTATTGTATTTCACCTGCAAAGAATGAGCTTTTATTGGTAGTTTCAAAGGTAGGTGTACAGCCTGAAATCCAATATATCAATTACTTGGATTTTTGCGGACACTTAGCCTAGAGCCTAACCCAGGAAGGATAGGACCCAAGGTGCCAGGTCTGTACAATAAGAGCAATCTGGAGACACCAGTCAACTAACCCAAATTTATGAAAGCACATCCATACAAAAGGTAAGGAGAACATCCAAGCTCCACAAACACAGAACAAATACAGAAGCAGACCCACAACCCACAACCATGAAGGTGTGACCGCTAAGTCAACACAACACTCACAAAAGAGGACGATCTGTTCATAATCTAACAGCTTATTCAGTACATGGACACAATGGAGCCAATCCCAGGCCATAAAGGACACAAGACAGGGGAACAGCCCTGGATAAGATGCCAGTTCTTTGCAAGGTAGACTTACTCACAATCGGTGTGAAATTTAGAAACACTAATTCACCTAAAGGCACCTTTGGACTGCAGGCGAAAGGCAACCAACCACAGGAGACCAGGTGAACTCTACACCTACCGAAGATGGCTTTTGATTCACACCCCCTGTAGGGCAAGGACTTCCTGGTAGTGCAAAGCATGCTGGGAGCGAAAAAGGTTATGTTATTTAGCAAAATAATTTGTGGTAAACTCTTGTTTTCTTTGTTGTCTTTTTTATAGTCTCTCTGGTACTAGTAGCGAGACAGCACACATAAATAGTTATTTTGTGGGGGTAAGGTTTAAACACAGTTGGTGAACAGGCTAGCAGGTCAGTGGAGCTTGGGGGGTTTCCACTATGCAGTCTAATTGGGTGTGTGTTACCAATGAAGTTTATTTGTTGTGTTAAGCTGTACTCTGCTTAGTGCCACTGTCTTAATGAATGTTACAATACTATGTTACAACTCTGGCGGCATCTAGTGGTCAGCGGCATTTCTTACAAAAAAAGGCAACGAAATTGCGACAGAGAAAATGTTACCAAGCGGTTGTTACAAAGAACATACACTCCGCGACGAACTGCATGGCCTCGTGCTATGCGTTTCCTGAGTTTGACTGTAGTCACTGTTACTCTGTATTAGATAAACACTTATGCAAATTGTTTTTATGGATGGATTCTTCTTTCTCAATGAGGAGAAGCTTCTGAATTACTGGAATATGACACCCCCAGAAAGTATCAAAGTTTGAAGAGACCTCAACAACAGATAATCGATGTAACTATCACGTTTTAATCTTTTATTTGTACTACTGTTTATTGTTGACATCTATTTTTATTAGTGTTATTGTGACATTCATGAAAAATATGCTTCAAAGTTATAACATTGTTGGATTCAATACGTTTTAATCAATATAGTCATTTTGCATTATGTCTAAGCACTATCCAATATGGAGAAACAACCAATCAATCAATCAATCAGAATAAAATCCATCCTAATATGCATCTTCTAACTCTTTACCCTGGTCAGAGTGGCTGGTGGATGTAGGGCCAAATACCAATAAAATTTGACCATTGTGTCAGAGTGCAGCCAGAAATTCATTAACAGCAACTTTTATGTATATCAGAGTAACATAAGTGAAAATGTACAGATCATAAAAATGTAATTTTCCTGCCACTTCTCCTGATGCTTATGTTTGTGTTTCATATTTATATTTACATTTGTATGTTTTAGAGTAGGAATTAGTAAAAGTCAATTAACTAATACTTATTATTTAAGTGATCAATCTTCCTTGCAAAAATGATGCATCGTAGTAAATTATAACTGAATGTTACATTTATATAGCTCTTTAAAGAACCAGTAGGGAACCACTTCAACCACCACCACTGCACTTGTAGCCCCCACCTGAATGATGTGATGGCAGCAATTCTGCACCAGTACGCTGGCCACACAGTAGCTAAGGTGGTGAAGGGAGAGAATTCAACGATTAGATATAGGAGATGATCAGGGGGGGGCAGATCTGAAAGGGCCACAGTGGGCAATTTTAGCCAGGAGATCTGGGTACCACCCCTATTCTTTCAAAAGATGACCTTCATCATTAATACAACACAGATCACATGATGGGCAAACCTGCTGACCACACCAACACCTCTCCAAGCAGCAAATCAGCTTTCCTAGTTGGTCTCCCAGCCAAGTACTGGCCAGGCCCAAACTGGCTTAGATACAGATGGATTACCTAGCCAGAGCAGCAGGTGGTATAGCTGCCGACTATGAAATCATACTTACCACTTATTATCAAATGTGGTTACAGCTTCATTCAAACTTAATATAGGCTTGTACTGGGTACGTATAGTACATTATTCTCTGTAAATATTTTCACATATCTGCTAAATTTTAAAATATAGCGGTGAATTAATTATCCATGAACATTTTCGAAATGTTTAGCAAGATTGGCTTAGTAACCCAAAAACAATCAAATCGCTTTTAAAAGTAGGCGAAAACGGTTTGGTTTCGTTCCCATGGTACCTGCTTTATAACCAGTGTTATAAGTGTCATTCGGTAACAAAAAACAAGTTGTGTAAAAAACAGTGTGTTATTGATGTAAAACGAATATTTGCACGAAGTGGGATACGAGGTGTGGCTTTCGTTCACTGTTCTGGCTGGTGTTTTATTTTTCAGTAGTTGCACATTAAGCCAGACAATGCGACGGTTATAATGTAACCAAACAATCGTGAGGGCAGCGCGATCGCACGGGATCTCAGTACTTTTCCACTCGCCCCGGCTTCCTCCCCCCCCCCTTGCAGCCGCCCGTGCCGCCCCCCCCCCCCCCCCCCAAGTCCGCTACGTAAGCGCCGCTCTCAGTTTTGTGACCGATAGCTAGCCTCGTAAGCCTCATTCTTCATCGGACGATCGCCGTGTGAAGTCAGCCCGTCGTGTACCTCTCCGAGGCCGGATGGTAAAATCCAACCTCCAGCGGATCCTGAATAGTCACTGCTTTGCTCGCGAAAAAGAAGGAAAACACCAGTGTTATACTACAATGGCTGCTTTTAGTAGTAGTATTTGTGACTTGAGTGGCAAGTAAGTGACTGCTAAAAATGTGGGGGAGGGAGACTGCATTTTTATACAGTTGCTGGAAGCGCATAAATGTCACAAGTGAAATTCGGCATATTGACGCATTTATCGAAGAGCGTTATTTGATGAAATTATTCGGTGTTATAGTCGATTGCATTTTCCGTATACGAGCTTTATTATTCACCCTGTAGGCTAGCGGCAGGCAATTACGGCGTACGTCACAGCTCGCCGTGTCCCTTTTCCTGGTTTAGCTGCTAGCTTATGTAGCTAAGCGCCTGCTGTAAATAATTGTCGTGTAACGTCAATAATCAAACAAAATCGAACTGTTTTGGGATATACATGTCGCTAATCCCGACGTTACCAATTCTGGTTCATTTTTTAAAATTATTCTGCGACTTCGTGTAAAGCTGCGTGACGCGTATGACGGGGGAAAAAATTAAAGGCCCAAAACGACATCAAAACACAACACGGCTGATAAAATGATCTGTATTGTCTGTAGCATACATATGTATATTTGTAAAGCATACTAATTAAAGAATACTTTAAAAATGATTTCTGGCCTAGCTATTGCTTTAAATACCTAAATATATTGTGGTTTCTTTTCCAAAGGCCTTGTTCGTCGTAGATCCTTAAACTGCTACATCACAATGGTTAGGCCGATTTCCTATTTCTGACGTCACTCGCTTCTGGGGTGTAACAATGTAACGGTATTATTGAGAACTTATGTTTTAATGTGAATTTTTCTATTTTATCTTGGATTATTGTAATCGAATTATTTTCACTTGTAATATTACACGATAAAGAGGGATTTATTTCTTAATTAAAATCACAAATGCATGCCGTGGAATAATTCTCATAATATATTACATTCAACGTTCTTAATGCAAGGTATTACAATTAATCGTCTTGGATCAATAGGGTCTGATCCTGTTTTTTTTTTTTTTTTCCTTTTCCCCCAGCCAATTTTAAGTTATCGTTTGCATTTACAAACACATTTGTGGGAGAGTCAAAATGTTTCATCAGAACTGAAGTAATCAAAACAACATATCACCAAATCTCCATTATAATCCAGACTCCAAAATTGCAAATTCAATAAATGTTTAACACAATTTAGTAAACTGCATTCCCTTTAAATTTGTTTACTTAAAATTACAATTCATTTAGTGTCTTTATGTCGATCCTTTACTATTAGGAGAGTAATCCATATATTATACATGGCAAGAAAATGAAACCATTATGCACAGATAATTTGTATACGCTTGTCTGGGGTATGTCTATGCCTGTTCTGCATGTAACTGTGCTTTCTGTCTGCCACGTGCACAGGCTGCCTCTGCGCTGTAGCAGTACCCACAGCCCAGGGCCTCTGTGGTGTTCCTGATGCCCCTCTCCCACCCCTGAAGATCCCAGGTGGGCGAGGGAATGGTCAATGGGATCACACTTCTTCAGCTCGGCCGCTGCACTCGGTGAGTAGCCCTGTGCTCTGCTTAATATATATCCTTCAACGCCATTGAAAACTGAAACACGTTGAAAAGGGTTTTTCTTTTTTATAAACCGTGCTTGATGTGCAGTACCTTGGCTTCTTTTGCCAGGACAAGAAGCTCACAGTGACGGAGGAGCCAGCAGGAAATGGACGTCCTAGGATTCTTCACTTCAAGAGCTGCCCCACAGCTTCCCGGCTGATCCAATGGGACGCTGTGGTCAGCGACGACAACCTTTACGTGGAGATTCCCCGGGATACCCTTCCTGAGGGCAGCAAAGAAAGGTGAGATTCACAGGAGGTTTAGGGGGAGTTTCCAGACTGGCATAGGAACAAGGCAATATGAGGTTAGCAGCCAGTTAAGAGAGAGACAGATTTTTTTTTAATTTTTGTTTTTAATTAATTACATTTCTTCCAATAGTTTTGCAGCTCTTCTGGAGTATGCTGAAGAACATCTGAACGTTGTCACAGTATTCGTCTGCTTTTACAAGAACAGAGATGACAGAGGTATACACAAGACGAGATATTTTGTACCCCCTTCATTGAAGTTGCGCCAATAAAATCATGGCTGCGTGTAAATGTCATTTTTAAAAATCGTTCTGACATCATGTTTTGGAAAGTGTGCTTTATGCATGTAGTGAAGTTTATTTTGCACATCTATGTACTGTGTTCATAATAAAATGCCGTTCTCTCTCCTAGCAAAATTGCTGCGTACATTCAGCTTTCTGGGCTTTGAGATTGTGAAACCAGGCCATGCCCCTGTCCCACCTCGACCTGATGTGTTCTTCATGGCCTACAACTTTGACAGGGATTCATCTGATGAAGACTAATTCAGAATGCCGCCCCCAGTGACCCATAGACCCTCAGCTGTCCCCTTGTGACTCAAGTGCTTACAAACACCCACGCTTTTTGTGTTCCAAGAAAGTGCATAGACTTAGGCTCCCGTGAATGAGATTCTGTGGCTTTTATACGCATCATTTGCTGTTGCTTTTTGCTCATTTAGTTTTAGTATATTCAGTGTTTGAGAGAAGCCAATGGTCCTGAAATATGTTAAAATTTTCATGAGCTTTGGAGAGCTGAAGGAATGTGATATTTTGGTGGATGTGCAAGAGTAGGTTTTACACTTGGCTATCCTGTCCATAATTGGATATAATTGAAAGAATGAAACTGCGTTACTTAATGACACTGAATGCACAAAAAGTTACATGTGAAAATCCATAATAGCTTTAGTGTTCCTGTTTATATGGAGCCTAAACACTTAGATCTACACTGCAAAAGTGCTCCAAAGAGATGATAAAATTGAGAAATCAAGTGAAGAATGACTGCAGCTGGTGTAATTAGTCTTAGTTATGGAGTGGTTATACTAACCTGGCTGTCTGCTTTTTTTTATGTGCACACTATCTTAGTACTGCAGTTTTTTTTTTTTGGGAACTTTGTACTGATTGAATTTTGGTCAAGCATTCCTCCACAAGTTACATGCCCAACCCCCACATAGTTTTGATGATTGATGTTCACCTGCATAGTGGTACCTTATTGTGTGTCTGTGATAATAAAAATGATTTAAAAAAAATCAATAGTGTTTTAATACTTGCTCTGTTAGAGATGTGGAAAAGTACTTTAAAGGACTCTTGCTAACAGAAATTGAACATGTTTCTAATTGTATGCATGCTTTGGTTATGAAGACATTTTAACGTGAGATCTAATGGTTTCTGGGTTTTATTGTGAAGTGGAAGCTGGTACCTGCAGTCAGGTCTCTTCTCAGTTGTGGGCTGAATTCTTCTTGAGGTTTTCAACCTTGGGATACCCTTCGTCTGTCCATCCATCTTTCTGCTCCTGCTGGTATTCATGGGGAGGACTGGATCTTACCCCAGGCAGCTTCAGGCACAAAGCAGGCATGCACACAAACATTCGAACATTCATAAAATATGCAAGATACTTGGTCTGTGGATCACGGATTCTATAGGGTTTCTCCTAACAGTACTGCCACATGGGTTTTCTAAGCAGTGAGGCTTTGCAATCTATGGTGGGTAGACCTACGTACTGTAAACCTGTTTAACCTACTTTCCACAAAGCTGAATGATGCAGTGTGGTATGTGGTATCTTGGTCTTTTATTGATCGCCATTTCAGAATTCCTTCCCTTTAAAATGAGAACCGCACACAAATATCAGTCCTTGTGAACTAAGTATGTGGTCATTTGTGGGAATATGATTCAGAGTTGCCAATGTAGCCCTGGTCTACACTGCAAAATAGATACAACGAAAACTGGCATACATACCACCACACAGCTATTCCATCTCTAGAAGTTTTTTTTTCCCCTCTGGGGAGTGGTTTGCTAGAAGATCTGCGCTAACTCGACCTTCCTGGACTCCAAAGTTTAACCCCCAGTATGGCCAGGACTGTTGTGGTAAGACCCTGCAAATCACTGAAAAGCTGTTCAAACATCATACTTCCATATTATGTCATTTCATTTTATGTTTCTCATGCACTTACCATAGACAAGTAATCCTGGTATGTTACATTAAGCTTATTTAGGAATAAAGGACTACATCCACAACAGAAAGTGAACATTTATTAACAAAAACGAAGGCGGAAGAAAATTCAGACGTCTTAATGAAGCAAATGTATTTAAAATGTTTTAGCCTAGAAAAAATCTACATATATCCATTTAACTTCATGGAACATGATGGCAGCCAAAAACAGACCTAAGATAACTTGTAAGCACAGGGAAATGAGTCACACGGCACGTCTCAGCGGAAACAAAGGGTAACGCTTCAGTCTCAGCCTCGCATTTGCTGTAATAGCACCACGCATGTTTACACTAGCTGAATACATATATTTAGGCAGTAAAAATACATTTAGACAATGATAGACAATAGTATTGTAGTAACTAATGATAGTAACTAAATATTATTACATAATAAAATACATTTAAAAATAAAGATTTTGTATTAATATTAATAAACCATTAATACATTTAATTATAATAATATTGTCATGCCGAGTGGGGACGGAACGGAGACAAAGGCGCAGACGTCAGGGTATCAGGGAATATGGGGTTTAATTACAGGTAAGGCAGGCAAAACGCAGACGGACAATACAATGACCGGACTAGGGAAACAAACTGAAACGCGGACAAAATACAGAGGACTAATGACAACAACGAGAAACAGCTGATCACACGGGTAATACACGGGGTTAACGAGGGGGCGTGGCACACGGAAGGAGTGGACGATCGGGGCAGGACACATTGTTTGGATACATTTA
>JAODLC010000123.1:17807902-17826111 GCA_026781145.1 Hippopotamyrus pictus | reverse complement strand
GGGGGGGGGGGGGGGGGGGGGAATCAGTTCCTGTGAATAATTTTGGAATTATTTACAGAAAATTAACTTCCTTTGAACAAAATATCACATCACTGGTAATCGGCTACTTCAGTCGAGTGTAACAAAATTTGGGCTTGATCACACTATGTAATTTCAGGAGAACCTTAGCAGAGCTTCTGCTGGCCTTTCTGTTACGCTCATACAGGGGTGTGGGCTTTGCTTAAAGCAGGAGTGGGGAACCTGATCCATGGAGGGCCAGTGTGGGCGCGGGTTTCTGGGATGGCCTCTCAGTGCACCCACACCGGCCCTCCATGGAACAGGATCCCCCCCCCTGCCATAGAGCTACTACATGAATTACTTCAAGAAACTGACAAATATACAAAATTATTACTGTACCATTACAGTGTCACCTTTGCAATGTGCTGGCAAAGTGCATTTACATTTTATTTAATAGATGTTTTTACCTAAAGTGACACACTTTTGAGAGAACAGGATCAGTCAATCTCTGGAGTAACTGCGGTTGAGCATCTCGCTCAAGGGCCCAATGGTGAAATCACTCTACTGACTACTGAGCACCGGCAAACTTCCAAGTATGGGTACTGCGCCCACCATTCTGACAACGAATTAAAACAGCTAAGTAATAATACTACAGCACTACTGGTTAAATAGTGCTGCAGGGATCAATTCTGGGACCAGTCCTGTTCTCCCTCTATATGCTGCCAGTGTTGGGAAAACCATGCAACACGACACACCAAGTCATGACTAATTATGTTAGCTGTTGAATAGCAAGACCCAGTGTCACAATAAGACGTTTCAAGCTATGCACATCCTTTATTTTTTGGTGGCTAATCAAATGCCATATTATTGATACACGAAGCATTTCTGAAGAACTTTTTATCTCGACGCAATGGGCAGCCACAAAATTCAAGAATTATGCTGCCTATGCTATTTCAGTCTTGAACATTTAATGGTGTGAAAAAGATCTCTTTGCAAAATTGTTTTGTAAGCTGTGGCATTCAAGAACTTAAATTAGTATCCATTTTGAACTGTTAAACCCGAAAATGTAACGACTGAACAGCTGCATACAAATCTGGAATCAATCTGCCTGCTACCATCAGACAGGTATGCAAGTCATATTGGTTATTTTGAAGAAGGTACCACCTTCACAGTAAACAAAAAAAAAATCCAGAAATGCACAGGACACATTACGTAATTTAAGGTTCAACATATATTTTTGGGTTCAGTATTAATACATGCCGGACAGCAAAACAAGCAGAGTACAGCATTTAATGAAATTGGTATTTTAAAAGATCAGTAGTTCTAATAAAGAAAACTATCAATCATTTTCCAGCAAGGTTGTAGAAAAATTGTCCTTCAGATGTATCTGGATGGGGGGGGGGGGGGGGGGGAAACGCAACAACCAGGATTTAATAAGTAAATTATTTTTTCCTGTTGGGCAGCAACGTCACTACAAATAGCAAAGCTATTAGTTTACATATTCCAGTAATCAGGGTATAGTGTCGCTACTTTCAAAACTGAGTAGCTCTTATATAGTGAAACTGTCTATTCAATGAAGTAGCATGGTAGCTCAGACAAGCGTTACATCGTTAAATCTTTAAAGCAATTTCCTATGGGATAACAAAAGTATTCTGAATCGGAATATTTAATCAGCGAAATCACGTACGTTGTGCTAGTGCTTGTTCAAATGTACGTTTTCGCACAATTACTATTTAATGTCACGCCCATGATATGCTCAAAACCAAGCCCCACTCACAATTAATTCATCATGGCTAAGGAAGCTACAGCATTACTGTCACCAGGCTTCGATAAAATAATGATATTAACAAACAACTGAAAAAATTGTATGTCAAATGCTTACAGGGAACTACTGTGCAAACATGCCATCAGATTAATTTTTGTTACTGGTGCCTTTTCTGCTTTTCTTTCAGGGCTGTTTCTACAGTAAATGAATGCAATGGCTTTGGTCCGTTTTATGAGGACTGTGAATTTCTCTCTGCATATAGGACTATGCAAGCATGTTTTATGTTGAGGCTTCTTTGGAGGTCTACTTAATTTGTCCTTTCCAGGATGCTGTTTGTGTACCATCGTCATACAAATGTATTCACATTTTAATACCGTTTGCAGCTGGTACTTCAATTGGGGGCGTTTACATTTCTTTCCGGTTTTAAGATTTCAAAGATTAGATTTTTTCTGATGAAGTCGCCAAGTTGTGCGACTTGCTGCATTTCTCGGATGTATAGCTTCCATGTAGCCCAGATAAATCTCCTGTAGAATAAAAATGTAGTGCGCTAAGTACTAAAGTGGCTTGCCCAACATATATTTTCATTGATTTGAATACATGTAGCTACATGTGAAAACCGTGTCAATGACACAGAAAACACTGTATTTATAGGCCTACATGCTTAAACACGCCGTAATTGTAGCTTAAATAATGGTTCCATTGTTTTGCATCAGCAAGATGATTAATCCTTGATTGGTTTTCTTAAACTAGTATATACCAGAAAAGGTCTTTCTTATAATCTCTTTAAAAGCTCTTTAATCAGCAGAATGGTCTTTTAGTTAAGACTATTCTATTTGTTGCACACAAGAAGATAAAGCTTCAAAATGGTCAACGGTTTATTACAAGACATGCAACATTAAATTATTTAACAAATGATACATAACAGTGAAGACTTAGATTATAGTTCTACAAAAGAATTACTGACATAGCATATAATTTATTACACCTGTAAGCTGCACAATACCCAACTGGAACCAAGGAGACCATGAGAGCAGCATGTATCTTATGAAAATCTTACAGAAATCAAACTTCCAAGGGGGGAAAATTGTCGAGTAGCATATAAATGAATCTCACACCAAGAAAATTATTCACTTACATACTAATCATTGCAATCTAGGAACATAATTGTGTATATAATTGTATACACATAATAGCATATCTGTAATCACAGTGTTGCTAAAGGCACAAACACAGAAGGCTGCCAGTAGATATCCCACTAATGGGTCATAATTTACACACTTACCCTGAATTACTCTGGTAAAATACCCAGCTGCAAATGGCTAAAACAGGATTAAACTAACTTCACCTAAACTACACTGGTTTTCACCACTACCGCTAAACACGTTTCATTTCCTTTCAGCAAAAAGATAAAAATTCTGAATATATAAAATGTATCACCCCCCACCAGACTATGACAAGGCTAAAACACAACCGTGACTAACAAAAAAGTTCTACCGATCTTCAATGAGACTTCACTAAGGAAAACTCTATAAAAACTTATTAAAGCTAATTTAACTTAACACGTTGGGTGGGGGGGATGTATAATTATACTTGCACATGAAAATATATGAATATATGTATTACTTAATGCATATAACAAAATGACACACTGCTATAAAAGCCTTCAAGCAGCCTTGTTAGTGGTAAATATTCAAGAGTTCTATGTGTATAAATGCAGTTTAAAAGGGACTCCTCATATTCTCTGCCTCCATCTGAAGGGTCCTGATGCAACGGGGCAGGTGGATCCCGTGCCAGTCAGAGGGGCCACAGAAAGTGAGCCATCCACCTCAGACACCCCCACAGAGAGGAGGGAATATCCTGACAGCGGGAGCAGGCAGGGCGATAAATGGAGGGTGAGGGGGCAGGGAACTGCCCCTTTGGGTTTATAACCCCTTTGCGGAATGATCTAGAAAAGGCAGAGAACGGAACTGTAGGGGATCTCGAAAGGACCAGGTGACATCACACATCCAGAGCTTTGCTGATTCGTGGTACATGGTGGTTAAAGAACCAAAACAGACATCATAACCCTAAACCACAGGGCGGAGAACTTGTTCAGAATGACTGCAAACAAAAGGATAACTATACAGTTTTATATTACATGGGATTCAGTTCAAAGAAAGATTTTTTTTTTTTTAAAAAGCGAGTCATCACAAAAGAGCGTACACATCAAACAGCTCACTTGTGATCAACAGACTTTAATAAATTGGAAGTCTTGCACCTTTTTCACGTTGCTCGCTCCACCTTTTGAAAAATCTTCAAACAAGCCTCAATAAAAGTTAATCGTCTCATATTTCAGCCGTACCCAAAGCAAATAAGGAAATTTTAAGCGTCATTTAAAAAGTTCCAGTGAAACTGCTGGAGCGGGAAAATAAAAAGGTTAAGTACAGTTGAAGCCGGCGGAAATGATAGAAATTGTATTCCAGTAACATATGTTATAGGCATTTTCCCCCCACACTATATTTTCTACATATCATTAAGTGGTTTTACGTAAAATAGCAGTTTAGCTTTGGATTGAATTTAAGACTTCCCAGTAATGGGCACTGAAATTGACAGGCACACGATACCACCCAAAGATACATCGATTATCACGACAGCGTTGCTATCTCACAATAACACCCCTCCAAAGGGTCTATATATATCTATATATACAACCAATGCTAATTGTGTTAGAATGTTTGATTTAGAAATTTAAATCATCGTTACGAGAATGACAATGCCAGTGATAGGTACAGACCTGCTTGACTCAGAAAATCACAGAAGATTCAGTATCTTAGATGCTGAACTGATGTCGGTAACACCATACATCGGCATTTGAGATGACCTCAGGTTACACATTTCCAAAATTAGCCCACATGCAACCAACACTTAATCAACACCGATTAATAAAATGGCACCGGGTGTAAAATGTAACCAGTAATAACCCCCTTATTTTCTCAGGATACATACATCGTTACTACTTCGAGCCACTTGATATTATTTTTGCACTATCCTATTGTATATTGTTGTAAACTAACATTCTTATTGTATATATTGTATTTCTTATTTCTTACATATATATATTCTTATTTCTTATATTGTATGTATATCTCTGTCTCTCTTACTGCACTGAGCATGTGTATGACAAAAGAATTTCCCTTGGGATAAATAAAGTTCTTCTTATCTTATCTTATCTTAGACTACAAAAGAAGGGAAAAGTTGGAAAAGACTGCGTATTCTCTTAGTAGTCTTCTTTCAAAGTCCATTCGCTACTTTGTTCAGGACACAAAAAGGCAGCAGATTTATAGAAGCAGAAGCCCCTAACAAATTACATCAGAGAGAGGCATCACCTCTGCAAATGCACCTCAAAAGAAGTTACATTTGCCCTAGACACAGGCAGGCGTCAGCACGGGCCGACACACATCATTCCGCGTCTGCGCGTCTGCGCGTCTGCACCGTCTGACTCAGAGAGCGTGCAGGCCAGCCTCCCGCCAAGAGGAGCCTCAGGGTATGGAGGATATGACGCGATACCGTCACAGTTCCCAGGATGGTCTCCAGACGCCAGCACCCACAATGCACCCGTTACCCGCCTGAAATGCTACGAGTGCTGTGTCAGCAGGTTGTCATGGAGACCGCATACAAAGCAAAGGGTGTGAGGGGGCCCAAGAAAGTCCATCCAATCAAATGACCGCAAGCATTTAGACCGAGATTTCTGCAGCGGGACCGAAAAAGAAAAAGAAAAAGAGGTCTGAAAGCGGTCACCGTACTAAACAAATACAATTACTTTTCACAGCGGGCAGATAAGGCCAAATATCATAATTTTTACAGTCAAACTTCAGAAAACTCATAACAGGGCAAATATCAAATGCCTGGGGGATTAATCACAGAGATGCACTTCTGAACTTCTGCAGCAGAGCCTGCAGAAGATAAACGACAGAATCCTTCACGGCCCAGTGGAATAAACAAGCAGCTTTCTGACCAGACAAAGAAAAACAAAACAGCATAATTAATGCCCTGTCCATAATTTGCAATGATATGGAAGTTTTTCTTCTGTACACTTCTTGTTCAGTTAAAGCATAATTTTGCAGCTATTCCGGAGCATTCTGCGATATCTGGGATACATTGGAATATGCAAAGATGTTGCCATAGAAACCATATCTCAGCCGCAAAACCAAACCGAAACTCTCCTTCCTGCCTGTGAGTTAAGTACAAAATGCTCAAGGTTAGATCTGTATTCAATTCGCACAGCAACAGAAATAAGTGGCAGGAAAGAGAGACAGGCACTAACCTTGAATGCTCCAATGCCTGGGTGGATAAGGAAAGAGCGGTTCGAGGTTGACGGCTGATTGTCGAGCGACGGGCTGAACGACTTGGCCCCGTTGCTGGCGGGGGGGACGGCAGCCGGTGATGCTGAACTGCACGCCGCGACTTCGTAGTCCTTCGGGGTGGGGCTGTCCGGGGGGTCGGCATGAGAGCGGATGAGCAGCTGCACGATGTCGTTCAGGCCCACGTTGTAGTCAAACAGCGTCTGGCCATCTTCCATCTTGGAAAGAGAGACGGCACAGGGAGCAGAGCGGCCATTAGACAAGCGCTCGCAGACAGGTCAGTGCCGCCGGCGGCCTGGACATTCACGCAAACCATCTCTACGCCTGGCGCCTTGGCGCCTCCTTGGAACTTAAACGAATTCAGTATATACAGCTGCCCTCGAAGAATGCCATGGACTGTCAGAGCAAAAACAATTCTCCCAGAGGAAACAAAAAATATGACCAAATTATGCATGCCCGAATACTAAAAGCACATCACTAGAAGCAATTCAACAGAAATATGGTATTGTTTCATGCTACAAAGTAACAGAAGAGCCCCATCACATTAATAGAATGCTTGTATATCATCTTTATTTCCTTCCTTAATAATGTATAATTTAGCATCCAAATTTTCTGAGGAAAAATATGGGGGTTTATCACGGTGCCAGAAACAGATAGAGCCCTCATTGTATACGACTCCAGAGTCTGGAATACTCCAGATGTCTTATAATGGAAAACAACTTAAGTGCACAAAAACATATTCCTATTAAAACTTGCACAGAACACCCACATGCAGTCCCGATGGTAATAAGTAGAAGTGGATCGTTCACATTAATGCATAATTAGACTAGCCACAACTAATGTCCTGAGAATAATGGTATAAAAAAAAAAAATGCCAGATTATTAGCCAATTTGACACCTATTAATGTCTGCTTGCCTCAATAAACTGACATGATAAAACTTGTACAAATGTGCAAGTCATCCATATTTTTATTATTTCAGACCTACCCAAACATTCAGCGTTCAAAATACCAGTCAAATTGTTTATACAATTATATAGTTCTAGCTAAAATGCTAACCCTAGGCAGCTTGTTAGATGCAGGTTTGTGTGTGTAGGTGTCCTCACTCCTCACCAAAGCATATCTGAAGGCTATGAAGCGCCTAAACAGAAGCAGAGCGAACTCGCTCGCTGACGCAAAGCCGCCTTCACCGTCTGTACGGCGTTCGCATGTTCTGCCCCTTTTGCATGATACTCTGGTGTGGCCTCACAGTGTAGACATGCAGTCAGGCCCCTCAACCGCCCATAGTGCATCTGCCTCACACAGGACTGGCATCCTGTTCCGGGGTGTGCTCATAGCACTGGCCCTGTAATGGTTTCCTTACCCCCCCCCCCCCCAGGACCCTGATCAGTGGCTGGATGATGGACAGCAGGGTGGGTTCACACAGCCTGGTCCGGGGGTTCAGTTGCTGCTCAGAGCTGTACGTGTTTGCACTTTCCCATTCAAACTCTACAAACACACAGTAAGGCGAGTTGGCGCGTGGCCCAAGACGGACTGGTAGCCCCCAGCTTAGAGACAGGCTTCAGTCACACTGCCGTACGGAATAAGGAGTACAGATAGATGGGCTAATTGTTCTTCACTACTGAAGGGAAAATTTGTTTAAAAAATCCTGAAAAACATTAGAAAAAAATCCACATTGCGATTTGAAATTATTGCAAGAAATTTAGCAATATTTATTAAACAAGTTGAAAATTTACTCTAAATAAACCATAGGCAACAAAAAATGCTATCTACTATTAGTCTGATATATAAAGTTGGTGGTGCTGCTGTGACTGCCAATAGACAAAAAGCAGTGCAGACAAATCACTCGCTTTTACTCAAGATCATTTCTGTGGAATCCAAAATATTTCCATGCAGTGGAAGACAAATGCCTTTTTATGACCGGTTCTTGTTCGCTTTTCTCCTCTTTGCTCATTATGACGGAGTCAAAGAGCAATGACGAGAATAATTATCACTGTCTCAGAGAGCGCAAGCAAAGCTCACGTAAAAGCAGTCGCGGTAAACTTCAAACTTCAAGCGTATACTAGACAACGATGAAAAGGAATAATCATTAAAATTGCAAAGCTTGCCAAGTTAGTTTCCTATGAGAGCGCAATTCACTGATGATCCACGTCACAACCACATGCGCATAAAATACGATGTCGCAACTGCATGCGCATAACATGCGATGTTGATCTTACCACATAATGTGCAGGCCTACACTCAACTCTTCGTTTATGCTCCATTTTTGTTAAAATATCAAATAGTAAAGATGGGAAATTAAATCATTGATCTCCTTTCATCTTAACTCCAATGTTAAATAATTGTAAATCTTATTTGTTAGTATGTCCACAGTGTGTAAATTATCCCCATATTGCATGGAAAAGGGTTAACGACCGAAAACAAAACCGCTTACTGAGAACGATCACATTTCACATAAAATGCATGCCACCACGTTTTATATATAAAAAACACTGGTTTTATACAGTAAAACAGATGGTTTTTCCTCACCAACCAAAAATATTACATGCATATTGGTTGAGGTCAACGGGGATATAAAGATTTGAAATATAAACAGTAAGATTATTGAAGTATTTAGAGGAACGAATTAGAAATACAGGAACATTATAAAGCACCTGTCTTGACACACGTGGCTTTAAAATGAGTGCTACAGCTTAAAGATTCTCACTGAAGTCACATGAAGCTGAGCTAAATGATAGCTGCAGAAAATACATTTGGTTTGTTGAGTCCCAGCTCCAGAATTTTTTGCAAATGTCTGTTTTTTTGTTACGCCATGTCTTCTGATTTATTGCATTGGATGTTGCAGTTCATCTTAAGTAATTTTTCCTCCTCTGTTTTCTGCTGCTACGGATAGCTCAGTTGGAAAAGAAGTTTATAATTAAAATGCAACTCCCTAGTGAAAATAAAGATTGATGATTGTATGCTAGGTTCAAGGAGTCCACGACTGGTAAGTCACCTCTGTTTGCATTGGATAACCCAGCTAAAAGCAGTATGTTATCAACTTGAACTCAATTTGAGCTCAAGTATATTTAGGATTGTACAAATTTTACTAAATACTTAAATACGTTCAAGACATTTTTTCTGACATTCAGGCATCATCAAGAACAATGGGATTCAACATTGTAGATCATGAAACCCAAAATGTACATTGCCAGTGTTTTTGTTTGACTATCCATATACACCGAGTGGCCAATTTATTAGGTACACCTGCTCCTCTAAACAGCGAATCATGTGGCTGCAACTGAATACTTACAGACAGGGTCATGAGGTTCAAATACCGTTTGGCTGGGCATTCGAATGGCTAAGATGCACAATCCAAGCGACTTTGAATACCGATGCCAAATGTGGTGATTCCAGCATCTCGGAAACAACCACCTTTCACACATTATGGTGTCTAGAGTTTACAGAGAGTGTTGCAATAAACAAAACCATCCAGTAAGTGGCAATTCTGTAGCCGAAAACAGAGGTCAAAGGAGAACGGCCAAACTCAAAGCTAACAGGCAGGCCATGAACGCAAAAATAAAAGCTCAGGACAATAACAGTGTCCAGAATGGCGTCTTGGAATGCACAAGTCATCTGCCCTTGAAGCAGTTCTGAAGGATAGTTTCTAGGTGGGTCTTTATAAACTGGCCAGCGAGTGCTGGCATTTTTTAGCTGAGCGTACACACACAGTGTCAACAGAGGACATTTTAATAATTTCTTTATTCTTTCTTTTTATATTTGGCCTATTGAGCGGTATACTTCAGTGGTAAAAAGTCCACTTTCAAATGAAAACAAAAGATACAGTGTTAAGTCAGAACTCGAATTTAATCCGTTCAGAACTCCGGATCGAATCCTAAAAAGTTCGAGTTGTGATCGAAATAATGGAAAACCAATTAATTGGTTCCCGGCCCCAAAAAATTACACCTAAGTATGTTTTTTTTTAGCATTTAATCACAAAATTAACCGGATAAAACAAGAAGAGCATATACTGTACTAAATACATCTAAGCACATTTATCAAAACAGTAATTTGTAAAGTAAGAAAATAAACGTATCCAAACAATGTGTCCTGCCCCGATCGTCCGCTCCTTCCGTGCGCCACGCCCCCTCGTTAACCCCGTGTGTAATCCCCATGAGATCAGCTGTTTCTGGTTGTTTTCATTAACCCTCTGTATTTCGTCTGCGTTTCAGTTTGTTTCCCCAGTCAGGTCATTGTATTGTCCGTCTGCGTTTTGCCTGCCTTACCTGTAATTAAACCCCATATTCCCCGATACCCTGACGTCTGTGCCTTTGTCTCCGTTCTGTTCCTGCTCGGCACGACAATATTATTATAATTAAACGTATTAATGGTTTATTATTAATATAAAAATAAGAAATAAGAAATCTTTATTTTTAAATGTATTTCATTATATAATAATTACTGCTGCTGTCTCATTGTCTAAATGTATTTTTACCATCTAAATACATGTATTCAGCTAGTGTAAACATGCACGATGCTATCACAACTAATGCGAGGCTAAGACTGAAGCGTTACCCTTTGTTTCCGCTGAGAGACGTGCCGCGTGACTCATTTCCCCTCGCGTACAAGTTATCTTAGGTTGGTGTTCACGATTTGACTTTTGAGATTCAGATCGAGCTCTAGGTAATTTTTTTCAATTGGTTCGACTTTTAAGAAATTCAGGTTCTAATGAATTCGAGAACTGAGATACCACTGTATTCACTGATGGAAGAGACTGTCAGCCTAAGTACTCCACAAGCACAAATACAGAGGGATGGGCATCACTAATTCAATACTAATACAAGTATTTCATAAAAACTAGTATTAATAATGCTTAATATTTTTAGGATAATGATTTTAAATCATGATCGTATTGATGATAATAATATTTTTTTAAAAAATACTATTATTATTATTATTATTATTATTATTATTATTATTAATAATAATAATAATAATAGGTAAAAGTTTATGCATATATATGAAAATTAAATTTGATTATACTGTTGGGGCAATATTAGATTTAACACAAAAATTCTATAAGTAAAATTAAAATTACAAACAAATATAAAACCACACTTTCAAAAGAATTTATTCTGCTTGTTGTAAGTAAAATTACTTCTAGAAATTAAATTAAGGGATTCTTGCATTACACAGGGGCCACATGTTGCGAATAAGAATGAGCTGTTTAGGTTCACAAAGTGTGGAGGCAAACTTCAAGGCTGAGAGAATATTGTGATCAAGTAAAACAAATATTTGTTGCTTTAACATGGTAATCAATACCAGCTGAGTAATGTTTAATTATTGAGTTATCGAGTACTGAGGTACTGACACTCCCATCGCACAGCGAGAAAACAATCTGCGTCACTGCTTTGAGGGGCTGGTTATACATTTCAGATGGTGGCATGGAACAGAGAAGACAGGACATAATTGTGACAACAGCGCAACATTTATGCAGTTATACACTTCAGCCCCCCCCCTCCCCGGGAAACTGTACCATGGGGGAACACTTAGTAAATTTTATCACCAACATTTTATTTTAAAACACTAAAACAGCACTGCGTTTGCAAAATGCAGTGAGCAGTGAACACCGTGCAGTGAGCAGCGAACACCGTGCAGTGAGCAGCGAACACCGTGCAGTGAGCAGCGAACACCGTGCAGTGAGCAGTGAACACCGTGTTTGGGCAGCACGGTGCTGCCGTGGTTAGCTCTACCGCCTCAATCCTCTGGGACCAGGGTTCAAGTCTCCCCCATGGCTCCACGTGTGTGAAGTTTGCATGCCCTCCCCATGTCATCGTGGGGGTTCCTTCGAGTATTCCGATTTTTCCCCCCCAGTCCAAAAACATGCTGAGGTTAACTGGAGTTACCAAATTGCCCGTATATGTGAATGGTGTGTGTGTGTCTGTGTCTGTGTCTGTGTGTTGCCCTGAGATAGGTTGGCAGCATGAGTTGTTCCCTGTCTTGGACCCAGAGCCTCCGCAATCCAGGCTTTTGATCCCCCTGTGACCCTGAATTGGACAAGCAGTTACAGAAAATGGATGAATGGATGCATATATCGCAGTCTAATGAAAAATTAGATACCATCCAAGCATAGCTTTTACATTAACTGAATAAATCTAAGCAAACACTCAAATTGTCTTATTCGTCTCAACACTCAAATATTTATTTCAGCTGTCTACTGGAACTGGAAAAAAAAAGGCACGCAAACTAATCCCAGTAACTTTAGCTACTGTATGATTATCGAGTAAAATAATTCCACAATGAAATGTTGTTATACCTGCAGACCAACATCAACCATACAGTTAAGTCTACAACAACTATAAATATCAAACTTGAAAGCAAGATCCCTTGAACATCGTGGAAAATGCCGGGATGCACCAAGAAATGTCAAGCAGCGTTTCAGCAGACACTCTGCTGGTTCCCTTCCCCCACCTCCTGCATCTCAACAGAGCAAAGGGGAATGAAGGGCGGAAAATGGGTCACATTCATACTGAAGCGACTCCCTGACGCAGAAAACAGAAACCCACAGTAAATTGCCCATCTACTAAATGATATTTACTAATACTCATCATTTCCATCAACCCCAAAACCCTAAAATATTATGCTTATTGTTGCTATTATTTTGAAGAAGAAATTAAACCGACAAGCTTCAGTTAAGCCAATGACGAATAGTCTCACAAGGACATGACAATTGCTTGGCCAAACTTTGTTTTATTTAGAAGTATTTCTTTCGGCAAAATAAGAGCATCCATTAATCGCCAGAACTTGATGAACAAATTAGTTTCATGATCAGTTAAGATTATGGTTGGAAGAAACAAAAACATGACATGCAGAGTTTGTAATCATTCAGATTTTTAATTCTGCTACAGACGAGGTACCATATTGCACCAATGACGTTCAAAATTAGCAAAATGTGTTCGCAATTACCGAAAGAATGCACAAAGTATGCAATAATAAAAAAAGACTTAAGTACCAACTGAAGATCTCAAACTCCAAACAAAATTACACATTAAGTGAATGGTTACTTGAGAAAACTGAACCCCCAATTACATTAGACTTACGGAACCTGAATTACCATAGCCCAAAACGTTTAGTGTAATACGTGATGTCACATTCTTCACAAATGTCAGAATCTCTGATGGATATTAAATGTTTAAACCGTTTGACTACCTTGCCAAGACAATGTCACCTGAGTATAATCCTCCTTTACATTACATCCACATATTTACATGCCTATAAGAATTTGGTTAGTCCTTAGGTTACCTCTGAAAGGACAGTGAGGGTTTTAGCTGCACTGAAAGGCCCAACCGGGACTTATCTGCTGGATAGTTTTCCTATTCCTGTCTTAAGCTCAGCCAGTTGGACAGAGCAGAAGGCTCTGGTTTCAGAGCTCAGCTTTTTTTTAAGCAACTTTCTTCAGTGGCCAGCCTGATCAATTTACACGAAAAACAATTCAGTGAAGTTCCCCATTTAGGCAATTTAGTGTTAATATCTTTTTTAAGCAACCTGTATTTGAGGTTAACCTTTTCATCTTCGTTTATGGTCCTCTTTCCGGAATATTTTTAAAGAAATTATACAAGACTCCAAAATTTAAATATTTTGATCTGGTAAGTACCATACTGTTCATCGTCAAGAGCGAACTGGAAACGCCTAATGGCCAAAAAAACATATATTTTTTTATTGCTAAATCACTTGAACTATTTAATTTCATTTCAATTTTACATGGTTTACTAATTCTAAGGATTCCGTTAACCGGTAATTACACATCACTTAATCTTTAGAAGGTTTCGCTGTAAATAAATTTAAGTAGCTTATATTGGCCTAAATTTATTTTCTTGAGATTCTGATGTCCAAAAACGTACTTTTACAAACATAATCTCCCTAAAATCACAAACCCCAAGTCAACAAACAATTTTACCACATTGTACAAAACATAACATTTTATATTTAGAGTAAGCAATTACTAAATTTTTTTACAATGCATCCATTTCATAGCTACGTATTCAGTTGTGGTGAGCTCACAGACTGTACCGGAACCGCGGGGGAGACGCGGGATAAGATGAAGGTCACTGCCTGGTATACACATGTACGCTACCAGAGCACTGAACTATACCCACCACTGGGCCATGATTCAAATCACCTGAATACAGGTGCTCCTGCAATTCACCTTCACAAGAGGGTTTATTTCAAAACACACTTAACAATGGAGAACATTCAAAAAAACACTTGGAATTTGTGGAAATGCACTGTTAAGGAGACTGGCCTGAAAATTCTTACACACTAACTGTATAGGAATAGCACTGGGGGTAAATAAATGGAAAGAAAGGGAAAACACCATTAAAAATAAAAACTGCCAAAGGCAAAATACTCTTTTGGAAGAGCAGAAGTTAAACGCTACCTGAGAGACAGGAATCCCCCGACAGAGAGACTGATTAGATTTCTCACTCTAAAAATCAGTAAGATCAGAGTACTAGTCTCTCCACATTAACATTACAGGTGGTTCTTTAAAGATTATTAATGACAACATTACAAATTAAATCAAACACTTCAGTCTGTGCACTACATTCACAGACAAAACTGGACAATATCAATATATTTTTCTTTAAATACTCCCAGCAGATACTTGCAGTTACAATAATCACATTAGAGAAAAGCCTTCTGCATAATCTCTTTATTAATCATGTCTGTCAGAATCACATTTATTATTTTAGTCATAGAATATTACAATGTTCAATAGTGCTGTGGCTTGTAAGCTCTATAATTCAACAGGATATAGTTACAGGCCAAGCATCCTATATCATCATGCACAGCCAATGACTAACAAAAAAAAAAAAAAAACTAATTACAGTAATTGTGTCAATATGACAGAATGAGTAACTGTAGGCTATGCAGTACTTTAGTGAGGGATAAGCAAACAAAATTAATTAGTTATTGTTTTAATTGTAGCCGGACAGAATCACAGCCACAAATAAGTTAGCAGGTCAGTTAGCCATGTAAACCTCACAGTTTAATAAGACATCATAAGTTACATTTACAAAACATAATAAACCAAATGTGTCTTAAATTTATTGTAATTATGACATCTTTCACAGAAATATATATCTATATTAAAAAAACACTGCAGATGTACTGTTTTAAAAACACTTGAAAAACTCTGCAAATATCGACACACAAACACACACACACGACAGCCAATTCCAAAGAAAGGCTTGGCTGCACACAAAACAACTGTATTAAATATGCTTAAATATCAGGTAGGAACCAACCAAAGACCCTACATTCTCCAGGATGAATACTTGCAGTAAATATTTATTGGTGAAGAATGAATAATGCTACGTTTGGCACACCTCATTTTATACTTTGTAACCTGGAATTGAAAGGTTTGTACAAATTTGTCTGCTTACTAAAAAAGAAAGGCAATTAAAAAGATCACGATATTCTGTGTTGTAAAGATGGCAAATAAGGTGGCAATTTATATAAAATACAGTTTAATGATCAGAGGAAGAAGGCATTCTGAAAGGCCTTTAACGAAAATTTGGATACATATTTCAGTGCTTGATGGGGGGGGGGGGGGATTTGGTTTTAAACAAGAGAAAAGAGCACTGAAATGTTTCAGCTTTAGCTAATTTGAATTGTTCAATTCGTGCAGTTAATAGCCCAGTGGAAAAAAAGAACACAACAATATACCAAATGAGTTACCAGGAAACAAAAACAGATGCTTGCATAGCTAAACGACAGCTTGAGGTATTGTGGTTTTTTGTAAATGTTCCTGTTAAACCCTTAAAACATGCTGTGCTTTTATTTTTTGGGTGGTGTACATTGTTATTATGCATCAGTATTATAACTCCTGATTAACAATTAACAAAGGAATTGACAAAATTTTGCATTTTGGATGACTCTCATCAAACCCATGTTTGATTATTTTTCTGGGAACATTTGCCTCCTAAATAAGTAATACTACTACAGTACATCTCAAAATAACTGATGAGTTATATTTTTTAAGTTTCTACTGTATATACTGGAGATTATGGCTAAGCAATATGGCAAAATATTTATCACGATAATTTTTGAATCCGTTAATTATATCATGATAATTATCTGTATTATTTCTACAAGGCAGTGTTATTATAGCTTGATTTCTTAATTTCGTTTTAAATTTTATATTTTACATTTTTATTTGAAATCCAATTCAGTCTTAAGGTGGGTTTTATTAGGTTTAATTTTGAATAATTATTTATCAAGTTTCAGTTTAAGTAATTTTATTTCTTGGGACGAGCTGAAAGTTTCTGAACTTTATAATCCTACATACAGTATGTACACACTGCACATCAGAGCCATGTAAAGTCTTCGAGGGGCAGACGATCGACCCGTTCCCCACTGTTAAATTTCGACGACTGGAGTGGGGGGGTGACTGGTGCATATGAAATATGCAAACCATGTTCCAAGTATCATTATTGGTCATTTGAGACAAAGAAATCAACACAAAATAATATTTAAAAACGGTAATGGAAAGCGTTTGACATTTGTTTATTTCAGAAACAATACTTGTAATTTTCATTTAGTTGCAGCTTATTTGTGTATTTCAGGTTACGAAAATGTTTCTTATAGTTAATGATTTACTATTTAAGAAAATATTTTACAAGGAAAGTATCTTTTTAAAAGGTTATGAATTTAAAATTCAGATTTAGGAACATTTTCTTGCGGGATGGATCTCAGCACTAAAACACAGAATAACATTCACTGTTGCTGTACAAACATTATATGAAAATGGATTGCAAAGAAAAAGTTTACTCAAATGTGACACCGCTTACTGTAACATCTTATTTAAACCCTGAGTCAGAGTAATAGGCATTAATAGTAATAGGTTTTTTTAGTGGCCTGGGGACATAGTAAATTACAGTAAACCTCAATGATGAATGACCAAGCAAGAGCGCCATGCTGTGACATGAACGGACTCAAGTGCGATACGATCTGTGATCATAGGTAGCGTAGCGGTTCATGCCCCAGGAGTCTGCTGTAGTACCCTTGAGCTTCGCATCAAGGTACTTAACTGGAAATGCTCTTGTTAAATACTGAATGTATTTCAGGAAAGTGAACCATAGATTTCTTTGGAAAATGAAAACTTCTAAGAAATCAAGAGATATTAAGTCAGCAGTTCTCACATGGCTAAAGAATGTTTTAGGGGGTTTATTTTACATCAAAATTATGAGCATTAAAAACCCATATTATACCGCACAGCAAGTTCATATTAAAATCCCACATGACAGCAATTCATACTAAAACAAAGTCTATACTGCCGGTCTTTCCCCACACGAGCCAACATACTCACAGCCCATGAGGACTGTAATTAATAATACTGCCACAGATGGAACAATATAGGCACAACTCTGCAGTACGGAGGACGACCGTGTTTTTGCGGTCAGAACGTCTGAACCTACAAAACCACAGGGTTCGAGGGAGATGACAAGGGAGGGTTAGGGTTTCTATTAATCACCACACGGTTCAGAAAGGTTTCCAAAATAGAACTAAACTGGAGCATGTATAATTGCAGATCGCTCCACGTACACAGGCTGCATAGATATCACGGGGGCTGCTTTCAATCCAAGATGCCCCCCACATGCATGTAATTTAGTCCTCTGAGCAGATATAGCTACCCCCACCGCGCCTTAAAATTTATTTCTCTAGGGACACTAAATTAAAAGGCATTTTCATTCCAATTCTTCCCTCCCTTCACCTAAGGTCAAATCAGGCTGAATTTGTATTAAATTAGTAAATGACAAAGATACTGTTTTTTTAATGCTATTAAAAATCATGAGGAGTAGCACATGCTTATTTTAAAATATGCTTACAATAATTTGCAGGCCACTTCAAATATATCTGCCCAAACCAACGCATTCACCATTAAAAACACATGGAGATAAAGGCTGGTCATGATACTGCTCATTTGAACCGCACGCCCTCCTCTTCCATAGCTCCGCTTAACGGGAAACTTGTTTTTCCAATGGCCTTTTAAGATTCTGTCGGGTAAATCCTCCTCTCTTTCTGCTTTGGGGGGGGGGGGGCGGCGGGTTAGGGTGGGGGATTTCCACA
>JAODLC010000123.1:17753939-17803129 GCA_026781145.1 Hippopotamyrus pictus | reverse complement strand
TATGCCTATTCAAACTACCTGGAAACATTACTCTATGCAATCTTAATTTCGTTTTTATTTGTGGTAAGTACAATATATAAAGTTATTTTTATGCACTTAAGATGTCGCCACAAATTATCATTTGCCATATGACATAATTACAGTACATTATAAAAAATCTAAATCTGGCTCCACGTGAATGTCTAAGGATACTGTGGCCCTGTAAACAGCCAGCAGACAGATAACTATGAGGGACGCGTGACGCGGCGTGACGTCAGGGCGCATGAACGCAGAGGTCCGGCGCCTGGAGTTGAAAGTAACGTTCAAGGAAATTATACCCGCAAAGAGAATAAGCCTTTGCTACATGGTATTCAGTCTGCTTTATACATTTTAAATGATCGGAAGTTACATCTATTGTTTTGTCAGCCGGCTTAGTAAATACAGGCTTGCCTGCTAGCTCAGTGTTGTTAGCAAACTTGGCTGAGCGTAACTAGACAGCTAGCTCGCTAAAATAGAGGATTTGCGTTTACTAATGACTTATAGCTCTTGAACCGGTGTCTGTGTTGTTGCTAGGCTAGCGGGGAAGTAAGAACTTTTTTACGTAAGGCGGAAAAAATACGTGGTCCGCTGATCTTGTTTGTTTTTCTTTCTTTATGACATGGAGGAATAAAGCAGAATAGGCCTGGGGATGAAAACAATGAGCCGATCGGAAAGGCTGAGAGCAGAGAGCAGATTTTGCCGCTTTAGGAAGTAAATCGGAACCGCTGGTTCCTGGATGTATGAAGCCGGGCCCAAATGGGTTCTTCGTGCATGTTTTGGATGTAAGTGACAGGAAATTTTCAGTGGCAGGTTGATGCAGGCCCTGACCTGGAGCCTATAGACTCGGCTCGTTTGACAAGTTCCCCCGATTCAGTAGTTAACTAAGTTTTAATGCAAGTCCTGTCACCGGATCGTGGCGTGGAGTTAATGACAAACCTTTTTTGCCTTTGAAAAAAAATATACAAGCAAAAGCAGTAAAAAAAAATATTAAAAGTCATGCAATGCAACATGAATGTATTTATTTGTAGTATGGATATCGGAGACCGATATAAGTCAATAGCGTGACAAAAATGTAAATCTCAGGGGCTCCTGAAATTGGATGCTGCCACAGATGATTTTATCGGCACCTGTAATCTGAGGGAGGATGCGGTCCATATGCTCTCCTCATCTGAAAGACCGTATAATAAGCACAGCAAATACTTGATTCGGGGTATTGGCAAAATCTGCAGGGGGCAAAATGAAGGTGCAGTCTGATGCAAATATTAATCTGTCCAAGGTATCATTAAGTGAAGTTATGGAGCATAAAGAAATGACTAGCAAAGCGGACAGACAAAGACATTTAATTTTGCACAGTCCCGACCATGTGTCTTTTGAAGAAATCGACGAAGGGTCGCAGCCAGACTCCGCGGTATCACCGAGATCGGCGTTTGTGCAGAATAGCGAGTACAGAAGCACCGATGGGGAGACACCAGCCTCAATCCGGGAAAATAACACTGTGGATTACAATGAGGATAACACCCTGGGAGCGGAAGATACCGTAGCTGAAATGTCAGAGGACAGTTCAAGCACGTTAAACGAAGATGACGATCTGAGCTACGAGCTGCAGCAGGCGCATAGGATATTTCACGGCTTTCTGCTGGAGAAACACAAGGGAATCACGGCTCCGTTCATGCAGCCGCTGTGCAGCGGAGAGGGAACGGGAGACGGAGATCACACCAAACAGCCCATGTGGTTTCGCAGGATCGAGGAGAAGTTCCTGAACAGGGAATACGAGAGCATCACCGAGTTTGTAGCAGACTTCAGGCTGATGTTGGAGAATTGTTACAGGTACCACGGTGTCGACCACTGGATCTCCAAACAGGCGCAGAAACTCGAAATTATGCTGGAGCAGAAGCTGACTTTGCTCTCCAGGTGAGCACTGTTGATCAGTCCCCACCAGTATGTCTCATTGTATGGACCCGGTTCGAAAGTCTTGATGTGAATTAATACGAGATGTTTTGCAATCTTAAGCAGCTTTTAATGTTAGCAAACATAATTCACACTTACTTTAGGAAGCTAATATCAGCATGTATATCCAAGTACCCTTCACTATCCAGACAATAAGATTTAATATCACACTTAATAAAAAAAATATGATGTGAATCTCATGTGACTGCCATTTTATATTTTTATTTTATTATTTTCATTGGTATAATGTACATTGTGTAAAATTTAGCTCTATACAGCAAAACGGTACAGATGCTACAAATTCCATAGTAGATGCTTAAACACTAGATTAACTCCTCTTAGATCTTCAGTGAGTTGTTGACACAGAATGGTTTGAGGCAGCTCCTGTATGACACCTCGTCTGCTAGATATCGGTCGAATTTAATTGATTCTTAACCTGACCACCAGTGATTTATTTAACGTGTTTATTTTTCCATATCCTTTTTCCAAAACAGTATTTGTCTAATTTCAGACAAACTTTATTGCTGTTTGAGGTGCACTGACTGCCATATTTCAGATACCGAACATCAGTATTTTGGACTTTTCTAGAAAGGAACTTTTTCCCTCAATGCAAACTCTACTTAATTCGACAGTTTTATTTTTAATTCTGCACAGTCCATGCCTTGTATATGGATTCGTAGCCTCCTTAAAACTTTTAGATCCTATTTTTTTTTTTTTTTTTGATGACCAGGGCAGAGGCATGAAACTCCCTGGACTTTTACACGTATTTATTTACATATGGTCATCAGGGCAGTTAGGGTTAAGGGCCTTGCTCAAGGCCTCACTTTGTCAAATGGAGGATTTGAACTGGTGAGCTACTGATCATTGCCTGAGTCCAAACCCACAGTGTGACTCATCACTCTAGGATGGGATGTCATCCCATTGCAAGACTCACACACTACAGGCAATTTCGAGATCTCTACTTTACATATCATTGCATAATGCTTTTGAAATATTACTGATGTGGCATATGAAGAAAGAGTGTGCTTTAAGGCGTAATTGATATGTGCAGTGGGTTGAACAGTTGCTCAGTTCAATAAATTTTCTATACTGTTAATGCATAACACTTTTATTTTAATAGTCAAAGTTTGTTCAGTGGTTTGTAAATACCTTATTTTTGGGGGGGTGGTCAAAGATGAAACCTACCTATGTACAAAGTTTTAATAATACCTGTTGCAAATTCAACTTATAAAATCGAAGCCTTGTACGGAAATGTCATATTTTCATAAATGCAAACCACCGCATCTCTATAGCCAGTGATCAGTGCCAGCCTTTACTGCATGCGTAATCAGTAATGTCATGTATAATAATAATCCTACTGTTCAGGTGTGCAAAGCAAATGTTGTCTGGACTTCACTGGGAAACAACAGAGTTTGTGGCTCCCTGCGCTGTTTTCAAACAACACAGCCTGTTTATTCCACTGTTGTCCATGTACATAAATTATGAATCTTTTTTAGAAGCCTAAAGGTGATGATAAACAGGGCAACTATGAGCGAATGTTCCCAGGCAGTGTTGCTTGGGCACTTTTCCATTGATATTGGGCAACAAATTTCTACTTGAAAACTTTAATTAGCAGTGGGCAACGTTTTGCAATCATCCAGATCCAGATAAGTTACCCTTTGTCTTACACTTTTTGAGCAACAGCCAAACAGGTATCATCAATTCATCACCTTAAGAACCTTTGGAATGTAAGCGTGTTCTCCGTTCCATGGTCTTACGTATTTCAGTGAATTCACAGCCATTTTAGAAAAGTGTTGTCTGTTTCCCAATTAAAGATTTGTCCTTTCAATCCCAGGACTCTCCGGGAGAAGACCACTCTGGCCGTAACCTCGAAGGGTCGTTTTGGCACGGAGGAGGAGAAAGGGCCCGGCGTCACCTCTACGCGACGCCGTTCCACTCCCCGTAACCTTACGCCCGTCGCCGTGGGGGCCAACGAGTCTCTCATGGTGCAGGCGCTGAGACTGGAGGAGCAGCAGAGAGCCAAGGAAGAGAAGAGGTTAGCTTGATTCCTGGTCATTCAGGCTGATGTACCTAAGAGTGTTGCTGACAGTCGCTGAATCATTCCAATAATAAAACTAATAACTCAAAACTTCTTTATCTTTTAGATGCACAACTTTTGTCTGTATTAGTTTTAAGGGTGAACCCCTAAATTGAAACGAATGGGTATTTTGCAGTTACTCTACCAGTTCACCAATTATAATTGGAAATTATAGAGTAGGCTGCTGTGTGTTGGCTTCCCATCCTGGGTTGTTCCCTGCCTTGTGTCCGTAGCTTCCAGGATAGGCTCTGGACCCCTGTGGGGGAAAAAGGGTACATCCCTGTTCCCAAAGGTACAAACAACATTAATGTACTACCAGTGGCACCAAAATGAGTCCATTTTTGTAGCTTAATAGGTACATTTACCTTGAGGGTACAGCCCCACTGACAAGTAATTGTACCTTCAAAGGTACTAATTAGTACTTTTTTCTGACTGTGTACATCTATCCTGGGCTGCTGTGTGACTCAGTAGGTGGTTACGGAAGGTTGTGGGTTTAAAACTCATGGTCTGCAGAGCAATCACATTGCCAGTGGGCCCTTGAGCAAGGCGATTAACCCCAGCTACCTCCAGGGGTAGCTGACCCTGCTCCCTGATCCCAGGCTTCCCACACTTACACGTCACTAGTAAATGCATAATTGTAAGTACATCAGAAACCACTATTTGGATTTTCACAAAATTTCCAGGACTGTGAATTTTCACTGTATTTTCAGTACAACGAATTTCCACATAGAATGCTGTACTTCAGGTTGGTCAGCAAACTTCTGAAAAGCATTTATTCCAAAAAGGAAAAACTTTTATAAGTATTGGCTTATATTCTTGAACCTTAAGGTGATGATGCACATGGCAACTTTTTGAGCAACGTTGCCGGACAGCTGGCAGTAAGGCGAGACAAAGGGCAACTCATCTGGATCTGGATCATCGCAAAATGTTGCCCGCGGCCAATTATAGTTTTTCAAATAGAAATTAGTTGCCCGATATCAATGGGAAACCATCCGAGCAACACTGCCCAGCAACACTGCCCAGCAACACTGCCCAGCAACACTGCCCAGCAACATTGCTGAAAAAGTCGCCCTGTGGAAAAGTGATTTGTTATTTTAAGAAGGAAAATCTCTTGCTAATATTGGCTTATTCTTGAACTTTAGGCTGAGGGAGCAGGAAAAAAAAGAGGCGGAGGAGGCCAGCGCCAAAGAGCTGGATGCCTGGGAGCGGAGCCTGCTGGCCAAGGCCGCCCCGTGGCCTGTGGAGACGCTGTGGGAGCTGCCCGCCGTCGGCCACTTCCTGTGTCTGGCACAGACTGTGCTCAACCTCCCCGAGATCGTCTTCTTCGAGCTGGAGCGCTGCCTGCTCATGCCGCGGTGCAGCGCCTTCCTGGCCAAGGTCATGACGTCGCTGCTGTGTCACCCGCAGCGGCGATCCACCCTGCACCGCCGACCTCCCTTTACCTACCGCCGCTGGGAAGCGGCCCTCCGGCACAAGGTCTCCGGCTGGTACCAGCTCATGGGGCAGTCGGAGGACGTGGCGGCCTGTGCCCAGCAGCTTGGCCTCTCCCCGCAGTTTTTCCAGACGCTAGGAGAGACCAGCCCGCTGGAGGAGAAGCCCTTCCACCAGCTGCCATTCAACCAGCGCGTGTGGCTGCTTAAGGGCTTGTGCGACTTCGTGTATGAGAACCAGAAGGAGGTCCAGGACGCGGTGCTCAGTCAGCCCATCCACGAGTGCCGGGAGTCCATCCTTGGGTACGACGGGCGAGAGAACGCCTATATTCATTTCCCGCATTTCTGCGGGGCGGATCTGCGCATCTATTGCCAAAGTCCAAGCACCCCTCCTAAGTTCCCCCCTCCGGCCATTCGGGTTAGAAGAGTGGAGAAGGTGAAAAAGGTGGAAGCCGCCATGCAGCCTGAGGGACCGACGCTGCCGGGAGAAAACGAGAAGAAAGACGTGAAGAATGAAGCTGCCCGTTTCAACTCGGAAATGAAAGAAAAGGACAACATGCCTGCAGTGAATTCGTGGGGTCTGATGGATCGCCAGTCACAGTATAGACTGGACCTTCAGATTAAAGCGGAATCTGCTGAGAAGGGACACACTGACGTACTCCCTCCGTGTAGAGGACATTTCGACTCTCGCGATATTAAGGGTATTAAAGTCCAGTCAATAGACGTAGGATGTAACGCCGCGATGAAGGAGGAGCGTTTGTCGTTAATTGCGCCAGTGTCCTGTGAACCGGGCGTGCCGGTGACGGATGCGGAACAGCTCCCACAGACACAGTTATCTGCACATCCAGGGGAGATCCCGCTTAACCCGGGCATGGAGGGCAAGTTCCCAGCCGATATCCAGGGTCAGTGTCCGGCAGGTGGCACCGACGAAGACCCACAACTGGAATACCGCCAGGGCCGGGCGATGATCCCGCTGCACGGAACGACTCCTCCTGAGTCTCCGCGTCCGGAAGGCGGCGCCGAGGGGAAATCTAGCCGGACGCGAACGAAGAAAAAAAAAAGGAAGAAAAAGAAAATGAAGGAACAGGGCGCACCCGAGGGACGGGGCAAGTCGTCTGCTGGCACCCGACTCAATCCGGCCAAGGCGACCAAGATGGGGATCCAGAAAAGCGCAGCGGCTCAGAAGAAGAAGGGAAAGCGGAAGAAGCTCAGGGCAGGTAGGATGTGTGTTCACGGTGAAGAAAGCTGTGACGCGTAACAAACGATTCTGCCCTTGGCTGTATTTTAATTCATCAAATTCGAATGGAGTTAAAGATGAATCCCCAGTGCAGCGTATCCGATTTTCTGTCCCTCCGTCTTTTCCATGTCTGGGATGCGGAGGGGGTAAGGCGGGGGTACGGCATGGGTGGCATGCCAGCCCATCACAGGGCACAAACAGTGCCCGCAGGAAATCTTTGAGTATTTCCCCAATTCAGTAAAAATACTGCCGATTTATTGGTTTTATAACAAAAATCATTACTTCGTTCGTTAGTTTACAGAAATACATATTACATTAGAAACAACCAGTACTTTTAAAGTAAAACGTTCATTTAATGTAGTAGTAAATTGAAACCGAAATTGTCGTTCCAAAAGAGATGCTGAGAGTTAAAAACTTTAAATTGAAATTGACAAGCAGTCTCATTAAGTGCTTTTTTAAATTTGTAATATCTTTGCAATAACATAGAACACCAAACATTTGTGTTTAGTGTCCCTGTGTGAGCCAGTGACTGCAATTGCAATTAAAAGTGAAGTGGCAAGAACAGAACTAAATGAGTCTGTCAAAAGAATGACACTTAAAAAGACATTGTCGGTGGGGTAGATGTATAAAAAAAAAAAAGTTAATGGACTTTTGTTATGAAATCAGTAAATTTGCAGCATTATTAGACAATTAAGCAAGCATCCCAAGCCTTTCTGTGAGGATGGTACAGGCAAATAGCCATGCGTGGTGATGCACAATGGGCAATCTTTTCACCTGATTGCACGTCTGTGGTCTGTGGGAGGAAACCCACGTGAAATGGGCAGAGCATGCAAACTCCACACAAACAGGGGGATTCAAACACACAGCAGGTATGGTGTGAGATAAGTGCACTTCACTCAGCCACCTGGACGCCCCGTTTTACTAAATTACTTATTACTGTTGTTCCTCATAGTGCAGATTGACTCATCATGAAAATCAAGTTCTTAATTTCTCAGATTCCTTACAGCAACAAACCAGGGATTTGATTTGCCCGCTCGGGACCAGTTTTTGGGCTTCGCTCTCCTGTCAGCTCCAGCTCTGCTGTCGTCGTCTTCTGCACCATCCCAGAATGATTTACTGCGACTTACACACTCGAGGGCCAAGTCGATGCTAGGGGGGGGAGGCTTAGGGCAGAAATACCCGCTGAGGTTTTGTGATTGCTTTGAGCATGTGAGCTTAGAGCGCACAGCAATCCAGTGTGACTGTGGCATCTTAACATACTGAGGGGTCAGCAGCAAGCTGCTGGCTGACGATGTTCGTTTGGGTGGATGAGTTTTGCGGTCACGACCGTTCTGCCCAGCCAAAGAATATTTCTGCTGTGCTGCTTTGTAAGATCATCTCTGCCCGGTAACAGAGAGTGCAGCACAATCAGTTACCATCATCTACATATCAGGTTTATAAACTCTCAAGAAAGCTGACAGGGCTCAGTAGATATAATCTTTATTTAATGTGTTCCCACATTATACCTCCTCCCCACCATTTAAATAAAATATATCTGTATGTTTGTGACTTGACAGTAAGAATGTTGTTTTTTTTTTTTTATATGTCTCTTTTTAAGAAAAAAAGTTTGAGTCCAAAAAGTTGACGGCAAAGAAGAGAAAAACTGGTCCCAAACTACCAGTCGAGCCAAAATTTCAGGTAAGTGTGATTTTATTATTGCATTTATATTGTGGTTCGTATATGATTTTTAGGTACGTAAGCAAGAATACAGGAAGTAAATGTCTTACATGAGAATTAGCTGTTGCATTTTATCTGTATAACGCCGTAGATAAAAACATCAGATAGAATTTTGTCAAGAAATACAATAATAGCAAATTTTTGAGTTTACATCTGCAGGATAGCCATCCAGTTGAAATAATTTGAAAGAATATTAGAAGTCACTGTAGACTTGTAGTTTGTTTTGTAGATTTGTAATTTTAGATTTATAATTTTGTGCTGTTGATTTTTGTAAACATGTAAGGTTAAAATAATTCAGAGTAACATAATAAACTGAGATAAAATGATGTTTGTTCACCTTTTTGTAATACTCAAGCATCTTGCTTAAAAATGAGTAATCTGTGTATCATTTATTATATATATCATGTTTACAGTTATCCCTCATACAAAAGGATTTTCTGTAATGCTTATAAATCGGTCTGTTTGTTGAGTAGCTTAGGTCATTTAGCATAGTGATCGCGACAGGGGTTTTTGATAGTTTTATTGAGGTTTTTGGCAGTGTCTTGGGTGGTAATGAGTGCTAATAAATAATAAAACAAAATGTATGGTCCTGCTATACCATGTTTAAAATTTCACTGTGTTTTTTTTTTAAATAAACTTTCACACATGTCGGATTGGGATTCGCCAGACATCGCTTCAGTTTGTTCGTTAAATCTGCAACATGCTGTATTTTGTGATTATATGCATCTTTGGGCTGGGATTTATTTTTTGAGTTTGCTATGGCCGTCTCTCACTGATACCATGTGCTGGACAGTAAGTCGTTCATTCAGTGCAGCAAAGCCGCTATCGAACACCACAAATATTAAACGGCAATACCAATTAAAGCATATCTTAAATTAATCAAACTTAGCGTCATACATATTAAAGGCTTGTGACGTGCATTCATTATCTTTTAGCATTGTTCTAAAATGAAGGCCTGTGATCCTTATATAGCATCTTCCTCGTCTTTCCTTCCTCTTCCTGTGCCTTTCCAGCTCGTGTGCTCCAGTGTGGAGGAACTCAGAGAGCTGATCAGCAAAACTGAAGACGAACTGGAAGAGCTTGAAAGCACCAGAAAGAAATCTGTTAGTAAGAGAGGGAGCGCAGAACTGCATCGACCTTTTCTGTGCTTTTTAATGTGTATGAGGCTGTTGGCTATAGAGGAAATACCACCTGGAATGAATTGCTGTGGCTGTGATTATAACGGTGATGATGGTGCACTAAATTATTAATATGTATGCAAACCTAGCAGATAGTAGATATTAACATGTTAAAGTGTATCCTGTGTACAGCTATCTGCATGAGGTCACATTTGCCTGTCGCTACCATTCACTGATTAATGTGATGACAATACTACCAGGCTCACTGTTCTGTTTACTGCATGCTTTGTATGTTTACATTCCTGCCAAGTTCTCAAGTGTTCCCCGATGAACCTTTCAGCACATATTAATAATACACGGTAAATCAAACATTTAATGCAGTTAAACTTAACTAAAAGTGGATAAAAGTTCTAAAGCATATCCCTCATGTGTAAACATGAAAACTTAATTCAGGTGTTGTGAAAAAACAGTATGTTCGCTTAATTTTATCCTTTGACGTTTTCTTATTTAATTTGTATTTGAAGCTAATTTAAAGATGGATGAAATTGGTTATTGCGTAACTACTTTAGGCCAGCATTCCCTTAAAAATTACTCTTGATTATACATTTATTTTTTGCCACAAAAGACAAAATAAAGGGGAACATGATGTGAAAAATGTAAGTAAGTCCCGGTGTGAGAGTAACAATTGTGCTTCTTGCAGGGAAAGTGGTACTCGAGGAGACAGGCGGTGAAGGAGTTACATATCACCCTCATCAGGCTTCTGAACGAGCTCTCGCCCTGGGAGAGCAAGATTATTAAGGCCTTTCAGAGGAACAGGTAGGCACACTGTGCCCTGCCAGTTTCATAGCGACGGCGCTAATCATTTTCCATTTAATTACTCTCCTGATTTTGTTAATACGGTGTATTAGGAACTGTTATGTGCTAATCGTGTCAAACATTTAGCTACGCGGTTTTTGACCTTGCCTCTGTGACGGCAATGCTAAAGGACGATGCTAAAGGGCGATGCTAAAGCCCTGCTGGCGTTTCTTCTCAGGGCACGGTTAAAAAAGGACTACGAGGATTTCAAAAAGCATCCCGAGTACGACACCTTCGTCAGGGAGGAATGGATCGAGGACGACAGAGATGGGGTCGTGGCAAAAGACGGTCACTCCTCGGATAACCCAAAAACAGCCGAGAGAGCTGAGAAATTGGACCAGGTAGTGAAGAGGGATGCAGTGAAGACAGGTCTGTACATGGCATCTATCACCTGTGACATCCTAACGTGTAGTACGGAGACCCCCAATGTAGAGACTTTCCCAAATAACTCTTTTGCTCACTGCCCTGGTTCTCTCACAGCCATAACCATTTCCAGAAGCATTTCCTGAAACCAAGCTAATGTACCCAAATTTTGTGTCTGGTTTTGCAGTTTTCTTCTCTTCACTTACCATACTTGGATAAATAGGACGATGCTAATAAATACATACATGAAGATGCATATACGTAGACATCCTGAAGTAGGATGGTAGAACGTCTGCACAGTGATCCTACATACAGTATTTCATAGAAACCCAAACAGCGAACATGCATAGGCATGACGGCATGGTGCAACAACTCGAAATTCCATCTCTGTGAGGTCATTTGCTCACTGGCACAACGTCACAGAGACGTTGCTACTCAATATTGATTCAACATTACTCCGATTAGGCTATATATCCCATAATATGGTTATACTATTCAGATTTATATACTATAGGGTAGATTTGTACCGTTTACCCTACATGGAGGCATCCAATTAAAAATCATTTACCACAGTTAACAATTTAACTGATTAGAAGTTATATGTTTATTATTTTAAATATTGACACCATTACAGGACCAGTAACAATAGGCCTAACAGTTAAGCTGAAATGATTCAAATAAAATAATTGAAAGAATGCACTTGCTGAAACACACACTACATGGAATGCAGTCATTTAACGATGTTCTGATCTTAATCCCGGTGACATAGTGTGCTGTCTGGATATATTGAATAGATGTATGTGGAGTTTATTCCTGGCTATCTTGCCTGTGCTGTTATTTAATGCTGGCTAATCTGTGGAAGCACGTAGCATTAAGGCAGGGAGCCTTAATGCTGCCTGCACATTACTGACAAATGCTGTGTCACAGTTTACATACTCAGTGATATAAAAACATAATAAAGGTGTAAGTCTGATTTAAAATTGTGCAGATACTTGGTTATACTGGATTAACTCAGGTGCACATTATTTCTGTGGGTATTCAGGAAGCTGTCATCAAAAGTTGTACTTGTATCCTGATTTTGTATCAAATGAACATCTGAACTTACAACGTAAAATGAGTTTTTTTTTATTTTATATATTATAATAAAAGGGGCGGGGCTCTGTCACCTTCCAGGAAGGGACATCGACTCTGTCTTGCTATCACTTACACATAATGGGATATGTAGTCCCAAAACCCTGAGCAAGATAAGCAGTTGGGAGATGAATGGATAGATGGTTATTGTAAATACTCTCCTACCAGGCTGGGAGAAAATATGCATTGATAAAATGATTATGGCCTCATTTTTCCAGATTGTCTTTTGTTTCCTTTTTGCTTGTATATCTGACAGTTTTTAACTGTTAATCTGTTGATTTCTGTTTTCCAGAAGACACTAAGCAGCAAGCCGTAGAATCATCCCGGAGGAGTCGCACTCCTAGGCAAGAAACCGCAGGCCTGGATGAGCACAGAACACCGTTTAGAACCACCAAACGGGCACCGAGTGGCAACACCGATGAAGAGTTGGCTTTGAGAAAAAAACTCAAAATTACTGGTGAGGAACAAGCCAGTCCTACAGTGCCAGCTGAAGTCAAGGAATCAAACCCAACAGCAGAGTCCTTGGTCGTAGAAACCAGCAAGGTTACAGCACCAGTGGCTGTTTTTCTGAAGGGCTCCAAGCCCATCCAGGCCTTGTTAGCTAAGAGTATCGGGAACAAGGTGACCTTAATCAGTCAGCCTGCTGCAGCTGCCATGGTCAACCAAAACAAATCAGAGATTCCCCAGAAAACGTCAAAACCCTTGGCAAGCCCCGGGAAACCGCTGCAATCCTCATTCATACCAAAGAGTCCTGTGCAGAGTCCAGTGCAGGGCATCTACAAGATATCGGAGGGCATGGACCTACTCGGCAAAAGCACCAGCCCAGAGAAGATTGCATTACAGCCAGTGCTGGACCAGAAAATTGGGAAGAAGGCCATGCAACAGGTGGTCATCTTACCTACAATGAAAGAGCCTCTGCATCACAACATAACGACAGTTTCTGTCTCAAAACCATCTGCTACACTCCCCAATGCCCCTGGCGTAGCTGCAGTGAATAGTACAAACAAGGTCCCCATACAGCAAGTTTCCCCATTGCCTGATGCCTGCAACAGGAAGCCACTTACTTCTGCCGTTATTTCTAGTTTACCAACATCTCCAAAGACCTGTTATGCTGGTAATTCTGTTTCCCAAGCAGGACCTGCCCCTAGTGACATCCAAAATAGACTCTCTCTGACGAGTTTGGCTTCAGCCAGTCCCAGCAAATCTGACTCCAAACAAGAACTGAAGACTGTATGCATCAGGGATTCGCAGTCGATTCTTGTCACCACTAGAGGAGGCAACACAGGGGTGGTGAAGGTTCAAACCTCTGACCAGTCTGTTTCTAGCTTCTTAGCCTCCAGCCCTATCATCACAATCTCCCCACACCTCCAAGCCTTCCTTGTTTCCAAATCCTCTCCATCAGTCGCTGCTTCTACAGTAGTTTCCAGTGCAACAGAAACTACCACATCATCTGCCCCTTCTTTATTTAGCAGTTCTCTGACAAATTGTGTATCTCACCACCCATCTGCTGTTTCCACTCCAGTCAGTGCTGGTCAGAGAGTAGGCAATATAGTCAACTTTGCCTTAAACCAGACCCAGGACACTACTACTACACCATTAACTGCATCCAAATGTAATATAACTACACAAGCTTTGACTCCCAAAAATTCTACATTGCCTATGGTTCCTCAGACCAACCTTAGTTTGCCGACATCCTCAGCTAAAAGTGACGTAGTAGTCACTCAGACTTCCTCAACACTCTTTGCTACTCAGCCTCTGACTACAAGGACTCAACCAGCAGAAGGACTAGCTGAACGGCCTTCCATGCAAAGGGTCATCCTTGTTGCTCCATCATCAACCATTGCTACTTCTGCAGTAACAGCAAAAATGCCATCAGCTTCCTCTACCGTTCCAGCACCTAGACTCATCTTTATTAGTCAGGCATCTTCCTCTGTGGAACAGCCTCTAGTTAGCATTCCAAAAAAAACAACGTCTAGCGATTCCATGGCAATATCCCTCACTTCAGCATCTCAGATCTCTGACATGAAGATTGGGCTCAACCTTAGTCAAGCCATTGTCAACACAACCAGCTCCTTGCAGAAAGTTCCAGCTGGTGGGCTATCAGATTTGTCCAACAAGCTACCAGCTGAGGCCTTTAGCGTTGGCCTCCCTGTAGCGGGATCAGATTCAAAATGCACACCTGTAACCACATCCAAAGTAAGTGTTGTGGAAACTACATCAGGTGGGAAAGCTGTCACATTCCCTGCTTTGAAAGCAGGGAGTTTAGTCTCCTCTACACTTCCAGTGCTTTCCCAGCAGCACAGTGCTCTTTCATCCAGAGCCTCTTTGATTCCTAATGTGGGCAAAACAGCAACAGCCCAATCAGAGGGCAGCTCTTTAAAGAGTGTTGTGGCCTCTTCTGTGAAGAGTTTAGTCAACAAAGACTCTGCTTTGATACCTAAAGCCCCCACAGGGACTACGATACCAGGCCTCGTCTTTAATAAACCCCCGTTTCAGGCATCAGCAATGTCAAAACCCGTCCCCTTCAAAATTTCTCCTGTGATACTCCCTCCTGTCTTACAATCTCAAGACTGCACCAGCCCAAGTAAGTCATTTAGCACTACTCCTAGTGCCCCCCAGGCAGCACAACATGCCATAGTCCCACCCCCATATGAATCCAACACCATGCAACAGAAGATTCTGATTAACACTTCAACCCCTCTGTCACCTGGGAGTCATATCGTTATCAACAACACCCGGTTCATTGTCCCTGCTCAAGGACTTGGGCCAGGGAGTCATATGCTCCTCATATCCAGCCCAGTTGTGCCCCTGCCATCTCCTCAAGGACCAAGCCCTTCATCCACTTCCCAGAGGGATCCTGCAACATCTGTTGCAGCAGCTCCTATACTGTCTGCTGGACAGAACCCAAGAAAATGCACACCAAGCACACCGCCCCTGCACGGACCTTATATACCAACATCACCCTCCAGTGTTAAACTGGGTTCCTCTTATACATGTTCTACTCCTCAGATGACTGTTGTTGGGAACACAACTAAATCCCCACTGCCTACTGGCAACACCACATCAGTTGCACAGGTTCCACAGCTATTTGCAGTTGCATCCACACTGTGCCAAGCTCTGCCTAGTTCTCAGACTGCTCCTTCAGCCCCCTCGGCCGAAGCGAAAGGCTCCTTGGCTGCTTCGTGTCAAGCAGCAAGTAGCCAAATGAAAGAAACTCCTCCACTGGCTTGCCAGAAGCCAGGAAGTCCACCGGGCGCCACAAAAGCAGCACCTTGGCAAATAGGACTTGCAAATGTTGTAGCTAGCACAACGCTCACGCCGGCTGTACCGGCAGTTGGTGCCATCATCTCCGGGACACAGGTGTTACCTACAGCAGCTGTCCGTCCTGTTGGGAGTGCAGTATCCAGGATACAGTCTCTGCCTGTCGCGACAGTGTTACCGATAGGGAGTGCCTTCAATAGGAGACAAGCATCCCCAATAGCCACCGTACCGCCGTCTAATAGCACCGTCATACTAGCGACCGGTCAGTCGGTCAGGACGCCAATATCTGAATCTTCCAGCATGACTCCGGGTCAAACCATCCTCTCCCAGACTCTAAGCAAGCCTTCATCACAGGTCTCCGCTCCGGCCGCTGTGACTAGTGCTTCCATCGATAAACTCCTGGTTAGTCCAGATGGCGCTGTATTAAACGCCATCAGAAGCCCCACCGTTTCCAGTCTGCCATCAGCGTCTAAGACTTTGGCCACTGTGGTTGTCACACATAGCTCTGGTACAGGCAGGGTGCTTCCTTCCTTGAAGACTGATGACCCTTTGACCTCGGCACATGCAGAAAAAGCAAGTTCCAGTGATTGAGGTGTGAAATGCAAGGGTGATACAAAAAGATTCAACTTGCTTATTGTCTAAAACCAATTTCTGATGTGAAAACAATTATCGGTAGTCTTCTCTGGAGGACAATAAACTATCAATGACATGTTTTGTAACCCTGCATATAGTAAAGAGAAAATACTATATGTCATAAAAGAAATTCTCAGTCTTCAGTTATATTCAATAAGTAAGATTTGCTTATGGATTTTCTTACACAAAACAATGCTGAAATCCTTGTAGGGTCTGATTTTACCGTAATGTCCATGGTTTACATAGAGAAAACATTTAATGGCCAGTCTACCTATCTCTATGTAATTCAAGTCTGCAGGATTTTCTTTTCTGTTAATGTGTGACTGTAGCAAATGAATGTTATTCTAGCATTTATATTTAACCATTCAGTATGATTTCATTTGTGAATAATCTGCCCTGTATTTTAGGCTAGTTGTCTTAGGATTTGTTTTCCCACCTTGTAAGGCAGAAATTCACATTTAACATTTGTCAGATGTTGCAACCTTAGTGTGTCTGTTAGATTGCCTGTAAACTTTTCATTCGACCAGTTTTAAATTATTTATATACCCTCTGGGAATAGTGACCTTTTACATTTTAGATATTCATCTGAATGATTGTGCACTTGTATACTGTTTCAAGTCACTTATTGTATAATATTTGGAAAATATTTATTTCCCGTTGTATACCATATAGGTTTTTTCAAAGTATTTTAGTAGGTATTTTGGACCATTTGCATTGGGTAAGTTATGGCAGAAATATCTGCATGGAAATAAAAGTGCTTTGTACATCATAAACGCTTCTGTCCTTTTTTGAAAGCACCAATATAGCGGAGGTGTAGGTAAAGGCTTTGGATCTTATCACCACAGTTCTGGTTAAGCTGCTTTTGAAAACGGTTGGATTTTCTTGATCACTCAATGTGTGGGTAATTAAAACTTACCTATTACATATTTTCATGGGACAAACCATATTTCACTAAAACAACACATTTATTCTGGGGAAAAAAGGTGGGACTTTAACAATAACTTCTTCAAGTACAGAGAAGAGATGCAATTTACTGAAAGCAACAGAAGACATTGTCTATAAATGATTAGTTTGTGTTTATAAATATATATATTTTTCTCTTCAACTCACACGTTATTTTGTGACATTTGCCTTGATTATTTGTGATTAAAGCCAGGAATGATGTTTGAAAGGTGATCCCACACATTTGATGAAAGAATATCAGTGAAAGTAAAGATCATGGTGACTGTTAGGTGCTACTGCCGTCGGCCTCTGTAGCCATTCATGGGGAGTAAGGGGGGGGTGAAGGACCGGAGGAAATCTTCTCGTATGCCGGGGGGGCATTGGGAATCTGAAATAAAGCAAAGGAAGTATCTCTCTACGGGTTACTTTAAAACCTGTTGTAATTCCCCCCCAATAAATCAAAACCAGTTAATACTGTACAACTCTTTCCCCCCCCCTTACAATATTCATGTTTCCACCTAAATGAGTGGAGACCTCAACCCCCGAATGTTACAAAAACAAAGTTCTTCCCCCAGTGGTATCAAAATACTCCCCAGAGTCCGTTTCTGTTCCTTAAAAGGTACATATAACTACAGCTGGGGTACAGTCCCAGTGACACCCCACCCTCAAAGGTACAGATTGGTACTTTTCTCTGAGTGTACTGCAAGATTTATATGGATGATATGCCAGTTTAGTTGTTCCTGAAAAACAAAAGATTCTTTTCTGACTTTTTAAACTAGTATAAAAATACAGGGGGAAAGAGCAGTTTTTACATATTTTAACTAATCTCTTTCAAAAGGTACATTTATTACGGGTAACAAACCTTTGTCTTGGTTAATGTCCCTTCACAGATAACGAAAGAAACACACTGAACTCTAAAAATACCATCTCCATATAACCTACTGATTCTGATGATATGATAAAGTGCTTAACACGTGCAGTAGCAAATAGTCATTTGTAAATTACTTGTAAATTTGAACTGATTTAGTAAAGAAACGTTCTGGTTGTCTAATATTTCTGATCATTTATTTTAATGCTGCAAAATGCTTGCTAAAATCCAACAGCTAATATTAAAGTCCCACATTCATCCTCTTCCTTCGGCACAGAACCGGTTTGGCCGGTATCTTACCGCCTGACGAAAGCTGGTGAACTCATCGAGGGCAACTTTATTCCCCCCAGCCGCACCCTCCTCACTGTGATGGCTCGGCCTTGCAATTGATCTCCAGGCTGGACCGCTCCATGAACTCTGTCAACCAAAATCCGCAGTCCGAGGCAAAATCAATCCTTATATTGAATCCAGCACATTAATAACTATTTCAGTACGCATGACGAACTCTCCCTGTACGCATGCGTAATAACCGCCATGCTTAATTGACACTTCACCTGAATCATTTTGTATCCGCTCCTCCTCCTGTAGTACCAGCATCCGATTATGAGGAGTGCCGCAAAGACGATGACGAGCAGGGCTATTCCAGCTGCCCTGTAACGCACATTTTGCTCAGATGATTAACGGAGTAAAACATAACAGAGACGTGTATTAGAAATATTGTAAAATGCGATGCTTACATACAAAAAATTCAAAACCGGCAAATAAAAGCTACCTAAAAATAGGATAACGTTAATATCAAGACGTAGCCTACGACTGACAATACTATCAACGAAACTCTGACAGCGAACACAAATGTAATACGTTACAATTAAATCTTACTCCTCTGCTCGGACATAGTATCCTCCGCCTTTACTGTCAAAATGGACATCAAAACCTCTGCGTGGCATGGCAATGTCTCAGCAATGTCAGTGACACCTAATGAAAGGAAAACAGGTCTGGGCAAGGTTTACAGCATATTTCAGACACATTTCCCTAATGGAAACGGCATTATGCTATTCCAGTACATTTCACTAATTAAATAGGTTTTCTCAGCTGAACTGGTTTACCTGGATGAATAACGCAGACTCCAGCAAAACAAAATCCATTTGTTATCGACTGGTACGTCTAATGGTTTGAAGTGGCATCGCATTTAAATTGCATGGTATCTTATAAACTACACGAAAGTGTACAATAGATCTTAACTTATCACAGAACGGCATAATTAAGTGATATTGAAAATATTGTTCTTTATTTACGGAAGCCTTCGATACATCTGCCATTGAATGCATGTACGCTAATCGGAATTTCAGATGAAACCAGCAAACCTTATAAACTGGACCCTGTCTTACCTCGGTTGTACTGGGAGCATTACTCACTTTGAAATGAATTTCACTGGACTACTTTGGAATATAATAATGCCATTTGTATTAGTTTCTTGGTAATCCGCACCTTGATTAATTAAAATAAACTGACGTTAAATTCAGAAATTGCTAAAAACCCAACGAAATGAAGCGATCTCTTTTACAAGTGCAAATTGTAGCCTAATCTTAAACCAATAAGCCTATCAACCGTCATCTGCTTGATAAATAAGATTGCTGTTTATTAAGAAGGAAGGAAAATCTTACCAAAAGTGGATAACGAGATGAACAAGGACAGCTTCTAGGGACCCAAAAAGTGGCTGTGTCCAAATGAAAACCAATGCAATTTCTAACTTGCCTCTTAAACCTCCACTTGTGTGTGAGGGAACTCGACCACAGTAAGACCCTCATGACTGTCACGGGTTCCAGTCTCACGCTTTAAATCCATTCAGACGGACTAATTAGCGTGAAAACCCAGGAGCTCTGAACAGCCCTCGAGAAAAATATTACCTCGTGAAAGAGGTCTGCTGACTGGCGTCGTTCTGCATAAGACCGCAAAGAAGACCACATCGCAGTTGTAATTATTATATTTCTTATCACAGAAAATCTTTTCTTTTGATATCTAAAGTCGTTTGATATATTTATTTAAAAGTCTTACCACTTTAATCATTGTTATATAATTGTATATCTTCCTATGATTTTATTAGTTGAAAAACAACGCTGGTTTATTTACTTCTATAGGTTATGATTTTACTCAGTTTATCTCCTATGTGTAAATCTTAATTTCACAACATTTATTTCTTAATTAACCTTAAAATTTCAGCATTATCTTTTGATGATTGATGGCAGATATGTTTATCGTGCGATGTTTGCATAACCCACAGATAATTTCATTTTTTCCATTACTCCTAACAGTGAATTCTGTACGAGAAAGTAAGATGGGGAACTTTGAGCAGTTCAAATTTTTTTGATTTGATTTTTGTCTTGCAATACCAAAAACAGTCTGTAGGCGGCGGAATCTCACAACGCCACCAAAGAGCTATATTAATTTTTTTTTTTCAAGCGATCAGTTATAGGCAAAGTATTTTGTTCATTTGATTAAAATAAATGTTATTGCTATTATACTAAGTGTACAATAGTACAGTGGATAAGAATAAAGAACTTATTAATGTAGACACACTATCCTGTACCAGTTTTTATACCTAATAGGCCTACTACAAGTATAAAATTTTATACTTAGTGTAAGACTTTACGACGCTGCAGTTGGCCCGTTACGGTAAAACCACGGAGATCAATTTGTACAGTTAATAAGTATTTTAAAAATACTTCCGTACTTATCTTGAAAATTTTAACGGGAAAAGATTTTTTTTTATTATTATTTAAGTTTGAGTTAAACGAACCTTTATGTTTTCCAGTTATAGAGAGTGTTGCACAGTAATTGTTGGTTAATTTGTAGTAAATTTTTAGTTTAAGTACTTTTAGTTTAGTTTATTTAAGTACTTTTTTTGGCCTATCGACTATCATAAATTTGTTAATGTAATGCAACTGTCAGTCTGCATCATAAAATAACACGCTGTGAATTCATATGGCCAGTGACAAAGGCATTACAATAATACAGGTGATGATAATTCGTGTTCATGGCAAAGACGCTCTAAAATGTGAGTAAATCATAAATCACTCATAAAACCAGTGAATCACAGAAACGCTTTAGTCATAATCGCACTGTGCATTGTTTGTGTGACGTTAATGAAGTTTGTCCCTCCGTACTACCCGTTTCGGTTTTGCCCAAGCGAAGCAGGTTGATGCATTTCCAGTATTAAAGATGGAGAATGATAGCACAGTAAGGAGGATAAAAGCTGGGGGCACGCAACAGAATGTGTTGCGAAAAAATAAGGGTTTTCAGGAGCAAAGTGGGAATAACGGGTGCGATGACGCGAAAAGAAAACCCGATTTCAGCTTGTACCTGCTGAGCGAGGGAATTCTGGTTGTCTTAATTGCTACATTCATTGCTTTGGTATGGGGACTGGTTCATTTATCCGTGCAGCAGCTCGTCATAGGAAAATCTACCGGTGGGTTCAGTGCGACCAGGGCAAGGTGAGTGTTCAGCCGGGGGTATGTTAGTCCGATTGCGGGCTGTCCAGGCTGCTGTTACGGTAAAGCGACAACAGAAACCTGGCTGTGCCTTTATCTCGACTGTCCAGCCTTGAAGTTTGAATATGGATGCATGCACCCATCAGGAAATGCCCAGGCGGTAGATCCATCTTACCGGGCGTTACAGCAGCCCGCAATGACTGTTAATGCTGACGCTAGTGGCATCTTCAGTGTGTTATTCGTGATTTAAGTACTGGACAGGTTTAAGAGAAGGGAAGACTTTTCACTTGTTATCACGTGAGAGATATATTTTGTTCATTTTCTGTGGACCTGAAAGTGTATGAAATCTAAATCGTAACTTTTCCTGTTTTTTGAGTACAGTACAGTACAGTTTATGTGTAAATCACAACAGTGACAGTCCTGCAGATTACGGTGATGATAAATGAACGTATTTCTAAATCGGAAGATTTTTTTTTTTTAATCTGGAGAACTAGTGTTTAATCATTTGTTAAAGAAATATCGAATTAATTTGTGGAAATAGCAAAGTTGATGAGTACTGTAACTAAAGTCTTCTCGCTGTCAAAACGAGAATGAAAAGAAGAAACATTTGCCGTGAGATCGTAAACAGACCCATGCCTTCCTTTGTTAGGAGTATTTTCTTAAGGTCACACGACCTTTAGAAACTTAAACTGTTCACCAGTTTTTTTAACACTCGTAGTAGTATTTTAACATATGCTACAACTGTAACATGATTGTATGAGGGGAAAGCCACTCTCAGACAGAAACGCAGCATAGTTTGATATTAAACTGCAAGCTTCCAACCAAAACGTAAGCAAAGGAATGTTTTGAAGACATTTTTTGCTTGTTGTACTACTGTACTCTTTGTAAATTACTGGTAGGCAGAGATATGTAAAGAAGGATTTACAAGTACTATACTCAGTTTCTTTATCCATGTTACAGAAGAGGTTTGTTTTGTGCTTTTTATACAACGATCTCTTTGTCTTTGCATAAATAAAATGACTGCTATGAATGGGATAGTTGACTTTGCTCCACGATGCTCACACCTGTACGTCACCGCGGTGGTTGAGATCTCCTTGTGTTATTCACCAGGGAGCACCTGGACCACATCACCAGCTTGGGTCCGAGGACCGTGGGCAGCCTGGAGAATGAGGTGCAGACGGTGAACTACCTTCTGGGTGAGATGGAGCGCATCCGGGCGGAGAGCGCGTCGGGCCACCACTCTGTCACGGTGGACGTCCAGCGTCCCACCGGCTCCTTTAGCATCGACTTCCTGGGCGGCTTCACCAGCTACTACGACAAGATCACCAACATCGCCGTCAAACTGGAACCGAAAAGCGGGGCCAAGCATTTCATGCTGGCAAATTGTCACTTTGACACTGTGGCCAACAGCCCAGGTATGCACTCCTCTGTTCCTTTAGGGGTTTTTTTTTTGTTTTTTGTTCATTAATAAACAAAACAAAGTTTTAAGTTTTTTATATATATATATTTTATAAGTCCAGGGAGTCTCAAATGAGGCACATTACCTGCATTGTGAGGGAGCGTCACTTACGGCGCTACGGCCATGTGGCGTGTTTCCCTGAGGGTGATCCGGCTCGCAGGGTCCTCACTGCTGAGGCCAAGGGGAAGCCCACGTAACACCTGGGTGATGGCCATTTCCGGAGGGTGGGACTGGACTGGTTGGCCTGGGGGGGGGGCGCTGTGCCAGTGCATGCCCCCCCAACCTGACCTGATCTGTAGGCCATCCGTAAGTGGGATGTTCTTAACCCGACGACTGGCTGTATTTAAAAGTCAAGCCAGAGTTCTTATATAAGCATATCAGCAGGTGGTATAAAGGTGTATAAATCGCCTTAAAATTTACCAACACCTCAATAGTTTTGTGGGTCTGACTGTCAGCTGTCCTGGTGCCACTGAGTTGTGGTTTAATGCAGCTTTTTCCATAATATAAAAACTCCCTTTTGACTGGCGGTACTTTGCTGGTGTAATAATGCTTCAGTGCTATTGATGATCACTAAAGCTTATTTATAGTGAGTAAAAGTGGCCAGTGTTGTGTAAAAATCTGTGCATTATGATGATGGTTATACATTGAATTTGATGGCCCTTTAACAATTTATAAGGCCTTTCCATAACTGTACGTTTAATCCCAGACCTGGGCTTTTAAACTGGGGCCGGGGAAATGAGTGTGTATGAGGTCACTGATAAGATAAAATCATGGTTATGCCAAGTTAACCAAATAGTTGGGTGATGTAAGAGGTCCAGCAGTGCTGGTGTGCTGAGGGACCTGGGTTCGAGCCTGGGGGACCTAGGTTCGAGCCTGAGGTCGACCAAGTCCTAGTCTTTAGTCTGTCTAGTGCAATTGCTGTATCAATTTGACTTTTTTTTTCCCCCACAAAGTTCCCAAGTCTTATTTTTATTTTAGGGTTCAATTGTTATGAGATGGATTTTACTTCAAATTGGTAAACTGCAGTGTTTTCTTTTGAGTGAGCAAATTCATTTAATTGATCCAGGTGAAATCTGTGTCTATTATCTGCTGGGTCTCTAATGGTATTTAAAACTGTGCAGATCTGTTGATGCAGACGAGGGTGTTAGATATAGAAAAGGTTGCCACGTTTTATTTCATCACAACATCCATCAATCTTTCAACCGCTTCCCCGACGAGGGACAGCTGGCGGTCACCCTGGGCGGGGTGCCAGTCCATCGCAGGATACACATGCGACGGGCAGTTTAATGATGTCAAGGAGTCTCACTGCGTGTCTGCACTGTGGGGGGGAGGGTCGGAGTACCTGGGGGCTGGATCGCAGGCATGCTTTTCAGAAAATGTTACGCAGCACTGCTGATTAATAATCTGAATTAATGACAGGACTGGACTCCCACTTTAGAGGGAATTTGTAATTAAGCGATTGTGTCGTTAGGCATCCAGACATTCATCTGCTTCCGCGAATTTGTACTGTTCACACATTTCAAACGGAAATGAAAGTGCGTTAACAGGAAGGATGATTATGGATTAGAGACTTAACCATCCTAAATGGCCGTAAGCGCTTGCTCTCTCACCAAAATAAATTGAGGGAACAGACTGGGTAATAAAAAAGATGAAATACAAATCAGTCTCGGTTTCTCAGTAAATCTGGATCATTGTGTCTAGAGCTTCAGGGTGTGGGTTGCTGTAAACCATAAACTGGGCTGGCTTATAGATCTGGACATCAGGAACTGTCTTATTAACAGGGAGGTAAAGGGGACTTGATTTGTTCACGACATGGATGGAGAAAAATATGGTCTCTTAGATTAGATGGTGCTTTGTTAAGGTTCCTGTTTTAAATGCGGAATAGGGTGGGAAAGCATTTATAACCCGGCAGAGAAGACACGGTTGAAAAGCTCACCGGCTAGCAGAAGTGCAAAGACACAGTGTCCATTTTTTGGCCGATCTCCCTGAGGCTGAATCTGGTTTGCCTGAAACAAAGGACATTCTGTTAAGCTTTCACCGAGTTTCGGCTCCCCAGCCGGTGTTGGGGGTGTCAGCGGGGAAGCCATGGTCACATGACTCGCATGCCCTCCCAGTCTCACGCTTACTTGCTGCACTCCTCTGCAAGACGGTTTTTGCTTTGGGAAGATTTAACCTTAAACTGCCTGTCACCACCCAGAGGTGTGACGTTAAGTCCAGAAGTTTTTACTGACGTGCTTGGATATATTTAACACAAAAGTTTATTATGAAAATACATAATGCAGGCAATATTAAACTTTTTTCTGATCATTATAATAATTCAGTTTTATACTTGCAGTGACACTTTGCTCTAATTCAGTTTTTCTTCTTCACATTTCAGCCTTTTCTAACCATCAGTTTTGACGCGCTGTGTGCTCCAATCGAACAGCTTCTCCCATAATTCTGTTGTTCAAAATATTTAGAACTGAATAGTCATTTATAGGCGGCAGAGGGGCTGCATGGTCCAGGTGGCTAGTCCCTGTTACCAGTGTTTCTCTGTCTCTTTGTGTTTTAGGATTCATCTTTTGTTCAGGGGCAATAAAACTGATACGTGGGGGAACTATTAAGTCACAGGTGAAGGATTCAGTAGTCTTTATTTGTCACATGCAAGGCTTACAGTCTGACTGTAACCCACAGTGAAATGCAAGGTGGTCGACTCTGCAGTTCGAGCACCGAAGGCAGTAGGAAGAGTAAAGTTATGCACCAGATATGTGCAACGCAGCTCCAGTGAAGCACTTGGGGCATGAGTAGGGAAGTTTAATTACTCCTGACTGTTAGTGTTAAGCAGGTGCCCCTACTGAGCCTCTCAGATCTCACAGGTCCAGGACCGCAGAGGTCCAGCAGGATAAACACCGAGGTCGGCTGTAACGTGTAACAGCTCCCGTGACAGTGAGACTGCGCAGTATGAACTGCCGGCTTTGTTTTCGTGATACGGTCTTGGAGAGCTGCGGCAGTGTGTATTCTCCTCATTGACCATGACATCAGCATTCCGGCAGGGAAGGTGTCATTGAAGAAACTGGCGGACAGGCGGGGATGATCTCAGTAATAGCTGGGAGACACCACGGAACTGCTCCCATCTCTGTTATCTGTTCTCCATTGGTGCTGTCTGGTATTTGCGGCGATTCTACAGGCAGTGCCAGAGAAGAGCTGTAAAACCAGTCCCTCTAGAAAGTCACACCTCCGTATTTCACTGAAGCAGTTTACGCGGTTTGCCACCACGCCCACAACCCAGCCAACCGTGACACACACACAGATACATATCCTGTGGCCTGCCTTTCAGCTCCGAGCTGTGGCAGGGTCAGAAAGCAGCCGCTTATATAATTTCCCGGTGGATTTTATCTGTGCATTGAGGCCTTTGTAGCCAGTTGTGGCTTTTCTGTTGTGCAGTGTTGCAAAAAAAGTGGAAGAAATTCCTCCCTCGCATCATGCATATGTAAACATCGCTAATGTATGATGAGCACTCCGTGAGTTTTAGTATTTCCTCATTTTTACGGCACACGCTTGGCAGATCTAGCCGCTGGTGATGCTTAGTACATCTCCCCGCTGTTGTCCGTGGGGCGGTGCCCCAAGCGCACTGACGCCTCGCGGCCGCCTGTCCCCCCGCCTGCAGGTGCGAGCGACGACGCAGTCAGCTGTGCGGTCATGCTTGAGGTGCTTCGCTGCCTGGCCAACCTGTCCACCCCCCTCCAGCATGGGGTGGTGTTCCTGTTTAATGGAGCGGAGGAGAACGTGCTTCAGGTACATCACTGGCGGGGGCAACAGCGCTCGGTCTACTGAAAACTTTCAATTCACTTTTCTTCGCTGCAGTATATACTTGTATGTCTGAGGCTGGCTGCAGACCTTTTGTAAATGCTTATGCTCATTGCTATTTCAAAATTTTATTCGGCAATCGGTTTGAAGCAACGCGAAGTGCAATTGAGAAAGAGGGTCAATCAGTCCCTGGGGCGATTGAGGTTAAGGACCTTGCTCAAGGGCCCAATGGTAGAATCACTGTGCCAAGCATGGGATTTGAACCAGCAACCTTCCGGTCACAGGCACAGAGTCCTAACCTGCAGAGTCACGGACTACTAAAAGTATTTTAAAATGCTGCTGCTCGTACTGTTTGTGTATTTTGAAATACAATAACTCTCACTGCAATTAACCGCGCTGATAATTTTATGGGTGTTTTTTTTTTTTTCCAAATTGCTCACCTAAGGATTATGCTAATTTGGGGCCCCTCCCAGCCTGCAATGACTCATGAGGGAAAGCTGACACCCAGGATGGGCCGGCATTCGTATGAAGAGGCCTTTCTTATGTCTACTGCCTCTTCTGTGCCTGTGAGGTTTCGGAGGAAATGAAAAGATCAGACAGGCACTGTTGGAAATGAGCTCAGGATTATGGAACTGACCGTTAACATTTATTGTTACTCATGTCCCCTTGGTTGGCATTTACCTTCCTTTCACAGGTAGACATACTATTCGTAGGCAAGTAGACTAAAAATAATGATGAAGATGAACAGTGCACCACATCTGAATGAATGGTTTATGAATTAATTCCTGTGCAGTAAACTAATGCTGCTGGAGGTGTTTGTGTGTGTGTGTGTTCTTTCTCTAAATTTATTTTAAAAAATCTTTGAGTGTATAGCTAGTCATTCTCCATATCCCGCAGAGAGTCACAGTGAAATCTCATCTCAGGGAAAGGCAGCAGACTCTGCGGACAGGTTTTAATTAATGCTGTGATGTCATACAATGAAGACTGTGATTGGTTAAAGAAGTGGGACGCAAGCCCCTCCCTTGCTGACCCAGGGACTCTTTGAATAAGGACGTCCTGATACTGAGCACTGAAATTCACCATCATCTAGTGCAGTGCAAAGGAATTTCAGTGCAGCATGTTGACGGTGAGAGAAGTGAGACTCTGTGCTCGTCATCAGAACATCATCTGTTCAAATCTCATGGTCAACTGAGTGAACCCTCCAATGGGCCCCAGCATAAGACCCCTAACCCCCCAAGTCTCCCAGGCACTGGCTGATTCTCTCTCTCAGCTGCGTCGGTCAAAGCCGTCTGCCGAATAAATAAAGCCGTCTGTCGCGTTTGATGGTTCTGCGCGGTGCGCGGCGGAATAAAAGGGCTCAGGTTTGCCGTCGTATCCATTGCCTTGCTGCTTCTAGGCCAGTCACGGGTTCATCACACAGCACCCCTGGGCATCGCTGATCAGGGCCTTCATCAACCTGGAGGCGGCGGGGGTCGGCGGGAAGGAGGTGGTCTTCCAGACAGGTACCAGCCGTGGGTGATCTCCTGGGAGAGGAACCATCCGAATCGGAGGCAGCAAATGAGCATCTGCATGTAAACGTATCAGCACGCTGCTCTCCTGCTGTACTGACGTGTGCTGTGTGTTCATGAGCAGTACCGAAATGCTTCTCTCTCGCGCAAATCCTTGCCGCCCTCCCGGCTATCAGGACCCGAAAACCCCTGGCTGGTGCAGGCTTACGTCCACGCGGCCAAGCACCCCTTCGCCTCCGTGGTCGGCCAGGAGGTCTTCCAAAGCGGCATCATCCCGTCGGACACAGATTTTCGGATTTACCGAGACTTTGGGAATATTCCAGGTGATCATTTCACTCTCACTTTTTAACCACCTTCAGTGAAGTCCCTTGAATTTGGTTTACTTCCTAGAATTTCTTGCCTTTTTATAAATATAAAATATAATATTTTCAATACAAGTATGTATTTGGTAAATAAGGTTTGTGAAAGAAAGCATTAACTACTCGTTTTTAAAATTAAGGAGGAATTTTGAGCGATATACCGGAAATGATATTTATCATTTATCGTTTCAGCAGATCAGCGCATATCGTTCTTTAGGCTCGTACCTGCTGCCGCCCCCTTTCCTTGTCGGCATGTCTCAGTCTGTTTCACCTGCCTGGATTTAATTGGAGCTGATGTCCCTCTGCAGGTATCGACCTGGCCTTCATCGAAAACGGTTACATTTACCATACTAAGTATGATACCCCAGACAGGATTCTGACCGACTCCATACAGCGCGCCGGTAGGTTCCCTAAATGCTCCGACGGCAGATGGAACTTATCTACAGTGGGTCAGGCAACTTAAATGTCAGTTGGCTCCGTCTGCTGCAAGGATTAACTTAGAGGGACGTGTCCACCTCCCTTCCACTCATCTGGCAATAAGTAACTTTATTAGTATATTTATTTAAATGAATTTGGTTTAATATCCTCTTGCTTCGGTCCCTAAGGTGATAACATCCTCGCGGTACTGAAACACCTGGCCACGTCTGAGAAGCTGGCAGACTCGTCGGAGTATCGCCATGGCAACATGGTGTTTTTCGACCTGCTGGGTGTGTTCATGGTGGCCTACCCGGCCCGCGTCGGCACCATAATCAACTACATGACGGCGGTGGTGGCCTTCTTCTATTTGGGGAAGCGCTGTTCGCTGCCCAGCAATGGCGGTAAGTACACAGGCAGCGTGCCGCTCCCCGGAGGCTGCCGACTCCTCTGTCTCATTCGGTCCATCGCGAGCAACCTTGTGGGTCCCGTGTCGCCGAAGACCCCTTGAGTTTTGAAGGTCAACTGCGATGGGTCCGGCTGAGAGACTCTCTCTCTGTTCCCGACAGGTGGCCGATACGTCCGTGAGCTGGCATGCGCCACCGGAGTGACCATCATCAGCTGGCTGGTCACCATGCTGTCCGTGCTCATCGTGGCTCTGCTGGTGTCCCTGCTGGGCCGGTCCATGTTCTGGTACAACCATTTCTACATGTCGATTGTTCTCTACGGCTCCGCCGCCATCGGGAAGCTCATTCTCGTCCACACTCTGGCTAAGAACTTGTATTATGGGGTCAGTACTTCATTACATTTGGCATAAAACCTGACGCTATTTCAACTGTAACATATTCAGAGAGACATGATTTAGCAGTTATTTTATAGGAGCCACTTGTGCTGACTGCAGGCTTAGGGTTTTGAGATGTTTCCAGAATATTTAGAAATGTTTTTTGTTGTTGTTGTTTTTGTCACTCATTCAGTGTCAGACGCTGATCATTTGCCACAGAGTTATGGTAAAAAAAAAGAAATGATTCTGCAGATTTCTTTGTCTCCATGAATTGGACAACCAAGGTGTTTCTTTACAAAAGTGCTGACAAGTTCGGGTTTACGCCTGTACAGGAGCAGCTTATGTGGGGTGGAGTTAATGGTTCTGCAAACTGCTGCAAACATGCCGCAACTTTTTAATTTCTGAGCTGGCGTCTATATACCTGGGGGCTGTTCCTCAAAAAGGATCTCATGCTTAGCCATCTGACTTATCGGATTTAAGGTGGTCTGGGCTGAATGCACTTTATCGCCGTTCACTCGCATGTAGCTCAGAATACCTTAAATCCAGTTAAGCAAGAAATGCTGCTTCAAGGAATACCCCCGTGGTATAAGCTGCAACAAAAACAAGGATTTTACCAGGATTTTAATCAGTTCCTTCTGGTGCCACCAGGAGGCCTAAATCCGGCTGCCAAAGACAGCATATCCAGGCTTTTGGCAGCCCGGATGTGCTCGCTCGCCTCGGAGGCCTATGGCTTTGCGTATCTCCACTCCTTATCAAGTTGGTTATTAACTCCATTCCTTGTATTTACAGCAGGACTAAACAAACTACAGCCTGATAATAGGTCAAAGGATGTTGCTACAGAAACCAGGCCTTTGAGCGATCAGCGAAACTGAAGTTTTTTTCCCACTCGTTCTTTGAACATAATTCAGAGCTTGATTTTGTGGTCGTTTGTTTACATGGTGCACATTTAACAGTGGATATTTGATTTGTGCCAATTTTCTTTATATATATTTTTTTTTAAATAAAACCTTTAGTCAGTGATCATAAAATATCTAAGTAGTCCAAAGACGTGTGTTCCATAAGGGGAAAAGCACTCTTTTTCTATCTATCGCTTTTTCTAGTTGGCAGATTTTTAAAAAAGAGGAAAAAATTACATATGCATATATACTGTCACTGTGTATAAATATAAAAAATGTGTGAATGATATGGTACTGGTCTTAGCCCATGTGGTGCCCTAGGCAGGAATCATCGCTGTGCTCGCTGTCGGAGGCAAAGTAAAATTGGCTGACAAGTCGGCGCCCTAGGTAGCCGCCTATGTTGCCTATGGAATTGACCAACCCTGGAATGATAAAGTATATGAAAGTTCCATTCCTTAGCTACAAAGCATCTTGTTCCCCAAATACTAGCAGTGGTCCGAACAGGGTAGCAGGAAGTGTCCTTAAGGATGTGGATGACTTGATGGTTGCCAGCAGCACATATTGAGTATGACTTGTTCAAGTAAAAGTAGTATTTAGTACAATCATATAGTTTTTCCCAACCCGGTCCTTGGGGACCCACAGTCTGTGGGTTCCCGAGGACCGGATTGGGTCAGAGTGGTATGTAGAGCGCTGCTCCTGTAGTAACGTAATGTGCATGCGGTGTGCCCTGCAGAACGTTCGGCGCCTGGAGCTCGGAGAGCTCTTCTTTGACGTTAACCTGCTGCTGTGGTGCTGTGCCCTGGTGTCCCTCAGCCAGCAGGGCCTCTGCTCGGCCTACGTGCCGCTGCTCATGGTGGCCTTCCCGCTGGCCGTCAAAATGATGCTGACTGCAGAGTTCAGGCGGAGAGGTGAGATATTCCGGCGGCCCCCTTCGCTCTCCCGTTCTCATCACTCATCTGTTCCATAGGCTGCATCGGTGTGTCAGTCACCATTGTGTTAGTCATCCTTCCGTCTTCATGCTTGCTTTTTTTTTTTTTATGGAAAAGGGCGGTTATATAGCCAAGGTGCCCAGCCCATGTCCTGAGCTCTGCAGTTTTTCACTCAGCCAGATTAGTGAAATAATTTTTTTTTTGCAAATAAATCAAATCTTCAGGGACCAGTCAGGTACTAAAAAAGTGTATACTTTGAAACTGGGGAGACCTCGCTCCAACCTCTGTCGTACTTTTATTGATATAATGACCCCTTGTGGAGTCCGGTGATCTCGTAACGGTTATCAGAAATTCACCTGACACTGCATCCCGCTGAAATGTTCTATTCAAGGAGCGTCACTGAAGTACTCCGTGCTGTACCTGCTCGGCCTGGCACTGCCGTACTTGCACAGCGCGTTCCTCATCTGGGTAGTGTTTGAGATCTTCACCCCGATTCTGGGACGTAGTGGCACTGAAATACCCCCCGATGTAGTTCTGGCATCCCTCATCACCCTTGGCTCCATTTTCCTGTTCTCGTACTTGGTGAGTGTTGTGGCGCGACCTCGCATTAGCATGATGACTGAGGCCGCCTCTGTGTTGTTCTTCGACATGCTCTCACGCAGCCACTGGTAACTGTTTCTAGTAGACCTTTCTAGAATGTTTTCCTTGCTCTTGTCTTCGCAGCTTCATTTCATCTACCTGGCCAAGAGCACCAAGTGGATTTTGGCCTCCCTAGGAACCATCTTTACCGTCATGCTCATACTGGTTTCTTGCGGCGTGTTCTTCCCATACACGGCGAATCCGGCCAGTCCACGACCCAAAAGGGTCTTTGTCCAGGTAGGAATAACAAAACAAAAACTCGACGCTGGAAGCAATACTCCGCATAGGAGTTAGCTAGGTGTGCATGTAAATATCAATAACAACAAAATTCCTACAAATCATCTTCAGATGAAAGGCCATTGAGAACGTAGCTTTCAGTGTTTTGCGTGAATGTGACCTCCGGACTAAACTGCTGTCCTTCAGCACACCACACGCACTTTCCATGGACTCAATGGAGAGATGGAGGGGAAGGACTCTGGCCTTTGGATTAACAGCTTCGACTACACTGGCATGCGCTACATCACGCCACATATACCAGAGATCAACGACACGGTGCGCATAAAATGCCAGGAGCAGCTGCCATTTTGCGGATACCCATGGTTCCTGCCTGTAAAATTCTTAGTCAAGTAAGCCACCATATTGCCTGTGTTGGCTGTCTGAGTCTTTGTTTTTTTTTTTCCCCAACAGATATGGAACGATCATGCGCGCTGCCTGTGTAACTGAACGAGTAGTGAAATGATTTTCTGAGACACGCTGGCAAAGCAACAAATCTGACAGCTTCTCATTTAGGGTATTTGTTGATGTGCCTTTTTCTCTTCTCGCTGTCTCTAGGAAAAACTGGTATCTCCCAGCTCCCGACGTGTCACCAAAATCACCTGTAGAGTTCAAACTGGTCTCCAAGCAAGAGACAGAATGGGGAACAACAAAATTGTCTTTTGAAGTTAAAGGTACACAAACGAAGCTACTCGTGCTGTTCATGCGTGTAGTCTGCCTGTACCCTTCTTAAGGGCAGGTAATTAAAGCGTTTATCTGCCAGTTAAGGTGACACGTGAACATAGCAGTGACCGTCTTCCTGACTGCAGGACCCAGCCACATGTCCCTCTACCTTAAGCCTCATGCCAACACGCTCTTGTCCAGCTGGTCTTTCGGCAATGGCACCCCACAGTTTGACCTTAACGGAGAGTACTTCATCTTCTACTCCCACGGTCTTGATGCCCCAGCTTGGAACTTCTGGCTTGAAATACAGGTAGATCTTTGTTATTTGTCTGTCTCTCCTATCAAAGTTATATGTGGATGCACTGTCACCATTAGATGATGATTTCTGTATGCAGAAAGCAAGTCTTTTAATCGCACAGGCAGACTTCCTGACATTGGCTTTATTTACAGTAACTGTATTTGCACTGATGTTAACGCAGAATTTCAGCCCACGCGTTTTTCCCCAAGCTCGCAAAATATGTAACCATGACTTTCACCAGAGTACGTCCCCTGAACACCCCTCTGAGTCAGAAGAAATGATCTTGCTGGCAATTGCATCGCACTACATTTTTGGGGAAGACCACAAGACACCGGGCCTGAGTGATCTGCTTAAGAGGTTCCCCGCCTGGGTCTTCGCCTCGTCTTGGGTCAGCACGTACGACATGTACAGATTCTGAACTCCTGTGACACGCACCACTCCCCTCCCTCTACATACATATTCCACTGCTGCTCAGTTAAAGGGAGCCCTCTTCTCCCCCAGTCTATCTATTAATTTGTAATAAATGTTGAGTCTTCAACACCAAGGCAAACTAATCTTATTTATAAGACTAACAGATAGCAATCACCTGTTTGGTTTATCATTTAGCCCCGAGACCCGTTGCTGGTCAGATATAGCATAGCATGGTTTCTCTTGCATGTCTACCTCTCTTCATCTGTGTCAGCATGCAGTAGAAGATGTAGCTGCTGTTCATTTTAAATGGCAATGGCTCACCATTCAGTGGTGGGGTCTAGTTTTTTAAGCCTATAGCAATTCTTAGGTCTTAATTTATCATTGCTTTTTTAATTTTTTTGCTTGATGTGAGGATGCAGTTTTGAGCATCACCCAGGACCGATGATGATTGTTTTTATTGAAATTTTATTGAAATGATGGGAATCTGTTATAAGCTTAAGGGTTTTTATTCTGGCAATGGCAAAGTTGGCCGTAGAGCAGCGATTATACTTTTTATACAGTTAAAGCTTCTTCACCACTAGAAGTGAAGAATGCTCTTGCCAACATCAACTGATTGTGAACTGACTGGGGCCTCATTAACGCAAAGCATTATAAGGGAAATGCTGGATGCCACGTCGTATCAGCTATATGGCAGTACTTCATGTGAAATGGGAAGTCTGTTTCAGCAAAGCAGCGGCCTACCGACTGACTCAGACTGGGGTGCTAATGGTAGATTTCCTAGACGGCATCTAGGGAGTCAAACAGTTCAGATTCAGTCTGACCTCCGGAAAAAGCTGAGCGCTGGAAATGCTCGGGGCCACTGTTTCCGTCTCGCGTGTCCTTCTCCAAAGGCATGCTCAGCAGCACGAACCGAGGACTACCTGAACGCCAAACCAAGCAGCAATAGTTCACAGAGAATTGATATTTTTTGTTTATAAAGCACCTCCCTTCCTGCTTAACTTGACTTAGATGGTGAACTTGAGGGTGGAAAGGTTGAGAAAGCGTAGTTTGTGTTTTGCTCTTTAAGTGTCCCTCAGGAACCAGTTTTTTTAATACGTCACCTTTTTAGGTTGATTTTATGTTCTGTGTATATAATTTTGTCAGATGTCCTGGTCCCTCTGTCCACCTGTGTTTTTGGTCCTTTACTGTTCTAACCGGCGTAGGTAAACGGTTTGTCACAATTCACAGGCACCTAAAAACAATATTAGTCCTAACACAGTTGCTGTCCTGTATTTAATTAAAATTACAGTATTTATCCTAACTATGCAAATGATCAGTCAGATTTTGGAGTTTGAGGTAACCAGCCAGTGCAAGATGGACAATGTACAGACACACTGTATGGCCAAAGGTATGTGGACGCCCCTTTTAATTAGAGGAATTGCCTAATGAAGCCACATTCTACTTGGAAACATTATAGGATGCTATCTGTCCAACAAGTCAGTTTCTGTTCTGGTCAATTAGGTCAGGTGAAGTGATTGTGAAGATCAAAATATCTGGGAGCAATTTCATTTCAAAGTGTTTGGCTACTCAAGCTCACAGAAAGGAACCAGGTATCCCAACATCAATACGCAACTTGAATGGCAGCAAATCCCACCTGCAATGTTCCATCTTATGGGAAAGCTGTCCCAGAAGAGCAGAGACTAACAAGACCAACTTCATATTAAAATCCTTGGTTTTGGAATGATGTTGGTGACAAAGTCCACATACTTTGGCCATATAGTGTGGGAGCCAAATTACATTCATTTGGGGACTGATGTATTTGGTTACTTAAAATAAAAATAAACATCTTGAAGATTAAAAGAATGACTATTTGTTCCCACATTGTGTGCATTGCCCTTGGTTAATATGTGCCAGTCCCTCTGTGACATACCTTAAAAGGTCAAACTATACTTGATGGCAATGTTATTTAAAAAAACACACACACAGGTATTATACTCCAGCTTGTTAGAAATATGATTTTATATATTGTAAAATAGAAGTTCAAGCCTCCAGCACATCATCTGTTACTGCACTTACAATGCAATATCCCAACAAACTACATTATGCATATTTAATAAAAATTAAGAAAATTATGCAAGAAGCCTCAATCAATAGAGGAAGAAGTAATTGAGAACTCATCTGTGTTTATTTCATAAAACTCACTCAACAACATTAATTGGCTTGCAATTTTAAATGTATTTAATCTTTTTGAGTAATAATGTCTGGCGACAAAGGAACTAGTCATCAGAATGTTAGATATACTAATCACTTTATCAAACCCATTATTTCAGTTTGTTTAATAATAATTAAGTTGAATTGTATTTTAAAGAAAAATGATTTTATTGAAAAATCAATACACACTGGTTCACTGATTGTAGCAGATTCTGGGTGTGGATGACTATGCTGGATTAAGTTAACACTGTGAAATTACTTATTCTCTCACTTGGAAATATTTTTTCCCCCAAGGTGAAAGTTTTAATGTCACATGTCTTTGTCAACAATGTTAAACTTTCCTTGAGAGCCCGGTTTAAGACGTCATAAAAGCTAAAGCTTCAGTTTCACGTGTGCTACTGTGTCGCGATGCCTCTCTGACATCCGCCACCGCATGTACAGATGGTAAACTGGTACCAAAGGTTAGTAACTCAAGTTTTAAGATTTAAACTGAAACTTGCATGTATAATAGTTTGTGTAAAATCATTAGTTTCTTAATGTACCTACTATTGCAATTTGAAATGAGAGCAATACTGGAAATCATTGGTCATAATCAGGGCAAAATCACCCCCCAGGCTAAATGTCAGTTTGTCTGTCAGTCATGCACTTACACCTTTCCTGCTCTCAATGTATCACAATATCCTGATTAAATAAAATGTGGTTTGGAATTATAAAAGCAGAGTCCTGAAATATTTGCTTACATTTTATGCACAGAAAAGCAGGATAGAGCATGTAAAGACAGAGCAAACACAGAACTGGGCTGGTACCAATCCCACGCAGTCCCAGAGACAGGAATGCTGCTGCTTGCTTAATACTAAAACGTCCCTCAGACGTACAGGTCAGGGGCAGCCAGTCTTATCAACGACGGGCCTGAGTGTGTGCAGGGGTTTTGGGACAACCTGTAGGTCAGCTGTTCAAACCCAGGTGTGAGGACTCTTCAGCCAATCAAGTCCTCTAATTAGCAATCTAATTACTAATGAATTCAATTGGCCTCAAGGGGTTAAGTGGAAAATGGGTAAATGGCTACAAGGCTGGGGTTCACCCGGGACAGGATGCCAGTCCATCACAGGCCACACGCAATCTAAAACTGCATTCAAGAAGCTGAAATGCCCAGACAAACACTCAGAAAATCCTAGAAATGTAAAATAACACTATGCACTACATCTCCTGCCATTCTTCCAGACGACAGCCTTAAGTTATAATGTAAAGTAGATGCAACTCAAATTTAAAAAAAAAAAAAAATCATACCACAAATGCTTTAAAAAATAATTTATTGCTCCTTATATACAGGAAAATAGAAAAACAGGAAGTAGAAAAAATTATTGTACAAGAATCCATATTTATACACTGCATTGTCATCGGCTTTCTGACCCGACTTCCCAGCCCAGCGATAAACTGTACACAGAAAGATAAATTAGTTTGCTCCACATTCAAATGTACAAAAGCAAAGCCTCTTTCCCAATCACCTCTCATATCTCTCCAAGTATCCTTAGTTTTCTGCATCATTTGACCTCGGATGGAACAATGACTATGCAGAAGATGGGACATAGTCCGTTTGCAAGGTTCTGGTCACCTGACCGCAGGTAACACTACACCCCCCGCTGAGAAGCAGCGTCTGCCTAATGGAGAGCTCCTCAGATCCACGGCCCTTCACGTTCACACACAGACGATGATCTCACAGGAACAATTACAGAAGGCGCCGGATCATCTTTGGTTCGCAAAGTAATATCATACGTAAACTCATTACACAGTTCAACTGCCTCAGTGTCATCACCATGGAAACATACAAGCTTTAGCTGTGCATGTGTGTATAAGGACACACACACACACACACACACACACACGCGCGCAGCACATGAGGTGAGGAACATATAGCGATCATCAGAACCATCCAATCCATGCTAAATGTATTCAACGTCATGCACAGAAAGCTTAATATCACCCTACACATGCTCTTAAAATGGCAAAAATAAAAAAATAAAAAAAAAAATGTAAGGGAGTTATTTTTTAACACCCAGTGGAGTATTAAGCTTGTGGAGAGGAAAGTAAAAAAACATTATAATAATAAAATATATTTTAAAAATCCAAACATCAATACTAAAGTTTTGGTCCTTGTCAAGGTAGCAGAAAAGGGAAAAAATGTTTTAAATAAAGCTGATTAATATACCTATATTTTTGCAAGGATTTATATCATAAGTTTACAAAGGCTGTGTATCACTTTAATACTGTTTAAGGTAAAACTATTATTAGAGAATGGGAAAGTTATTGTACATTAACTCTGCCAAAGTCTAAAGCATGCGCTTCTAATATGAAGCAAACGGCACAAGGTTAGCTGGTTTACTCCGCGCCACCTCAGCAATGAAAGGTCATGCTGCCATGGTAACTGAAGGCTTTCTTTCCATTGGTAAACCCTTTGTGTGAATGATGATTTGAATTACTGCCTCCTGGGCTTACAAATTAAATAAAACATTGAATGTTTAAAACTTCCAGGCATAAACACAAATACAAGGATGAAATTAATACAGAAATTCTGACAATAACAACAAAGCTGAAGTTAGCAAGAATAGCAAAGCATTGTTGAAATTAACACCAATTTTCCCTAGTTCCCAGTCCCAAACAGGGGTTTGGCTCGACACACAAACGTTCCATTGATTTGTAAGGATGCAACACAAGCTAGCTGGAGCTCACTAATGCTTTAGCAGACTGTGACGTTTTATCATCACGCTTTAATGGGCGATGCACATCCCCAATGCTAAGAGGTGACACCAGCCTCCACACATGCTAACCCTCCTTCCAAAGCAGCATCAGCATTCATCAGGGCTGTGCTTCCCAGGCGTACACATCTGACTGGGAGGTAACTGGTCTTCTCCAAGGAAATCTTTTCATTCTTGGCAGCATTTTATCAGTCAACCACTTAAGTAAAATGCAAAGGAGGAAGACGGGGCGGGTGGGGGGGGGATTAAAACAGTCTCTCCTTAACAAGCCTGCAGTCGCTGCTCATCTGCCTGAACATGTAGCTTTTTAAGTAAGGAAACCTTAAGTGGTGACTGGGAGGTTTTTCCGGAAGTAAGGTTTATCCTAACCGTTCACCGTCTCGAACCATGCAACATGAACGTGGAGGTAGAACAATGGCAGCACTCAGCACACTGCTAAATGCTCATTTCCTGTCACAACCCCCAGTCTTCCTTTACATGTGAAAATGAAGGTCAGACTGGGTCTCTAAGCCGTGATGAATATGATAAAATTACCGCTTTTTAGGGCCATGGGGAAAGACACTAACGTTTTATTTTTTCCAGCGATTTGAAAGATAACGTCAGAGTTCAAAACTCGAAACGCTGACAAGCAAATCGCCTTCACTGAAAGTAAAGTGTTGCTTCTAAGGGATTTAAACTGTGGCAATACATCACAGCAAATTTTATAAATGAAGACGACCAATTTACTATGACTGCATTTCCACATTTTTGGCATTTGTTCAGTTTTTTTTTTTTTTTTTACTTGAGTATCTCTGAATACCAACTGAACAGCCATTACAAAGCAGAGTAATAGATGACAATATTACTGAATTTAATAGGCTGATTGTGTGTAAACTTTCTTTAATTTACCATTATGTTCTTTCTTTGTGGCTACTAACTCCATATTGCTAGGTCTTCAAAATCACTTTAGAATATAGGAGATGGAAGTGTGAACTCCATGCCCTGCAACAACCAGGCCACATCTCAAACGAGAATCGTTTGCTGCGGATTTATCCACCACATTCAGAGCAAGTCAAAAAATCCAAATATATTAAAAAAGTCCTGTATATGACATAGAATTACCTAAATGTTTCTGTACATCAGTATTCACAAAAGTACAGTACACCATGTATATGTACATTATATAAAAGATTCATGGGAGTTAAATCCCAATAAAAGTGTAAATAGCCACTCATGATCATCCTCCAAAGACTCAAATTATCTGGACAGTTTCTGAGAAAGCAGTCAAACCCGAGAGGCAAGGCAGGTGTCAAAATAAGCCACGTACCTTTATACCTGCACTTCTCTTTGGGAATAACCTAAACTAAACACACCAAAACGCAACGTTAAAACCCCATCTGTGCATTGTGCTCATCATATCCACCTAGGCCAGAATGCCAGGAACAAACCATCGGGGGAATTCAGTGTAAAGATGCAGTGTCTGGATGGGCTACCCTTCCAAAAGCATGATTCCTGCCGTCCCAGTACACTGCCCACTTATGAATACAACGAAGGTTATAATAGTTATCTATTGCCCAACCCAATTGAATCAGTGTCAAAGGTCTCATATCGATGTGCAGGGTGTATTTCACTGTAAGATAATACTGACAACATGACCATAAAAACCACAAGCATTACCACATGCTTGGAGATGTCCAAGAGCCCTAATGCTGTGTATTATACAGACTATCAGCGAATGGACTGCCTTCCTCTACTCACGATTATGCAGCTTGAAGGCAGACACGCACAACCTGAGCAGCGGCAGGATGACATTAATTGCCCTGGGCTCGCGGTGGCTCTGTCCTGATTCTCATCATTCGTTGGTGGCACCTCCTGGCTTCTCCGAGTAGCCACGTCAGGACAAGGTGCAGTCGTATGCCCCTTCCTCCACAGCCTTCTCCTCCTGCTCCTGCGCAGCACAATCCTCTGCAGGCCGCACCAAGCCACCGGGGGCCTCTGTGGGCGGGCTGGTGCCCGGGGGGGCTACCCCACGGCTGTCCTCCGCCCTGGGGCTCGCCGGTTCCATCAGCTTGGAGGTGCTGGCGGGCTGGAAGGCCTCCGGCTGGACAGGATCTGCAGCAGGACTCACCAGCTTCTGCAGCTGGGGCCGGATCAGGTTGAGGAAGGGCTTGTAGCCAAGGCTGCAGGTTACGGTTAAGCGGAAGAGAAAACGCAAGACACACGTCATAGGTAGGGACATTCCCAAATAGTAATACATCGGCATGATTGGTCCGTCCGCAATACTTGTATTAAGGTTTCATTTGGTACTTTTTCCCCCTTTTCATCCACTTCATTTTCCAATTTGCTTTCCCTCACATTAGCAAGCAGGTAAAGCACGGCTGGGGGGCTGGTGTACAGCTATGACTGCAGTCAGTCTACTGTTACAGCCGGAGGAATTAACAGAAAAAGAAGCGGCTGACAGAGAGAACCAGAGAGGAGAGAGAGGGGTCAGCGAGTGGCTTGCTCACACACTGTTTTTCAGAGATATTGTAGTTTACCTGACAGCGGCGTGTCATACGGTAAGCGCTGCATATTAATATTGCTTAGGATTTTCCATCAGGTGGGTCTATTTGGAGCAGACAGCCCAGCAGAGTCGATACAGCTGCTTTCAGCTCTCATCATCGTATTGCAAGTGTTTTTACAATCTGCTACTAACATTAGCTCTTCTAAAATGTCTAGTGTTACACTTGAGTTCTACTTACTCTCCCTTGTTGAAAAATGCTTCTGTATTTACTTCAAATGTAGCATGTATCGTTTTTTGGAAAGATATCTAGTCAGCCAGTTCATTCTGCAGCTGCCACTAAACTGAAATAAACAAGTGCATTAGCTGTTAGCACTTTAGCGTCAGCTCCCACCCAAGCAGCCCCGGCAGAGTGTCGATCGGCATTTCTAAACCTCCGTCGTGCATAATCGCTTCCTTTCTGGGCAAACCACCAGTTTGACTAAACAAACCAGCAGAGGTACATTAAACACGACACAATCACGGCCCGATCCCTCTTCAGCTCCCTCCCTCTTAGCGATCTAAAGGGCAAGACATCAGGTCCCTGAAACCTCCCCTTCTGTATGACAGAACACAGCCTTCCCAAGCGCGTTTCTAGCTTTTCCACGCTAATGTGCCGCAGCTGTACTAGATGTTTAAAGCAGCGTTTCCCAATCCAGTCGTGGGGGACCCACAGAAGGTCCCACCTACTGCTCCTTCCCAGCTCCTGGTTTAAAGCACAGGTCATGCAATTACAGAAGAGGACTGTATGCACTGCACATCAGTAAGTCCACAAACGTACACATCTCCCTCTGGCCTCTGGATAGAATGTGAGAACGAAGCACACTGGCTGCAGCGAGTCATATGCATGTGACGGTTGTTCTTTACATAGAAGCGTTAAATGCTGATCACATTTCTGTATCTTCATAACCTTCTGAGAGACTGGAAAAGGGAAGTTCAAGGGATGTTCGGTTTTTTTGTGACAGCCAGTGCTTTTAGGACAGCCAGGCGTAACTGCAACCCAGTGCATATATCCAGTGCCATTACGATGGCTCACATCACTCATTCCTGTGAATGCTCTGGAGCACAAATGTGTCCACCAGGTGGAATTACACATCCCACAGGCTTTAAAATATCTTACAGCCAACGACCACCGTACACGCAGTGAAGCGGCGACACTTTCAGAGGCTTGTAGGGGATCGGAAAGAGTCAGACAGAAGGACGGCAGAGGTTTTGGAGAATCTCACCAGTCTGAGGAAGCCCAGGTGTCCACAGCCAGCAGGCCATCGCAGACGTTCTGCACGGTGTCCGACGGGACCTCAGGACCGTCCAGCAGGGCGAACACTTGCTTAATGACGTTGGCCTCTCTCAGGATGAGCCCTATGACCACACACCACTCGAGGCAGCCGGCCTCCATGAAAATGTGAAGCAGGTACCTGAGATGCCAGCAAGAAGAGAAGAAATCAGGAGCTGAGGGCCAGAGTGCACGTGGGTCTCAGAAGGTTAACCCATACTCGTGGAGCGATGTGACATCACAGCCATTTAGCTGCTGATGTCCATGCCAATTTACTAATAAAACCATAAGGGCAGTTTCCCCAGCAGACGCCCTGCTTCACCTCAGCTGCACTTGGGACTTGTGTGGGCCCTTGTTGGCCAGCTCCATGGAAATGTGCTCCAGCTCCGACTGCGACAGGCTCACACCCGAAAGGTTCTCGTCTACCATGGTCCAGTCCCCATCCACCATGGAGCTGGTCTCCGTTAGATCTGTGGCAGACCCAATACTGCACTCTTCGCCTGGATGAGGTGCGGCAAAAAAAAAAAAAAGGGAGAAACAACTAATGAAACCCACAGACCACTTCAGCAGAGAAACCAAGATCATGGGTATTTCAAGATAAAGACAAAGGAACCAACAACTCGGATATCATAGTAGTCTTCATACTGAATGAGATGTACAGACGATTTCAAATCTTCGGAAAGATTTATTCCAAAGGCATTTACTGAAGTAATACACATATGTGTATAGAAGCCACTGACCTTTACTGGTGAGAGGTGAGAGAAAAGCCTCCTGGGTCTGAGGGCCGTGTGACGAGGCGATCTCCATCTCTTTCTGCTCTGCCCTCAGGCTTTCCAGCCAGCTGTCGTTACGCAGCGCCACCTGGTGGGCAGCCGAGTCCATCTCGCTGTTCAGCATGCTGTCCGCCGACTGCGACTTCAGCAGCTGAGTGCTCAACACTGAGAGGGGAGCCAAAGCGGGCAGACTCAAACCACAAGCCCGTTACACTGCGTGCGGTAAAATTATAGGCCATGAAACTCAAAAGTAATAAAAATTACAATGGCAAAAACATACGTTCTTAAATAAGTCTATAAAAACCAGCATGAAGAAACAAGAAACCATGTTATGCTAGATTTCATTTTAAAACCCATGGCTACACAGTTACACACGACATAAAAGGTCAGAGCACCACTGCAACAGAGTAGCTTTGCTTTGATTGCCACTGCAAAATGTATCCCACAATGCATTAAAGCCATTCTAGCTTATATCTCTCAAGATGCCAGTCTGTACTGCATGTAATGCAGGGAAGTGGAGGGACAAAGGGGTATACTACACCGCATGGTCTTATTTAATCGATTTAAAATGTGGTGGCGATGGGTGTAATATCAGGCCAGGCGATTCAACACATTTACAAATGCAGGCCTGCAAAACAAATTAACAAAATGTAAAAATTATGCCATTAAATGAAAAATCCCTGAAATGGTTTGGGAAAGAATGCTAAGAATAACACAACAGCAACGTTGTTGCTGAAGTTTCATCAATCGGGTCCGCTTTCTATTATCTCCGCCAGATTTGTGACCTTAAGCTAGGGGTCATTTACTACTCCTGTCCTGGAGATCTACTATCCAGTAAGTTTTCTATCCTACTTGTCTTCTGATGAGCCACACCTGGCCCTGGTATTCACCTGAGAACAGGTGTGGCTCATCAGAAACCAGGTAGGATTGAAAACCGACTGGATAGTAGCTCTCCAGGGCCGGAGTTGGAGACCCCTGCCTTAAGCCATGCAGGAATTCAGATGTGATGGGGGGTAAAAAGGGCCCCACAGCAGGGCTGGCCCACCTGTGCGGTAATGCCCGTTCTTGAAGGGGGAGTTGATGGAGCAGGCGGGGATAACGGGGAACGGCCACAGGAAGTCCTTGTGCAGCCTCTTGAGGGCGGTGACGAAGTCGTCGACGCGGGCCACCCGCGTGCGCTCCCTGCAGAGCCAGCCGATGAGCTCGAAGCCCAGCTGCGCCGAGAAGTAGCCCAGGTCCTTGAGACGGACCTGCTCCAGCAGGCGGCGCGCGTGTCGCCACAGCATCATGTCGATGTAGGTGCTCTCCGTGCACTCCACATCCTTACTCCACCGCTCCCCGCTGCCGCAGGCGGACAGAGGGACATTAAACGCCTGATTTATATCCGACAGCATCACAGACTAGTGTGTGACCGACAAGACAGCCTTCCCAGCCCGGAGCCGTTTCTTTAAGCTTGCCATTACGGTTTATACCGGGGCCTCTCAAAGTTTCTGATGAAACTTCCGCATCAGATTTTTGCTCAATCAATTTTCGCTAACAAAACACTTTAAAAAAATCTTCAAAGAATCAACAATAACTTTCGACACAGGCATCAACATACAACAAAAATAGGGATTGTTAATGCTCGATGATCATTTCGAGACTGTTATGCGGGGGATTACAAGAAGTTACCTGTGTGTTTGGTTGTCCTACGTCGTGTTTTTGTACTTCAACCCATGCTGAGCCTTCCTACATTACCATGTTGGTTCAAAGGTGCATAATCGGCTAGGCCCGCATTAGCTTGCAGTTTGGTCTGGACTTTCAGAACCCCTGGCTCGTACTTTACAGCTGCTTAATGAGACATTTTGCCTGCCGGCTGACCCGGGGTTCTTCAGAGGCCTCTCAAATAAACAGGCACATATTTCTGTACAGTAATAACCCTCAATGAGGCAGTAAGTTTAACGGCCTCATTAGCAGAGGGCCACCTGTCACCCTGGGGCCTTCAAAGCTGTCATCCCCTGAAAGCTAAGCCAGTACCTCTTGGCTGAGGGGCCTGACGGCATGCTGAGCGTCTTCTGCAGGCTGAACTTCCCGGTGAGCACGCCGTCCGCCGACTGGGACAGGCTGATGCTGCGGTGCCGGAAGAATTCAAAGCCTCCAGTGGAGCTGGATTCCTGTTTGACGGCACATTCGAGGTTAGGCTCAGGCTCTTGGATTCAAGTCAGAACCAAAAACACAACTGTTTGTCTTGATAAGTGACTAATTAAATGTCAGATTTAATGTCCAGCTATACAATAAATAAAAAAAAATGTAACCAGTGCTCTCAGTTTTAGTTCAAGTTGGATGTGGAGATTCAGAGTAAAAGCATTTGTTACATGTTATATAACATCTACAATGTTATTTACATATTCTAGGGAGAAATTAGTAGCCTTGCTCTGGTTCTAGGACAATGTGCTTTTGATTTAAAATCAGATTATGTAACCGGCAAATACAGCAATATTTCAATGAACAGAAGAATGATGAGATGGTCTTGCACTAAAGTGACACTTACTTGTGCAAAACTAATACCAGAGTTGGCGTACCTGAGTGGTTGGTGTTGGGGGTGGAGTTTCAGACTCTCCTGAGCCAATGGCCTTGAGGAACCTGATCATGTGACGGCAGAGATCCCACTTCCCCTGTTCCAGGGCAGTGTTGAACAGGAGTGTGGCATGTTGTCTGCTTACTGCTGGAACCTCCATGTTCTAGAAGGACATGACAATACAAAAGCTGAAGTATAACACACATAGTTATAGCAATGCAATGGAAACATGCAGAAAAGTTACAAAATCATTTTTGAAAAAAATCATACATCAAGAAACATTAATACACAATTTACCAAGATTTGTGAGACATTCTAAAATTTATGGGAGAAGCCAGAGAGGAATGACAGAAATACACTTGGAAAAATTTACGGCTAAATTCACACGCATCTTACTTATAGTCTTAGGCCAGGTTCACAGCTGTTACCATTTAAAGATGATTGCAAGAGAAGAGTTTGTCAAAGTTTTGCGTCTGAAATAAATCAAATTCGCTACTGCCAGCTACAACCATGCGTGAATTACCACCGCTGCAAAGGCTCGGAGAGAGAGAGAGAGAGAGAGAGAGAAACGCAAACTGTTCGTAAGAGCCAAAACAAAATAAAGAACAGCCATGCAAGCTATCCCAAACGCTTTATTGTGCAACAACAATCGTACAAATGAAACAAAAGCAAAAAGGCAGGAGCATAGCTCACCTGCAGAATGATGAGATAGGAAGCAGCCGTGTCCAGATCCTGAGCCATGAGGCACTCCTCAAACAGGTCCTTGGGGTTGCCAACGGCAGCAAACAGATAGTTCCAGAGTGCGTACTCTGTCTTGCGGGCGCAGTGCACGATGGTCTGGAGGAACAGGGGGAACTCCGTGATAAACTTGGCCACGGTGGGCAGCAGCGGGTCAGGGATGGGCTCCCGGGAAGTGGCCTCCTCCTCCAGAACGACGTGCACCATGAGCTCGAGGACGTGCGGGAAGTAGGGAAGGCCGGCACAGGACTGGGCGAGCAGGAGGGCCTGCTCGCCCAGATTGCGCACCAACAGTTGCCGCAGGATATGGTGGAGGTAGATCTGGGAGGTGCGCTCCACCGTGCAGAAGGGGAAGAGCCCCTCGGGCGGCTGGCGGGGGCCCCCCAGCCCGTCGTATAGCACCGTCTCGTTGGTGGCGCCCAGCACCAGCGCGTCCTCGAAGAGCACGGCCAGCGGGTAGATGTTGATGTGGAAGGGCAGCATGATGCGCCGTGACAGGAAGGAGTGCGGCTTGCGGTGGTCCCGCGGGAAGAGAGGCAACCACACCTTCATGCCCGCCTCCCCGCACGCCAACCACAGCGCCTCCAGCAGGTGGCGCTTCTTACGGTTGGTGCGGCAGGTCGTCCACACGCTCTCCACGCAATGCGCGAGAACCACGGGCGGGCAGAACGGCAGCTGAGAGGAATTAAGGATGAGACAGACACTAAGTTACATTTATTAAAGTTGACAATGGAGGATTTAACAAGCAAGTCACAATTTTAGTTTGATCAAATTCACAAATAAAACAAACCAAACGCAAAATGTACTAGAAAGCTCCTTGTACTGCATGAGTAAGACACCAGAATATATAATGGTGTCTTTTACGGTGTTAATTTCCCTACGGTAGGAGCTTAGTGGGAGGACAAACAATCCCATGCTCTGTGGAATCTCTCACCAGTTTCTTCTGGCTGGACAGAGTTTCCTTCTCTCGTACCTGCGGTCCAGAGCGGTCCCTCTGCAGCATGATAAGCTGGCCTGCTAGGTTCAGCATGATGCTCTCTGCCACGCAGGCCTGAGGGATAACAAGCAGCTCAGCTTAAGAGGGGCCCTCTAGTGGCCATCAAATGACCATCTACAAATTTCTGTCCACTTAAGCCATTAGCTGTTTAGCAGATACTTCTATGTCAACAAACTTGCAATTCACCAGTTCATACAAACGTCTCTAACATTCAAGTCCCTTTTATGTGGGTTTCACTGTCACAGCACTGGCGAGTTTATTCACGGGGTACCTGCTGTGGCGCTTTGAGCGTGATGCCCGTCTCTGTGCGTACGGAGGTGAGCGTGACCGAAACCACCAGGGCAGGATGGGGGATGTAGCGAGACATGGACACCTCCTGCAGGAGCTCAATACTGGCAAATGGGTTTGGACTGGAAGAGGAGAAAACGCGGTTTGGGAATCGGAGAACTTGGCATTCAGATGAATCAACACATCAATCAGCCAATCGTGCAGAACACCCTGATAGATCAGTGCTGCAATAGATGGACGAGGCTGTGCGATATTACATCGTGACTCAATCGCAGTCGCATGCCGCATGCACGATAATCACCGGCTTTAGACGTACTAGACCAGGGGTGTCAAACTGCAGTCCTGGGGGGGGTGGAGCCCTGCACAGTTTTGGGTTTACCCTCCTTTAACACACCTGATTCAACTCCTTGTGCTAATTACCACATAGCTCTTGAGCTGAATCATTTATGGTGGAACAGGGAAAGAACTAAGCTACACAGGGCTCTGGCCCTGCCGGACGATTCAGTATTATACTAGACGATTCAGTATTATACTAGACGATTCAGTATTATACTAGACGATTCAGTATTATACTAAACGATTCAGTATTATACAGACTATAACCACGATTATACCGCAAAGTGATATGGTGCCGCCCTAGACGATGGGCACAGCTGCTCCCACCTGTCCTGCTTCCTTTCGATGCTGTAGAGGCAGATGGAGCAGTCGGCCCGGAACAAAATGACCATGTCGCGGAACACGTTCAGCAGCAGCGTATCCGACTGCAGTTTGGTAATGCTGGAGAACGTGTTGTCCAGGTTTGACGACCGCAGGTACAGCCTCAGCTGGATGGAGAGACCGACGTGGTATCATTCTGTTAGAGCGTCCTGCTGCAGGCTCAAAAAACTGCAGACTATACATGGGGGGCCTCAGATGCATCTGACATTATTGATCACACAGAACTCCAGCGCAAACCAGAGAAGTAAATGCCTTGGGCCCCATTACCCTGCAAACCCCCTAAGCCCCCCTTCATCTGACAAACATCAGAAGCTACACTACGCAGAAGTGTCCCCTCAGCAGCAACACACCGAACGAGGAGGAACGGCGTGAAGGTAACTGAAGAAAGCCGCCAACACATGGGGCTGCATGGAGCAGAGACTCGCTGCGGGGAGCAGGAAGGCCGCGGACATCATTTAGCTACAGAGCCACTACGCAGAGACGAATGACGGCACTAAGGTGGGTGACTAGTTAAGTTCCCGTCTCTTCGTCGGTAATTACAATCTGGCGGGAGGCTCACCTCCTCCTGCTGGTCGATAAAATTGTAACAGGCCAAGACAATGAAGTCATTCCACCAAGCCAGGCCTCCGGTCACTGTCATGTTCTGCTCCTTCAATGGCAGAGGGCAGGGAAAGGAGGCATTAAACCAAAGGCAAGTGCAACAGAACTCCTGTGAAAACAATACAGACGCTCCTCTACTTACGAATGAGATACGTTCCGAACGGCCGTTCGTAACTTAAAATGTTCGTAAGTCGTTATTCAGCATCATGTTAACCCTCTGGAGCCCAGGGGTAGGAAACACACTTTCACTGACTGGGGCATGATCACACATTTCTTCAAATATCAT
>JAODLC010000123.1:17710019-17739321 GCA_026781145.1 Hippopotamyrus pictus | reverse complement strand
GGGGAGGAACATAGGGGAGGAACATAGGGGAGGAACATAGGGGAGGAACATAGGGGAGGAACATAGGGGAGGAACATGCAAACCCCACACAGAAGGCAGACAGAAGGCAGGATCTGAAAGTCAACCCTGGAAGTAGCAGCGGAGCGGCCCACTGAGAGCCAACACACCACCCAGTTAAAAAAATAATAATGTTACCAGTTCAGAAAAACATAGGGTAAAAAATATCCCCAAAGAAACCATGGCAAAAAATAGTTTTAGTTGCATAAACAATAATTACATGGTATCTCTACCAAAATTTAGAACTGTGGGTTCTCTCAAAGTGCTGGGATATGACGGTGGCACGGTCCACTTTCTGCAAGTAACTTCAAAGTGCAGCCTGAAGAAGAATGGGGGGGCGGTGGGTTAGACCCACTCACACATATAAAAGAGAGATTTACAGTTGTACTTGGACAGGGGAACTGCCAAGCCCTATAAAGGTCCAGGCAACGACAGCCAATTACCACAGTGCATGCAGAAATAGACCGACTGAAAATAAGGTATGACCAGTCCTGGCAGTACAAAGAGTGGAAAACAGGAATAAAATGCTGGACATAAAAAGAGAAATGCAACTTCAAAAGTTCAGTTTTTGCACAGAGTAGTTTAGCATGAATGGCTATAATATCTGAATGGGCTAGAATACCTGTTTATCAAAAATGAGGGAAATGTTACATTATAGTTGAAATGTATTACACATTACCATTTACCGGTAGTCAAGCTCTGTGTTAAAATAACGTGCAAGCTGTAAATCCCAAATTCAATCAATCCAATTCCTAAATGCTGGAATAAAATAACATTTAAAACGTGCTTTGAAAGGAATATTGTGAGCTGATATTTTCTACATTTTTACTGACACCACAGATCACCAAAAGGAGGCTGGAATACTTCTAACAAGCATCAAGGATTCATAGACAATCTGGACTCCTGCATGGGGCTTAGTAAACATAAAAACGACTCAAAGAATCTCCAGAAAGAAGCATCTGAAATTCACTTAGCTACCAGTCTGACTTAACTGGTTTAATGAAGAATCAGGAAATCAAAACTCCAAACGACACTGTGTAAGCTGCCCCCAACCCCAGCTTTTCATTAAAAAGTTAATCCCCTCTTCATCTGTTTCACAGAGCAAAATGAGTTACACACGAGACAGAGCAGCAGCATGTTATCAGACCATCTTTAAATCCTACATACTAATTCTAATCCTACATACAGATAACAGCCAACCTCGTTATGTATGCATGCTGCCACACTGACTTGAGCTGCGAGTGCCGTTACCAGGGTGACAGGAAACAAGAGGACATATTAGTGAATCATTTTTCAACATTATCTATACCTATACTTTTCTCAGGTCGTTGCTCATACTCAGCAGATTAGCATAAAATCCTTTAGATGTGTTGTAAGGCTCAAATGACAACCTAATACGGAAATAGCAAGTTTCAGAGACAGGCCAGTACTGTCCCATAATGATACCAAAGGTGGTGCCTGAAAAAATAATGGTGAAACCTGAAAGACTGAGAAAACTGATTTGACATATTAAAGTCCACCCATCCTTCCATCCATCCTCCAATAGTTTATCAAAGACGAGCCTACAGGGGTCCCCAGCAGACAGCAAACGGTAGGGGTACACAGTCTCCTTCCACAATCTCCAGGCTGGCCATGGAGTGTCTGTTTATGTACCCAGCAACAAATCACCAGTCTGTTCAGGGAGTACTGTTACCTGGCGCCTTATGCAATAAAGAACTGCTTATGACACGTTCAGCTTGTCATTACCGTCATTTACTGTAAATGCACCCAAAACTTAATACTCTCTAATAACAGTATGAAGGTTAAGCATGTCCATGTAAGGCAGCACTGCCACTAGCTGCTCACAGCTGCATTCATGCAGAAGGAAAACTTGAACAATCTCCAGTCAAGTGGTCTGTTTGAAGGAGACATTTCAGATCCGATGGCTTCGTGGGCCGTGCATCCTTTGGTTCTGCATTAGCCCATTTCAGGCACTGTACTTATATCTTCTCTGGGCTTATTATATTCCAGATGTAACCTAAAAACTAAAAAATTCTGATGTTTCCTGTATTCAGTTCAAAATGCAGAGTAGCTCACCAAGTGCACTGGTATTACTCACCTCCCAAAGCAGCTGTTTGTCTTGATTAGACTTCAGTCATATTCCCTACAAAAACCTGCCCCAATTTCTTTCCATAGCACTGTCATTCATGGTTGGCTTGCAGAAGAAACACTTCTCAGAAGTTAAATAAATACCATCCTTCAAGTTCTGGCAAAGAATTAACTTCTGGAAAAAACATGCTCTGCTTTCAATACAACTATTTGCCATTGGTTGTTACAATACAGCCTTTGTTATGGGTTAACAGAAACAAACTTATGATCCAGGGGGGTGTTCTACAAAGCAAGATTTCACAGTTAGCTGGGTTAACTTCAGCTAGAAGTCATGATTGTCCAGTAGGGATGCTTCTTACTTAAACTCTTACTGGACAATCGTAATTTCTCCACAGGTACAAATGAACAGGAAAGGGCTGTCGAAATTGCTCATGGGATTGCTGCAGGTAGGCATATGTCAATCGGGTCTTGTGAAGTTGGGCTGAACGAGGCTCCAGAAACAAACCTGCTACAGATGGGGTTTTAACAGCAGTACTGATGGTCAGGGAGGAAACTTCAGGCCACAGGCCCTTAAGACCATTCTCCAAGCAGCAGGATGTTATAAGGGTGACATTCGACAAATCACCATTTGGCAGTTTATGGAGATTCAGATTTTCACTAAAAGCTACTCCAGACAGCTGAAATCCAGACTGCGAGGATCAGGATAGTCTACAGTCCTTGTTTTTCTTACTGGGTTTGGATGATGAAGACATGTGCTGTCCTCTTCAACTCTGGCTAGAAGGTGCTAACGTACCACGAGCTTATTTCGTGTTTACATGCAAAAAGTAACTCAATGTTGTCATATGTTAAGCATAGCCTCAAAACCCACAGCCTCAACTCTGGCCAATACATCTGATAAATATATTGTCAAATACAAAAGGCATTTTTGGCTGTAAGGGAGGAAAAAATAATTTATATTTTCTTTGCCACCTCACTGCAATTGTTTTAGACACTCAACCAGCTACTCATTACTAATACTCTTCCAGGAAAAATATTATACATCCAGTTGTCAGATCATTAGGTACCCTGCTCATTAACGCAACCAGTCCGTTACTCTAAACAGCAAGTCGTGGCTGTAAGTAAATACAGCACACGGGCAGGATCACGACGTTCAGTTTGGATAGGAATTAAAACAGCCAAGGCGCAAAGTTAGGATTTAAGTGATTTTAAGCATGGTGCGATTCTTGGCGTTAGACATAATGGTGCCAGCCTTATAGAAACCACCACCATCACGCGATTTTCACACATTACATAGTGTCTAGAGTTTGCAGAGAATGGTGCAATAAACACAACATTCCCAGTCCAGGGCAGTTCTGTGGCTGAAAACACCATGTTAATGAGAGAGGTCAGAGAAGAATGGCCGGACTCCTTCAAGTTAACAAGAAGGTCACGAGAGCAAAAACAGCAGCAAAGCCACAGAAAGCCTTCTCCGAACATAAAACAGTGAGATAAACGCAGCTTACCTGATGCAACAGAGTGCATGTGAGAAAAATGATTACTTCTACAAACAAGTGCATTTTGATTAGGGATGAAGCAGCAGGCTAAATTCCAGACACATTCAGAAATCGACTACATCTAAAAATACAAAACAAAATAATCATGCACGAAAATGCATTACCAGGGCTCCAAATTACTTTCCTAAACAAAAGGCTTAAAATTACTAAATTATGCAAACACTATTTAATTCACCTAACAAGTCTTAAGATCAGTTTCAATATCAGGAGAGAAAAAAATGAATAAACGTATGGTGTATAAGTTGAGACCCAGTATTTGGTTGAAATGCAAATTACAATTCCACATATTTTTGGGTCAGCCTCTACTTCTCCACACTAGGTTGGCACATTTCCTAATGACAGCGCTAAATACAGGTGTGAAATCACCCAAAACGGACTAAAGATGCATTGAGATCCGATGGCTCAAAAGTGGTCTGGGACGCATATGACCACATTCTTATAGCAGTATGAACGAGAATGTGTCCCAGACCACAACGAAGGACCCCCAAGCCAGCTGACATCCTCATGTGGGCGTAAGTAGCCCATGTACGTACTCACTAAACACGCAAGCAGTATCTGACATATGATTTATGTCAGAACGTCTGTCAGTGCAACACGGGCCACTGTGTAGTAAACTGCATTGTGAATAACAATGCATCTTTTTTCTACAACACTAAAAATAAGTTTGAATCTGCTGGGAAAATGGTTTAGTATCAGACTGTCGAGACCCATTCGCATGGAAACACTGCTAAAAGTGCGCATCATTAATATTCCGTGGAAATTCGGGGTGTAAGGAGTGATTTATTAAAGATGTTTTGGAATTTGCACAGATCATACTTAATGCGTACTTTATGAAGCTTCCTTAATTATGTCAAAGCTGCTCCCCGACGTATTAATATGAGTGAACTGTGCTGGTAAAAATTAAATAAACGCAAAATGAAAGCGTGTAGGTAAGAATGTGCGTTCAATAGCCTAGATAATGGATATGTTAACAGAAAAATATAACAGCGTAATTGTTTATATAGTTTTATACTGGGCTGTCCAGGTATTGAACTCCTTGAACATCTTTGACTACTTTACTCCTTTTACTTCATTTGATCCAAGTCAGACATACAATTCAGCATATCAGACAAAACAATGAACCGCTTCGTTGAAATTTTTAAAAATTTTGAGCTTCACTGGTTTGAGATTAAAAGCCAAAATATTACCATTTGGCAACCAACAAAATGCATTACATACTGAACCCTTTGGCCCCTAAATAGCAAAGTATTAGCCTGCCCTGGGTATATTTTGGTACTGAAAGACCTCGTGAACACGTACATTTGTACAATGTTGACGCGGTATAAAAATGCATGTATACAATGTTAAAAGCTGTTTGATGTTTAATCACATTTGCATTATGTGAAAAAATATTTCATAATGACAGTCTGATGAAAATCACAACCTTATTACTAAATAAAGATTAAACATAGAAGACAAACATTACAAAATGTAATACTTTAGGGTAAAAGGACACTAAATATTGAAATATTTATTCATTTATTTATAGGTATTTTTATTTATTCCGAGTATTATGGCATTCCATACAAACATTTTGGCAGTTTGGTTACCCTGAAATACACAAATAGCTTTTGATTGCTGCCTCTCCTACTTTTAATGTTCGGCAGATTCTACATACAGAAGTGATTCACGGGCTTATTTAAATAAGTTGCGGGAGAGTGAGATCCGATTACTGGTCTACCGAGACGTATACAGAGACGCATGTTAATGTCGGGTGTGAACGGGCGTATTTAGCTCTGTCCACTCGTGATAGGATCATCAGGACACATGTTAATTCCAGGTGTGAACAGGGCTGAAGTAAAGTCCAGGGAAAAAAAAGCATGTTTAGCTAAAAATCTGCCACCTCAGGGCTAAAGTCCTCAATCTCCATGTAACACAGGACTGAAGTATGGGTATGTGCTTGCTTTACCCTTGGGGTAAAGGGAAGAGTTCTCATCTCCACGTTGTATAGTATCAGTCTGTAGGCATTAACACCTGGTTTGCAAGAAACAAAACTTCAGTTGCCCATTCTCAGTCAGTTGCCCAAGTATCAGCATTTCAGGGATACAACTGAAGAAGAATCAGAGCAGCAAATTTAATAGAACATAAAATATAGCATATAAATGATTCAAGACTATTCAAAATGGTACCATGAATGGCAAGCAGGGCATGGTCCTCCTTCTGCTCAATTTCTGTACTTCGCTGTATTATAAATTGATGTTCAAAAACAATTTCTTAAAGACAGAACCCCTCAATATCTGAAGCATGGTGCCAACAAATTTGGTTTATTTTTTTTTTATCTTGAATACTAGCTTTTTTAGTGAATGGGGCTGACGTTCTGTCCCAGACTCAGAAGGAAAGGAAAATAGTGGGAAAGCATGTCACATCAGCAGAGCTGTGGGGGCGGGGCTTAACTGACCATCGCTACATCACAATTAAAGATTCATACTAGAGCCCCATGATATCACATGGAAATTATAAAGCGCATTGGTAATAATCACCAGGGCTTCAGATGACAGGCGAAAACTTGTCTGGACATATCTGCCTGAATTTATTAATATGTTTATTACATTTTTTTAAAACTTAAAATAAGGAAGTCCCGTATTTATACAGATTGTTAACTTTTGGGTGTCACAATATGCCTCAACATTTTAGGTGTACTAATCCGTTTACCAAATTGTGGACATAAGTGAACATCTGTATAGTAGCCAAAAGCTGGCATCTGGACAAATGTTTACACCCGTCACCAATATCCCTGGTGATTATCGTACATGTGCACATTTTGCGATTGTATCGCAATGTGATATTGTGCAGCTCCAACGCATACCGATCACTCCCTTGTGCAGCACTGACATTCCAACCCATAATAAACCACCTCACCCCTATCAATTCAAAAATGAAAATCTGACAGTTGTGTTATATAGAAAAAAATGGAGCAGTGAAGCCATGGAAACGCAGCAGAGCCATTCTGACTGCGGATTCGAATGTTTTTTAGGGCTGCATCCAGCAACCTACTCAAAAACAGACACGGTGACATCACACTGTTTAGCAAAGACAGCTGTATCCCTACAAGCTCCTGGGACATTTACAACAATGACAAGCCATAGTTTACAGAAAAACTCAGTAGCTGTGTGGGGGGGAAAGAGGAACCCTATATGAGTGGGGATAATAACCTCTTCAGGACTGCCAAGTACAGACTAGGGACAGGGACTAGAGCAGCCAAGGAAAGGTACCCTGAAAAGAGTTCTCAGCCAAGAACCCATCTTAAGGGCGGAAGGGCAAGTAGGACGTCACCGACTACACAAAGAGGACCACCTGCTGCATGGACGACGGCCGTCATTTGGTTACCGACCTAAACAGACTCGATTATAAAGCTGAAAGGCCTAAAGCTAACCTAGAACCCGACCATTATTCACCCTTCATCCTGCCTTCCACCCCCCCAGCCTTAGCGATCTGTGAACAGGATGTCAGGACTTTAAGAGACAAAAACGAAAACAGCCCCAGATTCCGTCTCTCTTGCCTCCTTGAAACACTCTGCAAATCAGCTGGCACTGGTGTTGCCAACCAATTCAAATCAAGCGCTAGACCTGTGCTGAGTCCCGGCCTGCTTCAAAGATGCCACCATTGTGCAAGTAACCAAAAACCCCAAAAAAATCACTGGTCTAAATAACTACAGACCAGTTGCCCTCACTACTGTTGTGGTGAAGACCTTTGAGAAATGAATAATTGCCTACCTCAAAACAATCAAACCTCTAACTAGACCTCCTTCCATATCCTTACTGGTCTAATAGTTCAGCAGATGGGGCAAGACATGGGCCTTCACTACATCCTTCAGTGCTTATGTTACCCAGAATCCTACATACAGATAGTTTACAGACTTCAGAGAGCTGGATATAGACTTCAGGAGAAGACCTGCCACTATGCTCCTTAAACATCCATGACTCGACAGTTAATATAGTTGAACAGCTTAAATAGGAGAAAAATACTTATTGCATCACTATGAAAGCGCAACAGAGGATGTACTTCCTGTGGTAGCTGAGTAACTTCACAAAGAGCCCATCACTGAGTCTATCACCACATCGACTAGTACTGATCACTACAACAGAGGACAAGACCAAAAGTGCAACACATCACGTCTGCACAGAAGATCAACTGTGACCTGTGTGAGGTGATATGGCAAGGTGCTGTCACTCAAAGCATAAGTAACAAACAGGAACTTAGGTGTTTTGTGCACGAAAACTGCAAAGGCTAATAATCTACATGAAACTCACTTCACCCATCACAATTTTGTGCAACTTAACTGCATTCAGCATGAAGCCAGGTAACTGCAGGGTCCTGTATAGCCATCTGAGCTCTTGCCCAGCTCATGGATCAGAGTGTAATTCATTATGTCATCAAATCAAACGCAACATTAAAGGTCTAATTTAAAAAAATATGACTGACCCAGACTCTGAATCACACTTTGTGCATAGCAGCTGAGCAGCTGAAAGAGCTCAGTGGCTAATTAGTGCAAAGCATGCCATGAGATTCCCTTTAACCATTCTCTGTGTGCCCTGAATGTCCCATGATTAAGAAAGCTAACAACATGTATGAATGAGGGCTTGTTCTGCAAGCAGTAAAATGTTGACTGAGCACTTATGTCGCACAAGGTCTCTTTTTAAGTTTTTCCACTGTGGGATTGGGGCAATAAGAGAGCAAATAAGTAAGTAAATGTCTTGTTTATGTGATTTGTTGCAATGACAAAAGTGAAGAAGCAATGACCCGATATTCAGATCGGTATCGGGGCTGATCCTATTTGACGGATCGGGTATCGCCCATACATGACCGATCCACGTTCGATACTTGCTTACTTAGATTTTAGCAGTTTGTAAAATGAGATTTAACACAAAATAGTAGCTATTTCTAGAATCAATTGCACAATAGCTCTATTCCATTTTAGATGTGTTACTTGCAGCAGTCAAGCTGAACCCTAATGCTGCCTCTCAGTGGGTGAGAAGCAGAGATTTCCACCTGCAGTGACGTCATACGCAAACAGTTTGCAGTACAAGGAGCATAAGATGAGAGGGTAACGGTCGGGGGACATTTTACGCTTTTACAACAACCAGTAACACAGCAATTTGCAATCTTTGTAAAAACAAAGTTTTGAGAGGCAGGAGCAGTATTTAGTGGAAAATCCCACTAAACAAAGCACACGCACTTGTTCGAGACAACACAAGTAATATGAAAAAGGCTATGGATGATTTGGGAGTCGCCAGCTTGGGCCGTTTGCTCACTCGCTTGTGATACACAAGGGGCTGCGATCGCAGCAAAGGGTAAGTGACGCTGTTCCCGGTGGGAGAAACATTTTGGGGCATTTTAAGCATTCACCTCTTGAAACACATTCAAATTGAACTGCAAAATGCCTCAAAAACACTTAAAACAAGATTAACAAAGGAGGTGGAACAGTACGTTATGCAGGTTTCTAGTAGCCTGATTAACGATTTTTTGTTATACATTTTTCATCTGTATTTATTAGCTTAATATTAATTATGTATTAAGTATAAATGCATATTATAAAAAGTGCTCTGGTATAGAATCTGTATCAGTATTGACAGTCGTGCATCGGAATTGGATCAGGGTAAAAAAAAAAAAAAAAAGAGGATCGACCCGTCCGTCCAACAACAAAAGGTCCCCTAAGTGCGACCTGCATGTCCTGCAATGACATTCTTAAAGTCTAACTTTTAAATGAATAAACACAACACCTTTGGTTGGGAGACAAACTTCATGGGGTGAAAGTAATATTTAAATTGAAAAAGCTGTAGTTGATGACACCTGGAAGCAACTCTTATCTAGAGCCCATATTCTCTCCACATCACATGGCTTTTACTGACAAGTCATTATACTAGTGACTAGCTCAGAAAACACAAAAAAAAAAAAAAAAAAGATTTTTTTTTTCTCATTTGAGTTTACAAAAACAACCATTATTCAACTTAGCTAATAAATATCATAGCTTTATAAATTATTTTTAAATAATGGTATACGATTTAATGTGTGGTGAAGATTAGCATTTTCACAGACACAGCTGTTTGTTGACTGTCACTTAGCATTGTTACACAGAAGGCTTTACAAACAACCCTGATTTTTTTCCAACCGCCTGATGACCAACAATCCTCTCCACATCAGCAGGACTGCTGTCAAATGCAGGGAATCTCAGCTGGCGACCTGTGTACCGAGGGCTTTCATCTCCGCTTAATCGAGCACTGCTGGCACTGGAAACGGACAGGCTGCCCAGCAGCAATGGACTAAAACAATGCAACCCTCCACTCATTTAGCATTCCACTGTACACTGCATGTGCTGTGAACCGTATCCTGCTGGTGGGAGGAAAGGACTCATTTAGCAGGAAAGTGTCTTTGGTGCATAAGTGCTTGGTTATACTCCTCTGCACAGCCTTGCATACATCTGTACTGCACTGGAGGTGTTGCACTGGTTCACTGTCTGAGGCAGTTATTGTTATCACTGCTCTGTTATGGTTCAGAGGGTTTGTGGGGGGATGTGAAAAAGGAAGTGCTTCCTCTCACCCCTAGAACTTAGATTCCTTGCTAAGTGAGAGGTTACACACCACTAATACTTAAGCAGTTTGGGCAACTGAACACTAAACAACGGGAAAACTAGTCACACTGTAGACTGTGCATTACTCTAAACACAGAGACGGTTTGATGGAGGGCATGAATAATTTGCAAGGCATAACTGAATATGCTCAAGGCTCTATTTGTCAATATGTTCCATTTCATAGTTATTTGACATCAATGTGTAGGGTCCATCAAAAATTACAATAACTTATTTACTTTATATTCTTTTCCAAAATAGGGTCACAGGGGGTCTGGAGCCTATCCCATTCAGCAAAGAGGAAGCAGAAGAACACCCAGGAGAGGATGCCAGCCCACGGCAGGCCACACACACTGTGGGAATAGACTGGAAACCTGAGAACATGCCAGCCCCCCCCACACTGAGTGGGATCTGACCTGGCGGTCCTGGAAGGACGAGGTGCTACCCACCGAGCCCCCTTGCTGATCCCACAAGCCTTTTAATTAAAATTACTTAAAAAGTATTTTAATAATACATTCTTAAGAATCCCAAATGCACAAAGAACAATGGGTAACAAGGTCTTTCTGCAATACTCCAGTCCAACCCACATTACTTAAGTGATCCTTAAACAGTTTTGAACACAAATTGATACCTACACAGTAAATCAACTGGAAAAAATGTAAACGCAGGCGTTGAAACTAACCAAACAGCTAGAGCTAACTTCACTAAACTCATATTTAACACACAATTCTTACCCAATCCGTGAATCCAAGTACAATCATATGGTAACAATAACATTCGTTAAGACTGTTGCACATATGTAAAGAGTAGTGTTATCACCTCCAACATGGTAGTGTAATAGTCGCCACCCTTATGACATTCGTGAATAATGGCCGGGCTCTCCCATGGATATTAAAATATGTTTGTTGGTCAAAACAGAAAGTCACCATTTAGAAATACTTAATGTAGCTTTTACTGCAAATATTTGTGTGAGGTGACAATTGTCTCTTCCCGATGGCTTGAACTAGAAGCACACTGGATTTAAACACTGGGTGAACTTCCTGTTGATCGCCCGATTTCTCTCCTCGTTCCCCCTTAGGAGGTAAGGAAAGAGCTGCTGTTGAAAGTGATGATCATTTTAATCTAAACATCAAACACACAGCTCTGCCTGTGAAAATGCTCATTTCTGCATTTCTGGAAGACCAAGCTGGGCACAAGATGACCAGGAACTGTCCCATTATGTACTTTACAACAAGAATACAATGTGAAGTTTAGACTACACTCAAATCAACTTTGCCTTTTCGTCCCAAATCCTGAGACAAGAACTGTAGATATAACTCGGCGGGCAGAGAATACCAAAGCAAGGACAGTAAGTGGATACACAGTCATTGGGGAAGTGCAGAAGAATTCAAACTCGGGAAATTTCAATACTAAACAAGAGCTATTAGAGAAACATCACGACACAAAAAGGCTATACAGCAATAGATTTACACCACACACAGCTGCGCATGTGATTCAGTCAAACATAGCGGGTTTGTTGTAGGAAGTGAGTGACAGGTGTTGTGTATGCCTAGCTGATATCAAGCTGATGTACAAACACCGTAATCTGTTTGGACGACTGATTGGTTGGATAGATTTTTTTTTTTTTTTTTTTTTTTTTTTTAAACCATGGAGGCAAAGATTTTAGCATGGCGAGCCACCTTGGAGAAATGTTACCAGCAGAAACACTGCATCCTATTTTGGCAATCAATGACCTTTACATACAACAGGGACATGCAGCAGAACGTAGCAGAGGGGTAAAAGGCACTACCCCCTTGCCCTCATTGGCAGAAGCATCCTCTGTTACTGCTCCACTGATCAAGAAACAGCTGATTTGATTTTTTATATAAAAAAAAACCTGATTTAAAAAAAAAAAAAAAAAAAGACACCATGATTCTAGGAGACAGCCAATGAAACGAACAGGCACGGAGGAAGTACTGTGACAGAAAGGGGCGTTCAACAATGACTGCAAGTAGGAGGATAAATCAATGGAGTAGACACGAAACTTAACAATGATTGATCTCCAGAAGCAAAACAATTTGAGGTGTCAACACATCACTTTGGATACCTACTTAAAAAGACGTAGCACTTAAGCAATGATTAGTTTACCAGCTTGTAAAGTAGCTAAATAATAGCTGACAGTAAAACATTTACTGTGTTCCCTAGCAACTGGTAGTAGGGACACTGCTCATATGAAGCCTTCACTGTAAAGCTGACAGGTCCGGCAAAATGCAGTTCTTTCACATTTTAATTATTCTTCCAGATCCCATGTAATGTAAGTCTTGTGTTCTTTTATAGCTTAAATTACCTATTGTCCAATATCTAGGCTTCTTTGTGTTTTTCTTAAAATGATGGGAACAAATTCCAACTATACAAAACCATTAGCTAGACAGTTGAATGCTATGTAGTGATGTTACAATTCCATTACTAATATTCTGACAGGTTTAATCGTGATACTCTCATAACAGTTATTCAACCTATGTAGAAGCCTAAACCGTTTCATATTGTATTACACAATTCCAATCCTACGACCTACCTGAGAACTGCAACAAATCAAATTTGTTGTGACCAAAAAGCACAGAAGCTGTGGCAAGCAGAACTTCAGTTTCAGTTTCCACATACACTATTGTATCATTAGATATACAAGGAACTGTCAAATAAGGGAGGAAAAAAAAGATGTAAAATCGACACTAATTCAGCACTAATTAAACATCTAATGCAGTCAATAGCACTCGTCTCTCCCAATCAACAGCAAAATGGAAATGCATAGATATATATAGTAAAACTAAATTGTAACACTTCCATCCTCATCCTCGCACTAATCTTCATTCAACCAAATATCCCCAGTGCACAGAAAAAAAAAAGACCCATGCATCTTGCAATCACTCACACAAAAGGGCCACAGGGGACTGGAGGCTTTCCCAGGCAGCACAGGGCAAAAAGCAGGGGCATGTGCCAGGGGCATGTGCCACACACAGTGTGACCCCATACAGTGTGACCCCATACAGTGTGACCCCATACAGTGTGACCCCATACAGTGTGACCCCATACAGGGCACAGAGGCACGCAAACACGCAGTAAGTCATACCAATCGGGAAAGGAACGAGCTAAGCAAGCCCAGAGGTATGAGGGAAGTGTTACTCACTGAGTCACTGTGAAAGAACAGCTTTTCTAAATAATTCACAGGTTCAAATACTTCTTTAATTGGTTAGGATTTCCTGTGAATTATTTACAGAAAGCCTTACAATGTATTTCAAAAAGAATGTTAGAGCATTTTGTTCTTTCCCACTTTAATGTTAAAGAAATTTCAGATTAAAATAAACTAAACTAAAAAGTAGAACAAATTAAACTAAATTAGGACAATCAAAGCTGCCGTGCATTTCTAACAAATATCTCTATGAAGGATAAAATTCATGGAGACGAACGGAACAGTAGAACATGGTACAAATGCCGTAGCGGAATTTTAACAAATATTAAGAAAACTAAATCATGAAATGTTTATTGTGCTTACATAGAAGTGCAATCATAATACAGATGCTCCTCTACTTACAAACTTTCAAACTTATGAACTTTGAGACATACAAACGAAGAGGACTGCAAGTCCAAATTGTATTCCTTGGGCTCCCATGTCCTGTCCACGACATTAAATTGTTTTTTTCTGCGCGCCAATTCCGCCTACTGTAGTACGACTTCTGGCCGCTACTCCCACCGCGCAGCAGCGTAGCGTGCGTACTCCCAGCATCCTAGTTCTTTGTACTTGTGTATACTCTTAAAACGATGTTGAATAACGACTTATGAACATCTCAAGTTATGAATGGCTGTTCGGAATGCAACTCATTCGTAAGTAGAGGAGCGTCTGTAGTAACAAAAAGGTTTTAGAAAAAAAAAAAAATGGTTTTGCTTTGAGCAATGAAATATATGTGTGTTACCCTCTCGTAGAAATCGTTTGACAGTTTACATTTGGCTTCACGTTGTTCAATATCTTGTTGCTGAAGCCAAAAATGCGACCAAGAAAATCAATACGGCATCTTTTATAAGTACCACAAGCACGTTTGGTTTTGAAGGTGAAGAGTAATATCTGGATGACATGGTAGCATGTGGCTGAATATTGTTCATGGGTGTTGTAGTTTTAAAGGGGACAGCTTGAATATGACATGTGGGTTTTGTAGTTTTTACAGGGAGAGCTCACAAAAGTGAATAGTGTGGAAAAAAAATTACCAAGAATGCTGACATAAGCAAAAATGGGCTGACAAGGCTGTTTAATAATCTGTACAGGGTCCAGCCACAGCAGACACCAGACATCAAGGAGTCTCCCCTCAAATTCTTCTGGGAGAGGGGGAGGGAAAACACTTCAGGTTGATGTGGACAGGGAACATCTAATGGCCACAGAACTACTACACAAATACAGAACAACCATACTTAACTCTGGACATAATGCATTGTTGATAGTCTGCCACTTACTAAATACCAGCTGTAATTTGAAAGCAATAGTATCCTAATTAATGCCAAAAACTATAAAGGTGTTCCAAACAGGCCAGAGATTGAGCCTGCACATAGATACTATTTCACTCATCTACTGAGAAAAAAGTATGTGAACTGCAGAGCAAATGCTTTTCATTAAATTGCAACCTCAGAATTCTGCTCCTAAATATGACTACCACATGCCCTGCGAGGTTTTAAATGCCACATGAAAACAATACAACTCCTTAGTGATGTCAGAAAGGGACGTGCAGCCTAAGATGTGTTTATTTGTACCAGATCCTCTAACCACATCCTTTATTAACAGGACTGCCATAAAATACACACAGAAAATACACCATCTGCTGTAGCTCCTATCGTAAGTGAATAATACAGAGAGGAAAATTTTAAAGTCGTGACTTTCATGGCCTGAACCCGCAGAGTCTGGCATGCAGCCAGATATACTGGGGAACAGGGTTTTAATGAGAGAGGTCATGACCTGCACCAGCAAAGACCGACTGTCCTACAGCCAAAAATAGAACACCATGTGTTATGAGGGAACAGACATTGCATCATGACTTTCATAGATTCCTTCCAGACCTAAATATCTATACAAAATACAGATGCTAATTTAAAACACAAAATCAGAATTTTATTGCAATTTTGGACTTAAGGGAAAGCTAAAAAGTTTATGAAATGGTGTTATGGAGTAGTTTCTTTTTTTCTACGAAGGAAAAAAAGAAAACGGTATATTGATTTTGTTTAAAATGCCATTTCAGCCAACCCAAAAGACTCAGGATTGTAAAAACAGAAAAGGTTTTAGAAGCGTATTCAACTCTCAGTTTCTACAGTAACACAGAAGCTCATAAATCACTGCGATGTATAAACTTGGGCTGCAGATATATCATCATGTGCACGCACAATAATCACATTGCCTCTGTAGCTACTGCTTTGTGTCTGTTAACTCACGGCAGTATCACAAACCTATTTGACATATATTATTGATAGATATGTTCTATTTTGCTATACAGTAGTTCCCCCATATCGGCAGGTGATACATTCCAGGACCTATAAGGGATAGCAGAAACCACGGATAACGGAAAACCATTCACAGATCCCATATATGACGTGATTTTCGTGTATAATAGGGGTACAAGAGCTGGAATCTTCTTCATTAAAATGAAATGAATCACTCCCCAAAATACGTTTTTTTCTGCCCCCTCTATATTGGTCTGCTGCATCAAAAACATCCTGGAGATAATATAATATTGATTATCTACACTTACTACGCGGCAATAACCTAAGATTGCTTTTTAACAGTGATAGGCCTAACTCTGTATATGTTCCTGTCAATTTTTTTCTTTATAAAGATAAGATTTGGTATTCCAAAAGTTGTCTTTCAAAAATTAACTTAACATGTACAGGAAGTGTACATACTATGGGCACTGTTAATTTTAAATACAATAGACAAGTAACTACCATTTACCAAGGTCTAGAAGCACTTATTGTTTTTCTTTCATACAGTAAAGAGAAACTAGGCCTAGTCTGTCATGCTGCCATTTTTCTGAATGAAGAGTTTGTTATATGGAATAATAAAGAGTTCATTGTTATACAACAGGGTGATGTGTTTTTATTTTCTTCTTAAATATAAAGATACTGAAACCATACTGTTACCATGGTCCAAAAACTGGGACACATACTGAACCGTGGGAAAACTGTACACTTACACCCCTAGTGTATATACATATGGTAAAGTTTGACTGATAAATTATGCACAGCAAGACATTAACATTAGAGTAACAATGAACATTGTACATTATTATACAGTACTGCACTCTTGAATGAAAGGGATTCTTACATTTTTGCCTAGTTCTCGAGAGAACATAGCAATAAAACGATATCACAATAAAAATATTGTATCTTGTAGCTAAATGATACAGCCTGTACACAGTGTGCAGTTCGAAACCTGAACAGTTCCTGGAATTCTTAAATTTTTTGGACCGTGAAAAACCGCTAATAACTAAATCGGCGGTCACCGAAACAACGAGGGGGGGCGCCACTCTAGAAATTTCATCTCCTGTCTTTTATAGATACTGCAATGTTACTTGAGGAAATTTCACATGCGATTTCATGCAGCCCTAGTATAAACTGTTGTTCTTGCAAATGAGAAACATCAAGTAATCGATCCCATTGTTATATACCTCATTACAAGGAGTCAGCAGTTAGGCCACAGCACTGGAAAGTAGGACATACAGACTGTTCACGATACAGTAGTACAGACATGCTATCAGCATATTTAGCTTTCTCAATCAGCTTTAGAAGTAGTTGTGAGTAGCACTTTTATAGTGTTTTCTCTTCTGGACTCAGCATAGTAAACTCTGTAAGGTTATCGTGGATTACGTGATACCCTTTATCATATACACTTTTGCACTGCGGTGTGATTGTGTAAAAAGGCAAATATTGGCCCTCATTATCAGTAATTGGTAATGTCAAGAAATTATTCACGTGCAATGTTTGCCTGTTCAGCACATCTCCTGGGACAGGGAACTTCCGTGTGAGGGAGTGACATTTAATTCTGCACAAAGCAGTTACAACGAAAAATTTTTAAATTTGTTTTCATGCAGTTGCCAATGAGAATAGCCAGAAGGCAGACAAGCTGCCAAAAGTATATCTGTATCTCACCCATTGAATAGCAAGGGACCATACATACATATATACAGACACACACACAGTTTTTCCCTATTTATGTGACATTAATACTTGGGAAAACCTGTTTCTGTAGTGGTGTTCTGGTACAGAGCTATCGTTTCTCAAAACTGAAAACCGGATTAAGCAGACCGAGTGGAAAACAAGCACCCAGATGCCATAACCATACTGAAGGAAACTCCTGCCAGAACTTGTGTTGGACTATTTCAATGAGCCAGACAGAAACATGAGATGATCGCTAGCATTGTGATTATGGGGGCTCTGGTAAAAGGAGGAGGAGGAACAATGAGGTGACAGGCTTTGAACTAAAAATCCCTCTATATATTCCATGACTTGAGAACATTAAATGGCAAAGAACTATAGAGAACTAGTGATAAAACAAGTCCTCACACTCCAGTCCCAAGGAGGAGATGTCAGAACAGGAAACATCCTTCCTTGGTACACACTACTGGGACTTTTTTCTTCAGATTTCTTAAAAATTAAATGCAAGATATGCATTTCAAAGCGGAAATAATCTCAGGCCATTATACAAGACACATAGCATTTCCAGCCAGCAGAACAGATAGCCACCATATGTTCTTCACCAAGCAGACTAACCAGTAAAATCATCATCGCACATAATTGAGAAGTCTCAAAGCCTGAAAATTAGTCACTTCAACAGTTCAAAGAAAAACACCCAGACACACACACACACACACACACACACACAGGATACATAGAATGTAATACAGTGTGGAATCACTGCTCAATAACATGTATGATCCACATATTTGTGATTTATGGTTAATAGACACAATGAAGCTTAAACAAACTGCAAGCTCCTGTCATACATAGACTGAACTCTTCAGCCACCGATTCTTAAAAACCGAACAGGAAGGCAAGACTGGCAGGTATCAGGCTGGGCGACAAAGACTGCCCTATTTAGTCATACTCCTCAGTACAGCAAGAACAAAAACGCTTACATAAATGACAAGTGCCGAACACACTTCTTAGCCTCCTTTTGCTGCCTCCAGATCGCTGAGGTAGCAGGAATCATTTAATCCACCTAATACTTCACAGGCTCTGCTTCAACAAGCCAAAGACCACGTTTTGTGTGATGGTGAGCCTGGACAATTTTTTCCCCCATAATAATGAGAGGACCGATTGCAATTAGTAATGCGAGTACAACATGGAACTGCATTTGCAAGCTCCCAGGACAAAGACGCATACATGCACGCAATACGAAAGGATTGAAACGCTGGTGGCCGTTATCCGCTGCCCACCACCATTAACAGCCTGTTCTACACACAGCCCAGTCAGTGCAACCATGGCAACCATAACACCACACTGGGATATAGTATGAAATAAATTTCACACTTTCCATTAAATGACGAGCACCGGAAATCTAAGCTGCTCTCAACAATATCACACAATGGCAGTATTCGGGAGAAATGAGCGAGGAGGAGGGTAAAAAACAAGCACAGGTACAAAGACACATCATTCCCCTTTTATTTTCACTCTCACACTGCAGGATTTCAGGCAGTAAATCAATGTCTGAACCTGTAATTAGCAGGAATATAGCACCCAGTTACAACATGAGGTGGTTCTTTTAAATTCAAGGCCCAGGACCTCATCTTCAAACACACGAGAAAAAAAAAAAACCTCACCACCACTGCAATCATGGAGTCATCTGGCTTCCATTCTGCCTGCTGATAGGATCCAAACTGGGCTGCAGCTTTCGTCGACTCGATGTAGCTCACTATGAGAACACTAGGCTGTAGAGGGAAGGCAGAGAACAGTGAGGTGAGGAGGGTCAGCACTGCACTTCATCAGCCTGCTTCTCACAGATTTCATTCGAAAGCCAAGTCTTAACAGTATTTCAGCTTCTTTTTACATTGTATTCTTTTAAATGACAGAACAGCATATGATGTGACAATGGGACCCAATACAAAAGCTCTGTGTTTTCCAGCTGATTTATGCTATTTAAAACAACAAAAAAGTCAAGCTATTTTAATTATACATTATTTTTTGACAGCAGAACAATGTTAGAATGCTCAAATAGGGGAAGCGGTGCTCAGCTTTGGGAGATCCATTTGTCGACTGCCCTAATGGCCAGTGATGTAATTATAGGACTGGATAATTATAATACCATCATTGCAGCAGCAACTGTAATCTTGATAAAAAAAAAAAAAAAACTACAAAATATCGACAAAGCAATTAATTTTATATATGTAATCTATATATAATCTTACCATCTCAGAATCACCTCCATTGACTTAAACCCCACACACTTAGAGATGGAACCCAATATCCTACTGGTCTTTTTAATTGCTTCCCCATACTGGTGAGAGTGGGACGTGGAAACATCAACATACACACCAAGGTCTTTCTCAAAATCGGTTTCCTTATTTTATGGGTTCCACTGAAATAATTAGAGATGGGCGATCCACAGGGAAGTCACTGTATTCACACCCACTGAGTAGCAAAAAAGACTGAGGGGCAGCGTTAGCGTTCGATTTGAATACCGTAAAAAACACATGTAAAATGGGAAAGCTGTTGTGCGATTGATTGCCAAAAACTAAATAAGTATAGGACGTGGATCGGTCACGCATGGCCGATACCCGATCCGTCAAACAGGTCTGGATTGGCGCAGATATCGAACCGAATATTGGTATCGGTGCATCTCTAGAAATAATCTATACTTTATATTTCTGCTCCCTGCATGGATTACCTTACAGATGTTTTTATGATTGTACCTTACATAATTACAGGAAACAAACAGGGATTTGCACTTGTTGCAAGTAGATTAAAAGGTTAGACTTTTTGTTAAGCATTTTAATAGCTCAGATATGTAATGGAGAAAGAATGTACAGGAATCAACAGTAACAAATTGTGGATTGACATACCAGCCCCTTAAGCACCAAAACTGTACCATGAAAACCCATAATATTACCACAGTTAATGCGAAAATCGCTGGACAACCTGCAGAAGACATAGCTGTCAAATGGGTTGTAGGCAGAGCAGGGATCTGCCAACTTATTCTGGGTCCAGTGCCTTTGGTGATGACGCAGTACTAATAAAGATAACTTCACTGACAAGTTCCAACTGCCACGGATCATTTCTGCTCACTGTACTTTGTCCCATGGCTTTTCATATAGCATGTTATGTTCTCCCAATATTTAATTTACACAAATACAATGAAGCCCACCCATTCATGTTCCAACTGTTACACAAGATAGCATTCAGGGCAACATACACTATAAGTACCAGTGATGTCACAATGACAGAAATTTAGTAAATCAATACCAATATCACTGTATGAATGAATGAATGAATGAATGAATAAATAAATAAATAAATAAATAAATAAATAAAATAAAACAAACCCCACGCCTGAATGATGGTGGTCATTTGCCACCACAGCCACACAAGAACAGTGTGTCACACGTGTACAGAATTTCTTTTTAAAGATAGGATATTAAGCCAGACATGGAAAGCAGAAGAATAAACAATAATGAAACACTGGCATTCATTTACACATTTACAGTTTTCAAGACTGAGGCAACTGAATGGGAAAATCAAAGGCAATAAAGCGATCACAATCACAAAAAGCTTAAAAACAAATGTAATGTAGGTCACTAACTTTGGGGGGGAAAAAACACTCTCAGGAGCGTTGCAAAGGTATGCAAAATGTTTTTAATAACAAAAAATACACCAAAAAAATTAGTCATTTAAAACTTCACAGTAAAAGTATTTTTCATCTGTATGTGTAATACTTAGAAAATGGTTTGTGATCTGTGAACATAACGTGACCGTCAGGATTTAAAGCAGATCGTGTTTATGAATGCAGTACAAGTGCTTCAAGAGTAATAAGTATTTCATTTTGGGTATGTCCTATATACCTTAGAGGTGGACAAGAACACTTGTAGGCGAATATGCTGTTTCCATCATGTCCGGAAGAGTCACATCCCCAATACCTACGGTACTGTAGAGAAACCATCATGTTTGCAGAATTTTGACATCGACTGATGTCAAGTATCAGTTCTTGTGACATCTGTACATTGTACCTATTAAATACACCAGTCAAAAGTAAAAAGTGAAGGTGCACGTGCAGGTAAGTTTGTTTTTTTTTTTTTTAAAGTTAGATCCATAAGCAGAAGCCCCAAGTACTTAACTTGCACTGCTATTGTAAGCATCTTGAGTTGTGGGCTTTGAATAACACAAAAAATAATAATTCACTGAACTGTTTTATGTGATGACTGGGCCATGCGCCGTTTATGTGCTGTGTGCACTATTTTTAGAGTTTGTACACTTTATGTGCCTCATTGATGTATGCAGAAGAATTTCCCCATAAGTATATATCATATCATATATGGGGCTTTTGAAATATTGTGAAATAACATTCACAGGTTATGATTTCCAATCAGTAGATAGTGTACAGAATGAAAAAAAAGGAAAAAATAAGCCCTGATTGTGCTATATACCGTCAAACGTTGATCTTGAGGAAAGCAAATCAAGAGTTGTAATCACCACTTATACATCAGAACAAGGAGGACATAGTCAAAACAATTTATGCGCATCTACACACACTGAGGACAGACAGCGAAACTGCTGTCAAGCTGAAAAACATCAAAGCTCGGCTGATAACAATATCAGAAAATGTCATAACAGCAGATAATGGGTTAAAAACAGACCTGCGTGCATTAGCAAGTAAATGCCATTGGTATGCATGTCTGTATCTATCATAGGGCTTGTCAGAAAGGCATGAAAAAGTATCATTAGATGAGCTGTTGTGTGTCTACTTCATAAACCACTCGCTGCTTTTTTTTGCTACATCCGCCAACATAATGCACACTGAAAAGGCCATTTGCTTGATTCTGCAGGCACATGTTGACGCTGGGCTCTGCAGAGTGGTGAAAATGGACCCCAGACCCCTAAGCTACCAGACAAAGCAGTTCATTTGCATTCTCTGGGTCTCTGCTACAGATGTGTAATGGGTTACAAACCAAGAAAACCCAAAATACAATGATTAACATTAGAGATGCACCGATCCGATATTCGGATAGGTATCGGCGCCGATCCAGACCTATTTGACGGATCGGGTATCGGTCATGCGTGACTTACTTATTTAGTTTTTGGCAATCTATAAAAAGATAGATTTAATAGGAAATAGGAGCTATTTGTACAATCAATCGCACGACAGCTCTTTCCCATTTTACATGTGTTTTTTTGCGGCATTCAAATCGAACGCTAACTCTGCCCCTCAGTCTTTTTGCTACTCAGTGGGAGTGAGTACAGTGACTTTCGCCTGCTGTGACGTCATGCGCATACCCTTCGCAGTACGAAGGGCGCAAGATAAGACATGATGATCTGGGAGTATTACACGCTTTTAACAGAAACCAGTAGCACAGCGATTTGCAATCTTCATAAAAGAAAGTTTTGAGAGGTGGGAATAGCATGGACAATCTCACTTAAAGCGTGCGCACGCAACTGCGAGACAAAAAAAAGCAATGGATGATATCGGTATTGGCAGTTGTGTATCGGAATCGGATCGGAACTGAAAAAATGTGGATTGGCCCATCCCTAATTAACATTGCTATCAGATGACATTTATTAAAAGTCCTGCATTATATGATGTGGTTGCCCCACACACACAAAATCTTAAGTAACATCAACATCAGCTACAGCTCACAGGGTAGCTAGTCATCAGTAATAGCAGACAAATACATTGCGGTTATTGTCATCTACCAAAAACTGACCACTAAATCAAACCCATATCCCCACTAGACATGTAGACAATGACAAGTACTTCACTGGAGAAGCCCTACTTAGTTATTTTTAAGATTAAATTTCACTCAATCTGGTATAAATCAAATCAACTCTGACTACCCATAATGCTTCAAATGGTGAATATGGAAGTCTGAAGAGGATGTTCTGACAGCAAGAACAGACAGATGTGGACAATGCGTATCCATCAAGGCGTACTGATGACTCACTGGTGCATTTGTTAGACATTTCAGTAGCATTCAGAGCTGACATGGACCATAGGAAATGACAGCCAACATGCTTCTTATACGCTACATGACATCTACTGAATAAAAGGCTCCCATTTCCTAGTTAGGCACTGAGGCAGCACAATTATCACACCGTTGAGAAAGTTGTAGATGACTATAGATGACGCGTTTTAAAAAATGCAACCGGCTGACAAAAGATGAATGTAGCAGACGGCAAGAAGAGAACATAAAGAGATGGGAGGAGAAGTCCATGTCAAAAAAGGAACAAGTCCATAAGCTCGTCCTCAGAGAAGCCAAGCATGTGACCCACCGCCACACAGCATTTACGTGAATCATGTCTGATAAAAACAGGGAACAAGCCACTCATTTGACTAAAAGCAGCTTTCATACAGCAAACATTTTTACCACAACTACAGAAAAACAAGTTTCCTGTAATTTGAGTGTGTATTTGCACATTTTGTACAAAAAGGTCATGAATAAATTAAATAGACCGAGCCATTTTCCATTCATTTAAAGAGACATTGCTAAGCAGAGAGAAGATCCAACATTATATTCAATGGGAAGCTATGGTTCATTTCTGATTGAGAACCATGACCAAGAGACCAGGGTATTGATTATTATCATGCTAACATGATGTCTCAGAGAGCACCTTTAAAACACCATTCCAGACCCATCGATTTATGATGATTACAAGACCCCTACACAAAGAGGGGGGGAAAAGGACAGGATAGGGATGAATCCAATAGCTGGTACTAGCCACTCATCCATCAGAGTGCTTACAGGCCTGTAGCCTGTCTCAGGTACCACAGGGCACAGGGTTGGGGTCCACCATGGAAAGGATGCCAGTCCATCACAGGGCACAAGGCTGGGGTTCACCCTGGTCAGGACGTCAATCCATCACTGGGCACAGGATTGGGGTAATGATTGGCTGGTTAACATGTGAACACACTATTTCACAATTGTAGTTCACTCAAGTCCACATTTCTAAATGTTTCTCAACTTATAATAAGAATCCAAAAATGACAGACATCATTTTAAAGGATTGTTATAAATTATAGAGAACAGACTTTTGATTGATGTACGACACATTAATCATGAGATACTTCAAAAGGAACAGCTTTACACAGAAGACTGCTTCACTGTGGAGAATGACTAATACAAAATGCGACGGAGATCAGATCCCCTTTTGACATGTGCGCATCAGCTAATTAGGAACATTAGCACCGCAGAAACCCTACTGAGTGAGAGCCACTCGCTCTGGAAAAGTACCTTGCTGAAGTGAATACCATGCTAATATGTTTTAAGTGTGACACCACATAATTGATGGTAGTTCTTTTTTTGAGATGGTATGTTTTGAACAGACTGCTTCCTCTTCACAGATAATAATATGCTCAGTAGTCACACTGGACTGAGGGTAATAAAGGGCAGCGACAGAACTGCTGGCACTGTCTCCTAGGCCAGGGTTTCCCAATCCGGTCCTCGAGGACCCGCAGACATTCCACAGTTTGGCTCCTTACTGGGAGTGGAATGACAGCAAAAAAAATTTTAAATGGACCGTCTAGCAGGGGGCTGGGAGAGGGCAAAAACAAGGACCACCTGTGAGTCCCCAAGGACCGGGTTGGAAAACACTGACCTAGGCTGTCCCAAGGGTTTCCCAAGTCCACGCAACCCCAGGGGGTTGAGTGCTACGTCCTGCCATTATTGTTACCACTGAAAGAGGTAAGAGGAGAGACCACAGTGCCAATAAAGAAGGCTCTGACACACAAGTTTCATGTCACAGTGCAACCTCCTATACAAAATTCATAATGGTTTCAGCTTCCATCTTTACTCGTGGCATTGTTTTAAGCCCTAAGGTTAAGATTTTAAAAACTTGCTCACAAAAACCCACTTAAAACTTTATTTCTTTCAGCATATTATATGGCAGTTTTTCATATCAAAATTTTGTAAAAATTTGACAAAAAACAAATTACATTTAAAAACAACAAATGTTGACCAAAGTGCTGAATAGGAAGAATGGAAGTTTAAAAAAAAAAAACTGTAAAAGCTGAGACAGACAGACAGACAGACAGACCAAAAGTTAGGGGAAAAAGATGACTTTTCACACTGGTTTGTTCTAAAAGTGTTCAAAGTAGGTATAGACCTAATGTGGAGGGGGAAGCTATCACAAAAGCATGGTCAGCCCTGAGCTCAAGTCAACAGAAAAGGATTGCTAACATGTGACTCATAGCAGGGCTGTGCAATATTACAATATATAATGATAGGAAACGAATACCATTTCATATTATGTGATAAAGCCTCTCGAAATAGCCTAGCCTGTCTGACATCACTGACTTCAAAACATTTTGCTTATTTTACTTTACACTTCCTCTGTCAAAATAAATCACTGCTAAAACAAAAGTTAGTCCTGTCACTTAGCCACATCATCTTACACAATATGTACCGTATTAACCATATGACATTTTTTGTGAACATATTGTGCATTGTAAGGCTGAGCGATATTTGATGTTTTTGCGATATGCAAGAACTGACTCTATAGCCAAAGATAGCTTATTATCTACCAATTAAATCAAATAAGTTAGTGGTATTGCCATTAGTAGTGCCAGACAAATCACTTGCTTTTGCTCAATATCCTCCCTATGAAATACAAAATATTTCCATACGTCAGAAGACAAATGTCTTTTCATGACCTCTGTTCACTTTTCTCCTCATCGGTGCTAATGCAGATATTTTGTCTAAGTATCCAAGAATGGACAGCACAGTCTAAGTCAAACAGCAAGAACGAGAATGATTACGGCTGTCTCAGAGAGCGCGTGCAGAGCTCATGCAAAAACCGTAAACTTTAGACTTTAACAGATATTTTAAAAAGGAAGCATTGCTAAAATTGCAAAGCTTGCTAAATTTTGTTTCCCATGACTGACCAAAAATGTTTTAGCACAAAAGTATTGATGGTGTGAATCCAGCAGTCTGTTGCTGTCCTTGTGATGTGACAATTGCATGTGCACCACCTGTTAGGGTGGCACAGCGGTGCAGTGGACAGCGCTGCTGCTGCACACCGCTGCTTTGCGTGCGTGCAGTTTGCGTGCGTGCAGTTTGCGTGCGTGCAGTTTGCGTGCGTGCAGTTTGCGTGCGTGCAGTTTGCGTGTTCATCCTGTGTGGGTGTGGCTTTTTGTCAGGGTTTCCAGTAACCTCCCATCCTCCAGAAACATGAACTGGAGTGCCCCTGCAATGATTGGTTGGTTCCTGTCATGCACCAAATGCAATACATCTATTATATATTACATTATATTATAAACTTGAACTGTCAGATTAAAATCAGTAGATTACTTGATTACTGATAATCGATAGTGACAGCCCTGAACTGAAATATGAAGTTTGGTGTATTCTGTGTTAGTTTCAGCCTTATTTTTATCATTCCAAATCAGTGGGATCAGAAAAAATATTGACAAAACATACATTTCTCTTCTTGTTTGCCCCTGATGGCTGCCACTGTCTCTGCTTCAGCAAAGTCATGCCAAAAGGACATACGGTCACTGCATCGTGACTGAGGTGCCCAGAGAGACCCATAAACATACAAACAATAGTGCGGGTGCTATGCAGTGTTTTATTAAACAGACAGGGAACACAAAGGATCCAAAATCAGAATATCTGGCAGTATATCCCATTCGGGGCTGATGGAGATCACTAACAAGCAGTACATAAATGAACCTGATGTAATGAAAAGACAATTTTAATGGGATCAGGTTGGGTCATGAAACAAAGTGGTACAAATCAGGCGCCATTGTAAAATATGCCATAAAGTGTAATGCTGTGCACGTGCATTGTGCTAATGGGGCAAGGGGTATGGGCCATACTTTGTAAACCGGCCCGGCAACAGATTGAAACCTGTGCGTGTGTGTGTGTGTGTGTGTGCGCGTGTGTGTGTGTGTGTCCCATCAAACAGTTTCAAGCAATAAGGCAATAACCATGAGTTTAAATAGTTGGTTTATATCAAGTATGCAGACACCTCAATGAATCATGATGTCGCAGCTGGTTTGCAGACCTCAGCAGCAAGGGCGCGTGCTAACAAAGAACTACTTCCCTGTAAAAAAAATTACCCCCAAAAAAACCTGGCTGATGCAAACTCCTTATGGCAGTAAAGGGCAACAACAGCTTCCACTTTGAACACACTGACCTCAAAGTGCTTAACACTTATTATTACAATATTTTTGATTACGTACATTTCTTGAAAAATGTTTTGATTAGCTGTCCTCCCCTTAAACATGCATTTTTCTAACAGCCAAATACCTATGTACCCATTACTAGGGGCAGAAGCTTTAAAAGTGCTTGTAAATTTCTTTGAAGCTAAAAGCAAAATGTTTCACATTATAAAACTTGGGACCTGCAGATTCCTTTCTATTACAGACATTAACAGAAAAATTATAACACAGCAACCTCCAGTAAATGTCACAATAATCTTGCACTGAAGCTTTACACATTTCCCAAAATTCACTAGTCAGTCTGAAATGTGAATGTACATTTTCCAGATTTTATGCATTTCCTGCACCAACAAAACACGCAGATCGTCATGTCAGGTCCAATAAGCAGCACAATCATTTTTAATCATTTTCTGAACCTTGCCGAGCTTGCTGGTGCAGTTTAAGAGAATGATGTCACAATGTTTTTTGCCATGGGCCACGTTTGCAGGGCCAGATTTAAAAATGAGTTATAAACTTCGAGACATCTGGTAAACAAGTGGTAAATAAGCTGAAGAAATCCCTCGTGCTCCAGTAGCTGAGCGTATAGTTCTGGCGCTGCTACCTTCGAATGCAGATAAAGTAGAGTAATAGTGTGTGGTTTGATACTAGCATGTGCACAATTAAAATGTCTCCACAACCAGCCTTTACAGAGACAGTATCACACTACAGTGCACATTCTATCGGTTCCATGGCTCATACTCAAATCTAGTTGTTTTGTCAGCCAAATCGGCTTCACCAACAAACCGCTAATAGCAAACAGTAGGTAGTGCTGCCTTGGATTTCTTCCTCTCTCCCTTTTGCAGCCTCGTCCCAACATGCACCACATTCCCCATCTGGCGATGTAGCAGCATGAATGACATGGAAGGAGTTGGTACCTTAAAAAAATTCTACATCGGTAATATAGAACTTGCATAAATTTTCCAAAACTGACACGGCACAACAGCTATGTTAAATTTTCAACCATCAGGGATGAGTTTCCCGAAGCCTTCTTAGAACTTATGAACGACGCAGTGTTAACTTTTAACTTGGCACTTATGAATGATGTAGCGTTGAGAAACTCACCCCAGATTTGCACGCTGAATGGCAGCACAATGTACCTTTTATAACCACCTTAAAAGAAAACCCCCGAAAGAGGATGCAGAGTACGTTTGTCTTTTAGGTTCTGTTACCTTACAGGGCTATAGATACATTTGAGGTTCTGTTACCTCACAGGGCTATAGATGCACGGACTTCACTTGCCCGCCAGGACACATCCCAGCAGATAGACTGAGTGGCGAAACAGGCAGCAAACAAACTGCTAAGCAAACAATTATCTGCTAAAACTGAAAGCAGATGGACTTGACAGGGAACTGTACAACTTATCAAAGCACCAGTGGACCATGGATATTGAAATGTGGCCAGGAAGCGAGTTTCCTGACATTTATAGACTCAGTGAGAAAAAAAAAAGTTAAGTACCCAGACGGAGTGGCGGAAATGAAATGAATCTGCACGTGGTGAAAGGTCATGTGACTGCATCACAATGATTGTAATATCAGATCAAACGGACAACAGAGTTGTTAGTATGGGTACATTGCTGGTCCCATGCCAGTA
>JAODLC010000123.1:17690276-17709919 GCA_026781145.1 Hippopotamyrus pictus | reverse complement strand
ATCCTCTCCTGCGGTATGTCGGCCCACAGCTGTTGTAACTGGCCCTTGAGATCCGGCAGACTGGCACTGGGTCTGAGCTGATGTCCGAGCTGATCCCACACGTTTGATTGGGGAAAGATCGGGGGACCTGTCTGGCCATGGGAGGACCTCAACATGACGCAGGCAGTCCATAGACACACGTGCCGAGTGTGGATGGACGTTGTCTTGTTGAAAGACTGTACCAAGGTGCGGTCTCAGGAGGGGTAAGACATGCGGATGCAGGATGTCATTGACATAGCGCTGTACCATCAGGGTCCCCTGAATGACTGCCAGAGATCACCTGAAGTCATACCCTATAATTCCCCGCACCATGATGCCAGAAGTAACACCGGTATGTAACTCCACAACACTGGGAGGATTGATCCTCTCCCCTTGCTGCCGCCATACACGCGCACCACATTCATCGGGGCTGATGCAGAACAGAGACTCATCGACGGCGCTACTCGTCATCAGTCCGTGCCTCCCGGTTACAGCACCACTCCAAATGCAGCCATCCATGCACTGCTGTCCCCATTTTGCCCCAGCTTAGCCTGCGTGTTCTTCCAGTGTTCTTACAGAATTTCTAGTTTCCTCCCACAACAATAAAAATAAAAAACACACACACGACAATAGTTGACTCATATCCTATAGTGACTGTTCTGCTGTCTTGCAATGGACCTGCATCCTCTTCAGTGTGTTTGGCAGCCTGAGCAGGAAATGGCACCCCAGAGATAAGAATCATTCACTCTATGGAACCTAAAATTCATACACCTCAGTAAATCGGAATCATCTTCAATGAAAGAATTAGGTTTTCGTCAGTCATTTAGATTAGTGCTGGGTGTTTTACACAGCCTTAGCGCCAGTTACCGTTACATAACATACTTCCACTAAATTTTATACGACCTACCTTTAATATATCATCACGAATTGGCACTTATAAGCATCAACTGCAGGAGATACTAAGGGTGTACTCACACTAGGCATGGTTGCCGTGAACCGGGCCCGAGTACGACTGTCCCCCCTCCACACTCCCCCTCTGGCCTGCACTCACATAGGGTTTCAGCATTCGTGCCGGAGCACGCTTACGTCATTATGGTGAAGACGGTTTCAGGATAAACAGGAAGAGTGGCGCTCTCGCTGAACACAATGTAGTCCATCGCTCTGGTTACTTTGTTGATAGTAATTTTGGTCCGCGGTGGTCCCGCTCCCACAAAAAAAATATATTATTTTCTCCCGCTCCCACCCGCAAAATCCCACAGGTAAACATATAAGTAGTTTTATTTTTATTAAATTAATTATAATTAATTATAATTCTATTCTCCCGCAACCCGCACATACATGAGGACCTTACCGCCCGCACCCGCATTAACCCAGCAAATCTTGTCCCGCGCCGCACTCGGTGCGTTGGGTCCCGCGGGTGTGCAGGTCTCTAGTCCACAGCCCTCTCACAGGCAGTTGCTAAACAGGTCTATCGCTTTTGTGGCACAAAAATTTTCACGCAATCGTGCTGCTCCTATGAGGAGGTTTGCAAGGTACCAGCTGAAATGCAGCAAGGACTTTGCAGCTTCCTCACGCGTCACACGTCCTGTTCCGTGCTCCAGCGCGGTTAGCGCTCACACTACATACGAACCGCGCCCGAGTCCAACTGAACCGCACTCTGGCACACCTCTTCCAAGAGACACTGGGACCTATATGAGAAGTGCACATGCCGATTATGAAAAATTCAAAAATTCTAAAATTTTAGTTGCCAATAAACAACACACATTTCTAGTTGTTTGTCCTATTGGCATAATCTACCGAAAGAAAAAAGTCAGGAACCAAGGTGGTACAAATCAAGCACCACCAGAAAACATGCCATGAAGTGTGAGGCTGAGCATGCAGAGACATGCAAGGCACAAATAAAACAGATGGTACTTGTTGCTAAGTGCAACATGATGACATCATTAAACAAGCGCTAGACAAACACTACATGATAGAAAATTCTATCACTGTTTCCATGTGGTTAAGACATTTGTGTTTCATTGAGGTATTTTCATACCGATGAATAGAAGTGATTCTAGTGATTATGCAAAATAATTGTGGTCAGATCAAATAATATCAATCATGCAATCATGCATGAATTTGTTACAGGTCTACTTCCAAATAGTGTGACGGCAGCAGCCTACAGAAATACTATGCATAAAGGCACCGGCTCTGTTTAAATGAAAATTATGCTTGACTTGATAATTTACATACCAAGATCAGTAACACATCTGTCAGAAATGTGGACAATAGTTAATAAACGCATTAAAAGATTTGTCACTTCTGTGACAAGGCACACCTGTTATAAGGCTTCAATAACCAGTACATGTACCAGAGCACAGCACTAGCTATAACGGGAACAGGATAAACTGAGAAAAATACCTTGTCTTGGCATGCACAGGGAATGACACTATGTGCATGGTAGTATACAATGCAAAGCAACAATAGTCAAAAAGAGTTGTCTATAGCATTTTAAATATGGTATGAAGGATTTGAACATTTCCCCGATTCTGTAATGTACAAGGCATAAACAAAAATCACCCAAGAACAAGCTGCAACATTTCAATGAAGATTAATAGTAATGCTTAATAGTAATGACTAATGCATGGCCACTCCCAAGACATCTTTGCTCAAAAATAAACAAAATCATACCAAAAAACATTTATAAGTGGTTAATATTTTGTTAAGACTTATACAAGATAGATGTAAGGAAATTCTGGTTTCACAATAAGGCTGATATAAAAGTAGCTGTAATACTTGTGTGACTGTACCATAAGTGAAAGTATTTACTTTAGTTCATCCTTTTACACATTTACCAAACAAATAGCCTGAGATGAATAAAAGGTTTTTTCTTTTGCTTGGCTGCCCAAATCACTCCCAGCACCTCCCTTGACACATTAAAGTCGAGAGACATGACCTTTCCTTCCTTGCTTGTGTCAGACTTATGTGGTACATGTGTATTTTTATGTCATTTTTGGAGGTCTTTGAAGTATAGCTTGTTAGTTTAATTTTCCAAAACTGAAGAATTCTCCCCCCGAAACAAGGTCACCAAAATCCACAGGCACACGATGCCAGATTGTCCCTGCTGCTGATGATCTTGGCTCAAAAAGGTGCCTGAATTTGGTCTGAAAACAGTGCAAAAATGTACGTCTATTATTCTGGAAATGATCACAGCCTGGGAAGGCACTGCATCTGCTCCAAGTGACAGAGGACAAATACAGACCCTCTTAGTGAACATAAGTATATGAAATAGTTTAGAGATATTTTTATGTCAATTTCTCTGCACCATCTTTCATATCCAGCACAATACTGAACTTCAGATATACTTTCCAGCCACACTATTGATGTGAGCTCCTTCCATTCACAACCCTGTGCAAGCTATTCTACTTTCATACTGCAAAAAAAATTAAAAATCTCCAGCTGAAGACTAATGCAACACCCCAATGGCAATCAACTCCAAGCCCGACAAGCTAGTGTGTCTAAATTGCTTTAGAGATTTAGATGTAGAAATCAACCAAGTTCATGTTTGTGGTGGAAATCCTTAAAACATTAAAATGTCAAATGGAAATATTTGAAGTGCAATGGTACACAAAATTCATGGTCCTGTACGAACTCAGTTTTGGGTTTTCGGTGTAGCAGAGAAAATTTTTAAATACAAAACAAATAGTTATTAAAACTTTAAATACAAACAATTAGGAACCTAAGAGACATATTTATATATTGTAAAAATAAAATTACATTTAGAAATTAAAAATATAAAATCAGAATAACAAAACTAAATCTTATGTAAATCCAGTGTTCTTTACTACCGAGTATGGTCTCATATATGTAGTGATAAACAGCCCTATAGCCATAGTTATTTTTCAGCCTGGTCTGAATTTCCAGGCAAAAGCATCTCAAATGCCACTGGAAAAGTAGCAGAGGTCGTTTCTGTCTTGCTCTGGTCATACACATACTCGGATATTATCGTCTGAAATGAGTTAGCATGTTGGATTAGCAGTATAGCCAAGTTCGGGTACAGAGCTGACAGTCAGTTCGGTCTTAACTGCTTTCTCCACTGTTGGTGCAATTTACTGGGAAGCCAAAATGTTTCCAAACAACCGATTTAAGTGATGTGGGAGGGTCTTTAAGCTCTCCAGTACATGCTATAACCAACTCATAGCCACAATTAACATTGTTTTCAGTGCTGAATATCTACTCGAGTATTTATGATTCAATCCATTCATCAAGTGCACCAAATCAAAAATGATGTACTGAATGGTAATGAATGGTACACAACAAATATGCATATTGTTAAACCAATGATGTCCCGAGCCAATATGAATGATCAGAATCGGAGCCAATCCAGGCATTTTTCAATTGATCAGGATCAGCTACTAGAGCCCAATCTGTTTAACTTCCCACATCCACCTAATTTATGTCAGTTTCACAGATTCCAGGCATAAGTTTCCGTTACACACTACAATAAACCTGAGGCACATGAGCTGAAACTATGAGCTATCGAGATGTCAGTCGTGTGGAAATTCTTTAGATTAGAAACTACAAGATTGGAAACAAAGTAGTCCAACAACTACCAGCAATGTTTGCAATGGCATCCTTAAAAGGTGAGGCAGCAACAGAGTGTCGTTAATACAACAAATCTAATTAGGCACTTGTAGAAATATCATAAAAAAAATGAATACTGTGAAGCTTACTCAGATGAAGAATGCACCGCCAGCTATTGCATGTGTATATATATTGAAACATTTATTAAAAGATCAGATAGAGATTTGAAAATTGTGAAATATAAATATTGAATTAAGTGGATACCAAAAAGATCAAGCTGTCCCAAGTTACAGCCCTAGGAAATATAATTACTATAGTGTCAGAAACTTTCACCATAAACTCCATGTTGCATTCAGAATGGGCTGAAAAAAAGGGACTCGAGCAGAAAATTTACTCAGCATACAAGATTTTGTTTAGACATTTGCCTTCTAATCCCTGGAGATTGTTAAAAAAAATTCAGACAACAAACACAATGCTTCTCCTTTATACAGATTACAGATAGCATCAGGTCTTCCAAGGGTAACAGCTAGTAAGCGGATGGTAGATAAGTCGGACGGAAGGGAACACAATTTAGTTATGTTGTGCTTGCGGGGGGTTAGGGAGCAATGAGACCAGTCAAGAATGCCTCAAACACACTCTGCAGGGGGGAACCTATTATTCTCTCATCCTACAATTCAGGTACTAATTGATGGAGGTTTTGTAAATTGGAGACTTTTGACACAATGACCTCCAGAGAAATCAATTACGTGCAAACAGTCACACGCGTACAAAAAACTTTGCACTGGGAGCAAAAGACCAGAAACTTACAAGCGGAGCGATTGCGCAAGCAGACTTTGTATTAGAAAGCACCTAGCTCATCAGCAGCATTCCCCCTGCCGCAACGCTGTCCAGACATGCCCTAAAGCCTCTACCACCATTCTCTGGCTCACATTCACGTGTGTGTGTGTTTAACAGCCAAAAAACTTCCTGCTTTCACGATACATAAACGCACATGATCTGACAGATTGCAGAGCTGGAAATAGATGTGAAACTGCACAAAAATGATACATAGAAAATGCACCATATCAATACAGGAACCCACATATTGCCACGTTAAAGATCAATGTCACACAGGATGTCTTTGATTAGTAAAAATGATAACCATTAAAAATAAAAGCAATGTCATTATTGTAAGGATTTGTTGCAATTAGTCTGATGTTTTAATATAATTCAGCAAAAGGGATAAAATAATTGAACAATAATTAGACCTGATTTTGTCCAGTCCTGAGCAGTAAAAATCTGTAACCTTCTTAGGAATGCCTGCCGAAATCATTCCAAGAGCAAAGCACAAGATCACCCAGGGTGTCATAAAGCATTGGAGAGCACGATCTTCTCTAGGCCTCACATCAGATGCATTTATTGTTCATGACTCCAGCACCAGACCACAGCTGACTAAGAACATAAATCCTCTCATCTCAAGTTGGCCACCTGCACGATCCTCAAAGGTCCCTTAACTGTTTTTGGACAGATTCCAACTCCAGCAGTTAGGCATGGTGGTGGTAGTGTCATGTTTACAAACGTTTTGCCAATACTGTGCTGTGAGAAATTTTAGCCAAGAATTTCATAGGATATTGATCACTTGGTCAAGTAACCAGTCTGAAGTATAACAAGGCAATTGCCTTTTCCATGTGGGGTTAGGGGTGTTGCTTAACTGGTTTGCAAAAAATGTGCATGGCAACCAATACATTAAGTAGACCTTAACAGGTAATAAAAAGATAATTATTAGAATACATATAAACCGGACAATATTCTATTCTAAAAGTCCTATATTTATTAGTCAGAAACGTGTGTGGTGTGCTAATGTACGACATTAACTTAAAGTAATGAATGAAGAGAATGGACTTCAACTCCACTATTCAACATCAGCACCATCATCTCCATAATTTAGAAATGGTAGCTGACTACCTCAAGGTTGTTACTCTGGCAAGGGGACTGAAATGGAGAAAGGATATTGACTGAATCACTCACTGAGACCATATACACTCCAGATATAAGGTAACACAGACAATACTGTATTTTGCAGGTTTACCATTATTAGATTTTTTTTTTTAATCCTTTGCACAATGATACCATACTTCAGATTTAACACAGAAAATGGACTTAGCTTATTTCCAATGTCACTTTTTCCCCAGACTGTAAAGGCAGGAGTAAAACTCTAAGCAGGGTGTACAGCGCATGTACCAGTGCTGTTATCGTAAACTAAAGCAGAAATGAAAACGTACACAAAAAACAACAACAAAGCATCGGACTGCAAAAAGACACGCCACTCACAAACATCTTTTACCTTTTTTAACCACAATAACTCCTCTTTTAGAAGATAATGCGGCTGTTGAGCCATCCCTTTCTTCTCCACAACTTCAGTATGCTACTTTAGCTTCCATGATATACAAAAACCGTTGCATGTGGTGGGCTCTGCTAAACAAATTTATTAAGCATAAGGATACGCCGAATTAAAAGAAATTAACTTTTGGGCATACATTATGTTGTCAAAATTAAAATAAACGGTCAGTTTAATTCTTTGGAGGAAAATTCATCATTTAGATTAATCAACTAATCGGTAAAATAGTCGTTAGATTAATCCATAGAAAAATAGTGGTTAGTTTCAGCTCTAAGCAGTGCCTTAAAGGTACAAACTGGTACTTTTTTGATCGTGTCAGAGGCAAGACTCCCTTTCATACTTCAGCCGGCAAGAATATGAAATACCGAAACTTGAATTTTTTTTATTTTTTTTTTTGCTAAATATTTTACATAAAGAAAACCACTAAAGCATAAACACCAACCACAAAGAACTACCACATTATAACAATACAGGTGTTCATCACAAATGGAGCCCTTGAAAATAAGCATTCTGCAATGCTGGACCAGGGCATTCTTTACTGTTGGAATTACTGTACCACTGGGATGCACAGTCAACTAAGACAGTAAAAACCTAGGCATCATAATTGAAAAAATTCTACAGTGAAAACATGAGGTCAAAATTCTAGTTTTAGTCCTAATACTGTATTGTGAGCCATCAAATTAGTACAAAGAAATGAAGAAGCAGCATAGCTAGCTAATGTGAATGGCTAAACAACTAGCATTATTATTATGGTATGTCCAATAGTTGAATACACAGAACACGACATTTGATAACCTGCATGTTTTACAAAGTACTGTTCATTTTTTACTTTGTAATGATCTTTTTGCTAATATTATATTCGTCGTCATACCTTGACCTCAAATCATTTAATAACAGGAAAACGACAATACGATCTGGGGGGGAAAAAAACTATTTTTTTTTAATTATAGGTAATTTCTAAATTAGGACACCTAGCAAAATTTGATCCTACCCTTTTCAATTAATACTATTTATGCAGATGGACTCCCCTCGACAATCCCGCTAGATAATCCCCATAATATTAATATAGTTCACACTAAAGAAAACTGCTATAACAAATTAAATCAAATGAATAACACTTTATATTTACAAATATCCAAGCAGTATACATCCGGTAAATTGTCAAATACCAATATTGTTAGAACCTGAAGCCTACAAGTCATAAGTACAACAGATTTATAGTCGAGTCAAACACTTGTTTTATAAACTTTCGTGACAGTCCTTATATTAGGTGGTATCGCTCACTGTGTAAAGCCGTCAAAAAATGACCGACAGTACGGTAATACTAACCTTTTCTTTTCGGTACGGTGATATGAGAAGGGTGGCTATATATAGTACGATGGACAAATAAAGCTTTTCTCAGTTTATTCTGAAGCTTAACGTATGACACGATTACGCTGAATACGTGACAGCTAAACAATAGCGATATAGATGTTCTCTCGTACATTAATCAGTCACTGTCACATAAATAAAGAGTGTTTTTCGGACAAAAAAACAAGTCAGCCCCAATTCAACCGCATACGATGTAAAAGCGAGACTGGGGCACACACTTATGCAAAAGGAAAAAAGTTATACGCAGCAAAGTGAACTATCACGATACGAAATCAAAACAAGCAGCAGACATTTACATGACAACAGGTTAGCTTAAGTTAGCTTCAAGGTCTGAACTGTAAAAACACTCCGCAACCTTCACTTCTCTGATCGGCGCGGACTGGGCTGTCTAGCCACAGCTAACCGAGATGCCGACGACCAGCTGGTCGGAAGCTAACCCGCTAGCCGAGCCTCTCCCCCGGTCTCCCTCGAATCCCCGCTCAACTTACCCGACTGAACCAGATGCTCAGCTGAGTTTCCGACAGCACGGCGAAGTAGAACCTCTGCGAGCTCGGCCGGATGTGGAACGGTTCCTCCCCACTTTTTAGGGGGCAAAGCAGCCTTCGAGGCCAGCCGGTTAAAAAATACATGACGGTAACTGGGTCCCCTCTTGGAGGTAGGCTGCGGGGCTGGCTAAACGGCTATATTCCCGGCGCAGTCAAAAGTGAAACAGTTACGCCGAAGCATTAACCGTCCGTACTCGCTCTCAGCTGCTACTTTCACTCCGGCCGTACTTTAACTCGTACCGAACTGGCTGGGCTGCCGAGCGCCGTTAGCTCGCTAACTGCCGCGCGGCTAGCTAGACAGCCTCGCTGAAGCTGGGGCTCCTCGAGCGGCGAAAACGGCCGCGCTCCCGTCAGGTTCGCAATGTTAGCAGTTCAGCGCTATACCGAGCCTCGGAAATCACTACTCTACCGCACGGCCATCGCCAAACAACTTCATCGCTTCAATGCCGCGCAGTACGGTTCGGTCAACGTCGCACACGACAGTGAACCCTTCGCCGCCGCCGCCATGTTTTTCTTCTGTATTTATCTTCCATCCCATTCGCCATCCCTAGAAGGGGCCCCTTCCGCCCCGCGTGGCGTGGACAGGTTCACACCTGACGTCATTGGCTGCGAAATCCGCAGCTGGTGGCTTGTTGGCGTCCCCTGGCGCTCGCGGTTATTTTTAGTGGCGCAGTATACGCGTGTCAAGTTTGCTGCTTTTTAAAATGAACATGCTCTTTAACTCGGGAGACTAAATTACATTACCCATATCAGTAATGTGGTAAATCCATTAAGTACAACAGGGTACAAATGAAAGCTGCGTGTATTTAACATTCTCACAATTTTTCAAGGTACTTCAACACAAAAATAAGACCCCAGATAATAACAAAAAAGTTTTAATTTCGATATAGCACAATTAGATACATCGATTTTAGATGAAATGATATGGTAAAAGAAATTACATGTATGTATTCCGTATATGATTCTATTCTATTATATTATATTATATTCTAACTTTCCATGTAGGGTCGCCACATTATATTATAAGGGACGGGGTTTAAAGGGGGCCCGGGCTTAAAGTCTGGTCACCAGGCACGCTAAATATTAATTTGCTTGAAATATATATATTTATCCTTCTCCTGCACTACACATTCAGTACAGGGATTTGGAAACACCATATGGTCCAGGGTTGTAATCATGCAGTCCTGCGCTACTGTACAATTTTCTACTGAAGATTCAGTGTGTATGTTTGTGTAGGTCCGTGTATGTTTTATTTCCAGGACTGGAACATTATTTGTATATTTTGCGGCAGTTGGTGTGGGAGCACACTGGTCATGTATGGCCATCATTATGGGTTATATTTATGAATGAAAGAATGAAACTTTATTGTCATTATACATTCAGTACAATGAAACGCTGTTTTGCTGCTCTTTGAACTTTAACAAGAACACAAAAATAAGATCCCAGATAAATAGCATATTACTGAACACAGACAAATATATTACTGTTACTAGATGTGTAGAGTTTGAACGCACCCATTTCACATAATGTAGTAGTTGCCTGACTTGTACGTCACTTTGGATGTGTTTGGAGTTTGCTAAATAAAAATAAATGTAAGTGTAGATGTAAATAAAAATTGACCGTATTTTTCACAGGCACCAATACAAATACAACTACACGAATATACGTATATTGCAAACTTAACATTAGGTGGCAGCATAGACTGTAAACTCCTTTTCCTCATGTTCTGTCATCCTTTCGTTTTTTGAGTTGTAGTTCCTTAAGGGTGCGAAGCACCTATTGTAGTTGTTAGAATTTTTCACTATTATTATACTGATTCCTTGAGTCATCTTGATTCGAATGCACCCATTGGTGTTTGCCATATTTGATTTTGCGCCATTTAGAATTTAAAAAAAAAAAAACCTACGACCCCTTCCTGGGGATGTGCAAGAAATGTTATGTCATTTGGCCACTAGGGTGGCGCTGCATTAAGCAAAACCACATTTTTCCCAATACCTTTTGATGAATAGGCATTATATATAGTGGTTGTTATGCGTGATGATTGTCAGGATCTGACAATCTGCCAGTCCCATCGTATTCCCATTTTGCTAGTAGATGTCGCTGGCCATCTTGTGTGCTCCTAATGATTCCCAGCCTAGTGTCACAATGACTCACACCTGTCACCCATTTGAAGCTTATTACCTATGTATATATGTGCCTGCTAGTGCCCTGTATGACTGATCTTAAGAGATCCCAAGGACAGGACCTGACAACCTATCAAGGCCATCATTTTGGATTTAATGAAACCTTAAAGTTTTCAGAGGCCACAAATCTTGTTGAATCTTCATCCAATTTTGCACAGATGATCTTCAGACAGAGCCTCACTGAACTTACCAGATGGACCATTCATCCGTTCTAGCTGACCAAATTCGGCAGTGAAGATGCCAAGCATGAAGGTGGCTCACTTGGCCAATCTTTGGTTAATTGTCATGAAATTCGTCCATATAACCATACCCTTGACAAAATTGCAGGAAGTTGGCAGCTATGGCAGCTATGCTCTGGTAGTCTAGGTGTTGGATTGTAGATTGTTGTTATTCGTGGGAACAGTCATATAAGTATTGCATAGCTGCAAAGGCCGTACCCAGAATTTTTGTGGGCTTTTGTGCTACTGTAGTATTGTCTGACCAGCCCTCTTCCCAGCAACGTCTTCAGTTAACAGAACACAGCTGGCCCTAAAGGGACTGCAGGTCTGCCGGCACCTGGGAACTGTCTGTCTGGATTTTCAGCCAGATGTTCCAGCTGCTGTCTGTGCTCTCGTCGCTGTTGGTTGTGTCATTTTTATGTGTTTTGGACAAATTTTCACATTTCAGACCCTGAATTTCCCAGTGATTAAATAGACTTAGGAGGTTGCATTGCAAATAGGAATTCTTCTTCACATTCATGAGGGTTAGGGATGGAAGATACCCGTGAATCTGAAAGTTCACGAAAAATACTTGGGCATCCCTAACCTCAACCCATAACACTTTGCAAGCCTGAACGATAACATTAAATGACTTTTTATTACTGATTTCTAAACAAAGTAAACTGCACTATCTATCTAAGCATTTTTATATCATTTACAAACTAGGGATGGTATGATTCACCAATTCGATTCAGTACACCAGCTTAAAGGTTCACAATGCAAGTGCCGCAACTGAAAAATGTGGATACAATTTGGAATGAACTCGGGATGCATCATTTCTAACATATTTGAACGGGCAAAATCTGATTTATTAATATATCAATGTATTTAGGGGGCAACTGACATCATTAATGATTTCTGGGGTCATTATGCATCCAGACCACAGGAGAACATGTCTTTTTTTATTGCACACGTGCTTGCATTTGTAGGCCGTTGCTCTCTTTTGTGTCTGAGTTTGAGAAGGTACAATAAGGCTCCTAGCTCATCCAGCTTTTAGGGGAATAAAACTGAGCCCTCCTTATGTTCAGATTATGAAGCATATTTAGTAATAAGCTGGCAGAGAAGCACCACTGCTTCTCCTCCACTGCCGCCTCTTTGCTGTCTGCAGGGTTGCTGGGCTGGAGCAGACTTTCTGGATGATGGTGTGAGGAGTTTGCTTCAGCAGCGTCGGCGGACCAGCTTCTGGCATCCCGGCGTAATAACAGACAGACCGATGTCAATTCATCTCCATTTGTGTTGCATGGTACCCCCCATCCCATCCCCAAAAAATGCAGTTATGTAATCTGATGTCTCTCAATTACCCATAATGCATGCGTGTGTGTGAGCATGTACTCTCTGATGCATTAACACCCCATGCAGGGGGCACTGCTGCCCTATGCTGACTGGGACGGGCCCCAGGTCTCCCTTCTGTGAGCCTCTACTGATCGGCTGTAGAAAGTTAGATGGGACAAAATATGTTGCTCCAAGGGCCCTATCTATCTTCCTTCCTATTTAACATGTGGAGAAAGCAGAGTTACAGCTTGGATGGGATGTCAAACTCTCACAGGGTGCTACACACACACACACACACACACACTAAAGGAAATTTAGAGATATCACTTAGCTTAACTGCATGTATTTGGGAAACTGGAGCATCCAGAGAAAAACCACACTGCAAAAGGGGAACATGCATATTTCACATTCACAGAGCAAGATTCAAACCACCAGCTTGGGAGGGAGGAGGGAATTATACATCCTCCCAGAGGGCCATGCTGCTTTGAATCTGCTGCTGGGAAATGCAGGAGATTTGTATGTTTTGGTTACACAATATTCCTGCTAAACCAAGTGTATTGTACTGCATGGGCTACTGCAATTAAATGTGAAGGAGAATGATATATTGTCATCCCACAAGGCCTAGAAGGCAAGATCTGGATGTTGTTGAATTTTTTCTTGAGCAAAATAACCTGCAATCCTGTCCAGGATAAGAAGTCGGAAGTCTTTATATTTATATTTATTAGTTATTTTTGCTCTTATTAATTTTATTTATATGGCGAAACTTGGAAATATCTAGCATTTTCAATATTTGTAAAGTCATTTGTAAGATTTTTAAAATGGAAAACTCAAGTACATTTATCACAGCTCAGCCTTTACTGTCAAATAAAAATTACCCTTGAAATTGAAAATATCATTAACAAACTTTTTATTTCTCCAAGGGAATTGTTTTACCTCAACATTAAAGCACTATTTTAAATACAAACATATAACTCACGTGACACTTTAACTGTAAGACCAACCTCTGGAAGTCCCCTTTCAATTTACGCTGAGTCACGCAAACGGCGAAAATTACTGGAAGGAGCTGTTTCAGTGATGAAGCTGTTAAAACAGTTATGATGCATTTTCACTATGCAACTACACAAATACCTATAGCAGTAAAGATACTGTGCATGCTGTGACCCTGCATGGTAGCAGTTCTGGAAAATGGATGGATTCATAAAGATTAAATAACAATGTTAATGATGTTTTTTGGGTCTTAATTATAAAAGAAATAGTGTAATATGGATTTTATACTTTTAAATTTCTTCTATGTATTTGTGATGAGGTCTATGAAACTATGAAACAAAAAAATATTAATATGGCATATTAATTGCATATTAAAATTTATTGTACTTGCACTGGATGGCAGTGGTGCAGTGGTTAGCACTGCTGTCTCCCACCTCTGGGATGGTGGTTTGAGTCTCCACCATGGTTTTGTGTGTGTGGAGTTTGCATGTTCTCCCTGTGGGGTTTCCTTCAGGTTTTGTGGTTCCCCCCCCCAGCAATCCAAAAGCATGCTGAAGTGAATTGGAATGGCCAAAGTATGCGTGCATACCCAGTGATGGGCTGGCTCCCCTCCAGGGTTATTCCCTGCTTTGTCCCCTTAGCTTCAAATACTGGGACCCTGTACATGACAACTGGGTATAGAAGATGGATGGCTTTTACATGCATATTTAATTTGTACTACACAATGTATGTGATTGTCATATTGTCATGCATTGATATGATCCGTGATTTAATTATACCGAATGGATGGAGGGAAATATTAATTCAATGCTGCATGAACATCCTGTTACACTGGGTTCTGAGTTTTATACCTGTTCACTGTCCACCCCACACTCGTCCACAGATCCATTCTCTGAATACATATTTGCCTTCCCTTTCAGCTTATTTTGTTTATTGACAAATTAGCGCAATGTTTGGTTCTGTCGTTGTTCTACTGCTGTTTAAACATGCAGTAAATCTATATGACAGAAGCCACTGGACACTGCCGTGGTTACATGAGCTGAAAACAAAAGGGATGTCTGTATGGGAAACTGAAAGTGTGATCAGTCAAGAGAAAACGAATGCAAGGTTCCTGTTTTTCGAAATAGCAATGTTATGCTATCTGCAAAATGTTTGTATCAGATGTTGCATTTTCTTTCTTTAGGCTCCAGCTCACATTCTCAGTGCTCAGTGTTTTAAGTTGTCAGCTGCCATGGTACCTGCAGTCTGGGCTTGGTAGTTTGTGTGAAGCTAAGCAGGATTTGGTCTGGCTGATGCTTGGATGGGAGCCCAGTTAGGTTTTTGGTCTGTGATGATCCTGGTGCATTGAGTGTTTGGTATCTTTTGGAAAAAGTAGGGGTGATGTCCTGACTAAAATCTGGCCATCTGTTTTCTCAGTCTATGGGTGAGGGTATCTGGGAGCCCACATGCAGTGTGCAGGCTATCTGACTGTGTAGGTTCCATACACACAGGTAGCTGGGATTTGAACCCTGGTCCTTGGGCTGTGAGGCAGCAGTACTAACCACTGTGCTATCTGGCTACCCCCTCCAAGTCCCCTCTGTAGGTAACTGGTGTATTTGCTTTCTTTAGGCTCCAGCTCACATTCTCAGTGATCAGTGTTTTAAGTTGTCAGCAACCATGGTACCTGTAGTCTGGGTTTGGTTGGGTTTGGTAGTGTCTGTGAAGCTAAGCAGGATTTGGTCTGGTCAGTGCTTGGATAAAACCCATCAGAATCCATCAATTTTAAGTTCATCCACAGAGTGCAAAAATTCCTTCACTACTAATTATATTTTTTTACTTCTTTATTATTGAAAGGGAGTAAATTTTTTATACAGCTGTAGGCTATAGTGCATCTTCAATCATCTTTAACCCCAATTGCTCCAGGGACCCTGCTTCCTGATCATTACTTGTAGATCGCTTTAGACAGAAGGTTCTGCGCGAGACCCTGTCCAGAATAAGCTTGCACGTCTGCAACTGTGCTTTGTAGATAAGTCGGATCTTTCCAGTTAAACAGCAGTAATCTTGGCAGCAGGCTGGTAGGTTCCTGGGAAATACCCTGTCACACAAATGAAGGAACTTAACACAGCAGCACTATAGTTGCTTGTTTAGTAGGATACAGCTATTTTTCTTCTCCCTAACTGGCTTGCACACATTCCTCTTATAATCCCTCAGAGTGAAACAAGGTGATACCAGCCAAATACCTTTTTTGTACATTGGCACAAGCTGAAGATAATAAAAATCAAGATTAGAAAAATAATGACATTCATTCATTTATGAATGCTATTTATTGGTCACTACGGCCTTCATATATTAATTCACACAGCTGTACATTCAGTAATGCAATGCAGTGTTTCAAAGGATTCAACAGTCCCACACGCATGCTTCACACGCGTTTGAATCTATATCATGCATGTTGAATCTACAGGAGTCGTCAAACAATAAACAGTTCAAAACATATACTATCTACTGAGTTATAGCTCAGTAGATAGTATAAAATGGGATTCATATCCCCAGTATCAATGTACATGATTGGCTGATTCATAAACATCCATAACAGCAATCATTAAAACGATTATGAAATAAATGATTATCGTTGAATGGAAAATCTGCCATCAGCTACATGGCATTCTCTTCCTTTTCCCCAGCTATCGATGACTGATCCCCAGTCTTTCGGCTCCTGCTTTACGTTCCCTAAGGCTTATTTCATCAGACACTTTCATCCACAGCAGTAGATGGAGAAGCTGCAGTTCATGTGTGTTGCCTGGGATTTGAATCCGCAACCTTTCTTTTGCTTAGTGCACTGCTGGCCAAGTTACAGGAAAGTGTTTTGGCTGATTCACTTCTCACTGCCCGGCTGAAAACTGCATATCGAAATTCTTCTGCTATTGGAGTATTGCCTTTGTCTGGAATGACCCTCACTTAACAGCTCCTGATTAGTACTCTGCATACCCAGTGAATAAACAACTGGAATATCCGCCTGGCTTTTTGTGTGTGCAGCTAGGATTACTCTCCTTTCCTTAACAGCCTCATTCTTTTTCTCAGGACCAGTATTTAATGCAGTGTGTGATGTCTCAGTCCAATTTAAAAAACCCCTGCACCAGTGCGACTAATCTGAGTGTTTTCACTGCACATTAATTGTGCACTATTTGTAAGCTGTGAATCTCATGACGTCCATGTAACTTATTTTAGATAATCATCATAGATACTTTATTGATCCCCGTGGGGAAACTGTCTTCACGCCTCCCTCAACCTGCTCTTTGAAGAGTAAGCTGTTTGTGAAGGACAGCCACCTGTGGGGGCGCCCAGGGAGCTGGGGGTTAAGGGCCTTGCTCAAGGACCCGCAGCCATACGGAGGCTGGGTTTGTACCAGTGAGCCACATGCTGCCCCCCGATAACAGCTTCAGCAACAAGACGATGTAAACATATTGAAGCTCGAAGTCCTCCTCTCTCATTATCTTATGTGTCAAGTGTGTCATACACAGAAAAAATGATTACATTCAACACTCAGACTTGCATGTCAAAGGCACTACGGGAAAACAAAATTCCACGGCTCCCCTTCAGTTCATCAGTTCATCCTTTGCTGACTTTCAGGAGAGTCCTTGATTTTCAGGCTCCATACTGGAGAGCTGAAGAACGGTTCCGCAGCTCTTTTCCAGAATGCCGCACTCACCAGGCCGTGCCGTGATCAGCACGCGGCATATCCGCCTGTCCCTCAGAAACCTGGCCAGGGATTCATCTAGTTCCTTGCTGCCTTCTCTGTACCCGTCCAGGATTAGCAGCCCCTCGACCGGCCCGGCCATCAGCGTCCGGAGGCTCTCAGCTGTGAACTGGCCCCCCAGGTCGAGCTGCGACGCTGCCTCTTGGAAAAGGTCGCCCATTATTCCTTTGCAGGTCACGAGGATCAGCAGCAGGAGCTGTCTGACACCAAAGGGATCCCAGTCAAAGTCACGAGCCCAGATGGAGGCCAAGCTGAGAGCCACAGACGACTTTCCACATCCGGGCTTCCCTTCCAGCAGCACAGTTTCCCTCACGTCAGGCAGAAGAGAAGCGACGTCGACCGTCACGCCCTCCCTGAAACAACGGCAGTGTAATGCAGTGGTCACATTCACCTCCACAGCCGCCCACGCGCCCTTTCACACAGTAACATGACTAAACCGAAATATTTATAACCCACCCAAGGAAAAAAGCATGATTGAACAAACCATAAAAGTGAACTGAAAGCCAATTTTAAGTTGGTATTAAAGATAAAAGATAAAGATAATCTTTATTGTCATTGTCACTTGAACAACAAAATTGAAAATGTAATTGACCTTTTACCTGCTTACCTATGCAACTGATGATTTTAGATTTACATATGAAATATGCAAAATATGATAATGGAAGGCCGGGAAGCTGAGAATACAGAAATACGTGACTGTGGGCCCTCAGAAATACGTAACTGTGGGCCCTCAGAAATACGTGACTGTGGGCCCTCAGAAATACGTGACTGTGGGCCCTCAGAAATACGTGACTGTGGGCCTTCAGAAAGGATACGCTGGCAAATTCAGGGGCCCCCCACCCTTTAGAGTGTCCCAAAAACATACTATATAAACAAATGTATTGGGACACACCTCTTAATTTCATTCAGGTTTGATTTTGACCCATTCCCACAGGTGTATAAAACCAAGCACCTACCCATGCAGTCAGGTTTACAAATGTGTGAAAGAATGAGTCGTTTTGAAGAGTGGCGTAAAACACGCCGCAACTGGACTCTGGAGCAGTGGAAACGTGTTCTGCGGAGTGATGAATCACGCTTCTCTGTCTGGCAGTCTGACGGATGAGTCTGGGTTTGGCAGATGCCAGGAGAATGTTTACCTGCCTGACTGCATAGTGCCAGCTGTAAAGTTCTGCGGAGGAGGGATAATGGTATGGGGGTGTTTATCAGGGCTTGGCCCTTTAGTTCCAGTGAAGGGATCTCTTAATGCTTCAGCACACCAAGGCATTTTGGAGAATCCTATGTTTCCAACTTCATGGGAACAGTTTGGGGAAGGCCCGTTTCTGTTCCAACATGACTGTGTCCCAGTGCACAAAGCAGGGTCCATAAAGACAAAAAAACAAATGTTCTTCTGGATGAATGGGCAAAAATTCCCACCCACATCCCAGAAGAGCTGCAGCTGTTATAGCAGCAGAGGGGGGACCAACCCCATGTTGATGCCTATGGATTTAGAATGTGATGACATAAAAGTTCCTGTGGGTGTAATGGCCAGGTGTCCCAATGCTTTTGTCCATATGATCTATGAGGGCTCAACTGGGAAAATTTACCGAGAGGGCCCAATATACCATTTTATCAGGGGGCTCCAAATTTCCAGTTACTCCTGTGACTGTAGGTATATATATCGTTACCCAGTGTTGATGACCTGCCCTATCCTTTGTATTTTCTCTGTCAGTTGTTTTAGAAATATCACAAGCCTGATTAAATCAGAGGTTGCAGATAATGGATTAATGGATAGGTTAAGGATATTTTTGCACACCGTGCTGCAGTCATACCTGCTCCGGAGCCTGTGAGGTAACTCGCTGTGACAAAGGGCCCTGAGCTGCCCATCCTCCACCTCCGCGAGAAGCTCCACGTGTCTGTTTTTCAGCGCCTTCCTCAATTCCCCCACTTGGCCCCCTTCCACTGCAAATACAGAATAAACAGACGTTCTCACAGGGCCAGTGACGAAACGCGGACGTCCACGATGTCAAAAATCACCGTAGACATAAATGATGTGCTGGCGACTTACAGATTTCTGCACGCTAACTATCAGTGGCTGCTCACAGATGTATAAAAGGCATGCTTTAGTCTATTTTTATTCTGTTGATCATCTGAGCTCATATGATGAGTTCATACGGAAGTCACATGCAGTCACATGCTTTGACCAGATCCTGTCAAATAACTAGTCAGACTAAAATTGCCAATGCCACACAGACGGAGTTTCCAAATGTCATGATACTAGATTTATCTAAGATTTGACATAAAACCACAAATTATTCTGAACATACGATTTTGCGGAATAATGATGGTATAGCA
>JAODLC010000123.1:17660924-17690176 GCA_026781145.1 Hippopotamyrus pictus | reverse complement strand
TTAGAGGGATGGCTGATGTCTTCTGATAAATGCAATAACCCAGTAAAGTTTCAGGATATACACAAACAGTTTATAGTATAGCATTAGAGGGATGGCTGATGTCTTCTGATAAATGCAATAACCCAGTAAAGTTTCAGGATATACACAAACAGTTTATAGTTTATAGTATATATACAGTGTTTCTGTAATTAGTGAGTAATAAAATGCTTTCCAGAAGTCACACACAACAGGAAAAGAAACTACGCGACCCTACTTAGTTCCAGGAATTTGATCAAAGACATAATTCACAGTAGTTCTAAATATAATGTATTAAATAAAATACAGTACTGTATTAAATGTAGCATTAAATATAGTAAACCTACTTCTAGAAATAGAATATAATTTCAGGAAGTGAGTTTCTGCAAATTTTTATTTTGTTGTGCTAAAGGGTTTTGCTTTTTTCTGAAAATATAACAGTAAATTATATTTACTGTAAATCGTGATTAAAAATACTGATTACAAGTGATTATGACTGACCCTGCTATTTACAGTAAATGTTCAAGGCCCTTAAGAAATTTATTGAATTAAAGACTAGTAAATATTAATTAGATTGACAATTTTGTTTTCATGATTATGAAATATGTTTGTGACATCTGTGCTTGTTCCCAACAGCTCACTCAAGACAATTTACTTGAATAACTTCACCCTAAAAGACCCAAAGGAATACATAGTACATTCAAACACAGCACTGTGCAAAATCTTAGGCAGTCAAAGGGAATGATGCGTAAATTACCTTCATGGTGTATCGTGGATATGTCTGTCAAAGTGTGTGACCATTTGAAAACTTCTCCTAAAATCACCCAGTATTTGCAGCAACTGTCCAACACACCAGTGATTTTTTTGACTCAAACACTATCCCACCCTGTTTGGCTAATTAATATCTTATGGAGTTATTTAACTAATTAAGTTCATTAATGAATTGAGATTATGGTAAATATTTAACAAATACGTGAAACAGCTGAGGTGCCCCAGAGGAGAGGTTTGGGGATTGAACAGGCGTTCATCTAGCCGTCCAACAAGATATCGGCGACTTTTTGAAGAACAGAAGAAATTCTTGTTTATTTTTTAGTGTTACTGTTAATTTGCATATATTCTAATCTCAAACTGTATTTTTGGTAACACTTTAATTGTGGGTGCACAAACAATGTAGCAGTACACTCTTAATGTATTAATTAACCAGAAACTAAATGTTAGTCATGTACTGATTCCATGTTCATTCATCATTAATCAGTCATGATAGTCCATGTATTTCATGCTGTTAGTATATTTGTTCATGACTTATACTTCAGTAGTAACTGAATTACCAAGTTATTTGTGCCTCTTCAAGTAAAGTATTACAGTATTTTTTTGAGCAAATATAAACTTTTACTGACAGCCATAACCATTTTCATTGTCTGCCTAAGACTCTTGCACAGTAGCCATACAACAGGGTTGCTATACTGAACGCTACAGTATGTGTGATGCAATTATATAAATCGAACTGTATGTCATGTTTACCTCCAATGTTTTGTTTTCAGCATTTACAAAGACTGCTGTGATGCAGTGGCACTACAGAAGCCTGGTGCATTTAACTGGTTAACTTCTCCTCCCAGTTTGGTAATGAATGCAGTTCTATACATGTATATGTTTATCAGACACGGTGAGTGGCATTTACGATAAGAGGCATTGTAGCAGTTTCTGTTGTGTTGGGAAAAAATATTGGTGGCTGGAAAGAAAAAAAAAAAACTGGAGAATGAAACCAGTAATCTTTCTCACAGGGAAAATGTGAGTCCCATTTACAGCTTGGTGTTTCCATAGCTTTGGGAAAAATCGATACTCACATGCAGCAGCGATGTTTTCTTGAATTGGATACTCATCGTTCCTCAAAGCATTGTGTCGTTTGCGACCTAAGAAAGAAAATGAAGATATTTTAGCTAACAGGCCAGAATTGTTAATGGAATTTATTTCTCAATTCAAACACATGGACGGCTCAGACACTTAGATGCCTAGATAAAAATAATTATTCCACTAGGAACCTTTTGAATAATGTCTGAACCCGGGTATTGCCCTACTACCAAGACACAGGACACAGCGCAGGTATACATTCATTCACACGCTAATGGAGGCTGTGGGGGAAATCCACCACAAGAACATATGTATGCACGTGACCAATACCCGAGCGCGTGGCTGCATTCACACTCACTCTGCTACTGAACCGCGGGAAAGGACAGCTCCCTGTTTAACCACCATTCAACCTCAAAAACACCCACGTTATCTCCAAGGTTATTTTCATTTCCTTTGATGAATATAGCTACAATAGGGGCGTTTATCCCAATGTATGACAGTCAGATTTTGCTGATTCATGCTGTTCAGGAAAAGTCTTATGTGAATAATCATGGATTCCTAACAAAAATCCAACTTCACTCATGGAAATGAAACAGTCTCTGTGGGTAACAGACATCCCCCGGAGTCACACTTGAACCCAGCCAGCTTTCTCTTTTTAATGACAATGACAGCCAGTGTTAAAACAATTAAATAATTCAGTACAGACGGCCACTTTGTGGAACACTTTCCTCTACTTTACGTCCCTTATCAAATGTCAGACTTTCAGTTCTCAATCAAGTTAAAAGTGCAAAATGAACACACAGAAACAGGGACTCTTGAGGGGATGAAGACGACAACGACGTTACCTTTCTGTCTGTGATATAAGATCAAGGCTACAGCCGTTACCACAGTCACAACAAAGACTGCCAGAAGCACAAGACCAATAGGGGGTTTTCCTGAATTAGTTCCAGGTATTTCCTCTGTGAAGAAAAGACAGGTTACTAAAGTTCACATTAAGGCATTCCTAATTAAAGGTTATATAATGAGGGGGAAAAAAATCATTAAAACTTCTTAAATGTATTTATAGCTGTCAATCATTAGCTAGACATTGGCAATAAAGGAAGTGAAGTTTGCTTATAAATTAATTTTAAATATATCTGTATCTATAAAGAAATTATGTTATATGAACAGAATAATAATAATGCTGAGTATAGTAAATTATAAAACATGTACACTACCAGGTGTATGTAATAATAATAATAATAATAATAATAATGATAATAATGGTGAGTATAGTGAATTATAAAACATGTACACTACCAGGTGTATGTAATAATAATAATGATAATAGTAATAATAATAATAATAATGATGATGATGATAATGGTGAGTATAGTGAATTATAAAACATGTACACTACCAGGTGTATGTAATAATAATAATAATAATAATAATGATGATGATGATAATGGTGAGTATAGTGAATTATAAAGCATGTACACTACCAGGTGTATGTAATAATAATAATAATAATAATAATAATAATGATAATAATAATAATAATAATAATAATGATGATGATGATGATGATGATAATGGTGAGTATAGTGAATTATAAAACATGTACACTACCAGAAGTATGTAGTAATAATTGATACTTTATTGATCCCCGTGGGGAAATTGTCTTTACGCCTCCCTCAACTTGCTCTTTGTAGAGTAAGCTGTCTGTGAAGGGCAGCCACCTGTTGGGGCGCCCAGGGAGCTGGGAGTTAAGAGTCTTGCTCAAGGACCTGCAGACGTGCTGAGGCTGGGTTTGAACTGGTGATCTTCTAATCACAGGCACACAGGCTTAGCCCACTGTATGTACCAATATATATACCAACATATTTTCATGTAGTTAAGATGGATGATGGGAAGTCAGAGCTTTAGGTTATAATATAATATGTATATTTACATAATTTCTAGATTATATTTTAGTAACAACAATATCTTTTAACCATGATGGCATTGTAAAAACTACACTTTAAACATTTGTACTGCTTTCGTGCTCTAAGTACATTGCATTTAGAGTATTAATAACTAAACTAAATATTCAGTTTGATATTGTTCTCATGCAACTAAGAATAATCTTCTGGTCATTACTCAGTAAAAACCGTTTAAGGATGCAGACATGAGATGGAAATAACCTTGTTATACGCCAAACATTCCTAACACGGTTCACTTCTCTAAACTGGAATAATTTGTACCAAACGTGTCTCCACGTGTAGTGGCAAGCCTGGGTAAACATTTAGCCAGATTCAAAATAAATAAGAAATGTATGATTTTATCTGATTTCAGTACTTCCTGCAGTTTTAGAGTTTCAGTACTGAATCGACCTAAACTGTGGCACATGACTGTGAGTCCAACAATTAGACAGTAACTCTGATAACAAAACCACAAGCTATATGATACAAGGAAAACAGGGAAAGAACCCAAGTTTTTACCAAACACAAGGGGAAATGTCTGAGCAGCACCTATTATCATGGAGAGAGAGCAGTTTCCCACTGAGATAAGACTCACTAACCCTGCTATACACTAGAGATTTTTTACTGTGCAATAACAGTGAATATTTATACACATATCATAACACTATTGCACTTTTCTTAATACACACCTGTACCTTTATTTACATTATTTAGGTTTTTTTATTTATTGTATGTTTTTATTGGAGTGAATGTCTGTTTTCATAGTGTTTTCTCACAGGACCTCAGTGCTTAATTTCGTTCCCTTTCATGCCATGTTTTCAAAATGACAATAAACCAACTTGAATCTTCATGAAATTGTCCATCAAGCAACGACAAAATTACATAGAATCAGCCAATCCACAAATGACATATGAAGGTAACATCCAATCGTCATTAACCTGGTCCCTACCCTACCCCAGGCAGCATTAGGCTTGGCTTATGCTGGGTTACACCCTGGAAGTAATTCCAGTCTATGATAGTGCACATACAGTACACACACAAACTATGGGAAATTTAATGGTTTCAAAAAGCCTGAACACCTGTCTCAGGACTGTGGGAGGGAAATGCTGCTATGTGCAAACTCAGGGACAGAGTGCAGGCGAGATGCAAAACCTGCACAACAGGAATAGTTCACAACAGTGCAACTAACTGAGCTCATTCACATGAAAGCTGCCCTCAGTGTGTCTCAGTTATGACATCACATGATGCAGATATGATGCAATACTCAGGGTGGCACCGCCGCCTCGTACTTTCAGGGTCGAGGGCTTGAACCCTGCCTCCACTTGATGGTGTGTGTGTGTGTAATCATGTATAAATGACATCATGGGGACTAAATGTCCTTATAATGCAATAAAAACCTGCCATTTTGACACTGTGGAAACGTTTTTGGTCCCCATGAAAGGAAATTCAATTTTATAAAAATCTGCGAATGCTATCAAAAACCTAAAAATACCAAAAGCCTTGTATTGTGTTTGGGGATAAAGTTGTCATAGTTGGGGTTAGGGTTATGCCCATAGAAATGAATGGAGAGTTCCCAAAAGGACATAGGAGCTGGGTAAGGGTTAAGGTTGTCATAGATAGCATTAGCATTTTTCCCATAGAAATTAATTAGCGGTCCCCACAAAGATATGCTTACAGGTGTGCGTGTGCCCTCTGAAAACCTGGCAACCCATACAGGACGCAGCCCAGCCTTCTGCCCCATGCTACTTAGGACAGGTTGTTGATGACCCTGACAAGTGTGGGTTATTATAATATTGATTCATAACTCATCAGCGCTCACCACGGCCATAATCATAACGGAAAATAACCATACCTGGAATGATAAATGTGGCGGATGGATGTGGCTGTCTTTCCCCCATGACGGTACATGTGTAGTTGTTGCTGAAGGTTTTTATGGTGACTTGGCTGGTGATTTGGATGAGCTGGTTTGAAGATGTGAAATTGGTGAAATTGTCTTTCTCAAGTTTTCTGCCTCTCCCGTCTGTCCAAACCAGTTTGGCCAGTGGGTAGCCTTCTGCTTGGCAGGACAACTCCACCTCATCTCTCCCAGTACTTCTTATGCTCTTCTTAACTGATTGATACGTGGCTACAAAGTGACATAAAATGAAAACGCATGTTTGTTGATCCACTTCTACACAGCATCCATTGCGTCTGTTCTTTGCACGTCTACCACGGTCTGGTTAGGATCGGCTGCCCAATGTGACAAGCACAGTCTACAGAGGACAATCAGGACTGCAGAAAAAAAATCACCGGCTCCCCCCTGCCCACACCCAGGACCAGTATGCCTCCCAAGTCAGAAAACGGGCTGGAAAAATCATTGCTGACCCCTCAGACCCTGGCTACAAATTCTTTTTGCTCCGGTGTGTTTGGTGCTGCATGATCACTACACACCAAAACATGCCAACACATGAAGAGTGTCTAGTGACTCCCCCTCATGCCCAGGAACAGCTAATTGGCTACAGCAGTCACTTAACTTCTGTATAAAATGGTCTTTATTGTACATATCTCAGCACATAATTTTACTGTCCTGTAAATTCATTGTCCAGAAAATATCTGTTCTGTGTTTTTTTATATACTCCAGTATATGTGTATTGTTTTGTGCTAGCACAGTAACTTATCGTATGCTTGTAAATGATTGTCTGTATTTTGTCTGCAAGAGAGTACAACTACCTAAGTCAGTTTCCTTGTATGTGTGAGCAAACTTGGCCAATAAACTTGATTCTTATTCTAATATCATTAAGAGCAATGCTTAAAATGCAGATAACTACACCTGCAATTCTCAGTCAAATGGCTGTTTAAATATTAATAGATGACATACATAGAATGAATTCATACATAGCAAAATTTAACTGATACTGACGTACTTCACTATATTTGGCCTCATGACTCACCTTTTACAGTGAGGGTTGTCTGCTTGTAGTCAGCACCTACCATCTCCACAAGACACTGGTATGTCCCAGAGTCATTTATCCTCAGTTTGTTGATATTAAGCAGAGCTTTTCCACTACTTAAGCTATCTTTCAGTAGTTCTACTCTGCCGCTGAAGTGTGGGTCCGGGAAGCTGAGGTCCTCCTGTCCATTCTGTAAGCTGTAGACGCCCAGTGGGGGCTTCGGAAGGATGCGATGCCAGAATACAGACAGATTAGAGGTGCTGTCCACCGGCGCGAATCTGCACTCCAAACTGACAGAATCATCAAATTCTGCCTGGTAAGATGGGCTAGCCACTTCCACTGTGAACAGACCTAAGAGGACAGTATGCTTCAGTCAGCAATGTTAGTAATGTTAACTGTGTCCACTCACACTCTAAAGCAGCGTTTTCCAATCTGGTCCTCAGGGACCCACAGACAGTCCATGTTTTTGCTCCCTCCCAGCTCCCTGCCAGAGAGTCCATGTTTTTGCTCCCTCCCAGACAGTCCACATTTTTGATCAAAAGTAAAGAAGAGAGCTGGGAGGGAGCAAAAACGTGGACTGTCTGCAGGTCCCCGAGGACCGGATTGGGAAACACTGCACTAAAGAGTAGTACACATCGTAATATTTAAGAATAATGATGTAGCATTTGCTGTTCTATCGAAAAGTGGAGAGATTACATAATTTACTCTTGAGTTCCTATAATGCTGTATATTACAGAAGCAGTATTATATCAAAAGAATAAACCAATATCATATCATACCAAGAACACTTGGCGACAAGACCACTTGTAATAACAAGAGACGGGCCATGTTAATTTCACCTAGAAAAAAAAAGCGTTTAAATATTAAACATTACTTGAATTGTTAAAGAATTAAGTACTGGGAATTCTAACTAAATGTGCAATGTAACAATAAAAAACAAACAATATGAAATTTTCCTTCGCTTGAAATATTAAAAATACACACCACCTAAATCATAACATAACTTTTTTTTGATGTAGCGAAACAATTAGCTAAAGCACTAAATAATAATCATTAGAAGACAGGAAGTTTAACATGGAGATTGGAGAGGTACCCTGCATTTTAAACAAACCAACCCCGTCCACGTGTAACACTTTCACAGCATTGTGGGTAGATGCAGCACCTCCATACCCGCTATATTTGTGACCATCACTAAACCATCAGGGCTCCTGCAGGAAACTTCTAATTCCAAAATAATCATTATAAATTGTAATGTTACATTTCAGTTGAATTAATTCAGTTGAAATACTTAGCAGTGACTCAGTTACTACTGAAGAACAAATCATGAACAAGTTCAGTCCCTACTTAGGATGAGATGTGTCACGATTCATTAATGATGAACAAACAGGAGATTAGTATTTCACTTATGTTACTCATTGCTTCTACCTTCAATAGTTCCTACAGTACTTTCTTCAGTAGTTCACTAAGATTTACAGAATATAATAACAAATTTACAGATATAGTAACAAATACAGTAACGACTTGGGATGAAAGTTGCATCATGATTCATTAATGAGGAACAAACATGACAGTTTGTAACTAACAGTTTGTGGTTAATATATGTGATAAGTATATTACTACAATATTTGTGTACGCGCAAGTAAAGTGTGACCGAAATATCAATAAAAAGGAACAAGTTAAAAGGCTGTATATGTCTGTTTTAAATTATATTGTGAATATAAAAATCGAAAAAAGCTTCAAAACCAGAATTCACAGGATTCCATCTCAAACTGTCAATCGTGGCCCGTCAGTTTGTAACTAAAGCTTTAATGGCACAACAGAAGCCTTATTAAAATATCCATTACAACAATTCGCCCCTACAGGAATTACTTGAAGAAAACGCGGCATGACGCCTCCCATTCAAAAGAATGGCTAGTATTCAACAAACTGTTTTAAAAAGCGTTAGATGGTAGGCCTATATGAAACAATGACTGTCCCACACTACTCCCTCCTGTGGTGTTACGCATCGCGAAGGTAAGTGCGCTACTGTACCTCATCGGACGCCCGCCGGTGCTGCTGTCTGACTACTTGCACTCGGGTTAAATAATAACAATAATGACACGCAGTCGGCGGTACGCAAGCACTTCCTCTTTCAATAAATTCCTGAACTTGGTAAAAACATCCTATCTTGAGGCTTGATTATTGATTTAGGTCTCGAAACTCATCCAGCCACCTTATGACCGTTTATCGGGTACAGCGATGCAGGGGTGAACTGAGGCTTTCAAATTATATATTCGGTTTAGTTATATATAGAAATATATTATAATTATGCTCATGCATATTACATTACAACGATAGGCTCATTTATTCTTCCAGCCATTCCAATTCTACAGCACACGAAAATTTTACTACATAATTTGCTAATAACTACGTTGTTGCCTTTATTTGATGTTTCTGCTACTTCATCGACAATGTAAGGTTAAACCAGAAATGACTAGTCAGGTTATCTATAACAAATAAAACTGCTCCAGTACGGCTGCATAATAATTCAGTTATGTTTGACATTTACTATGCAGTTTTGCAGATAAGTAACAGGAAAAAACGACCGTACGTTTATCTTTTTTAAAAAATCTCATAAGCAAATCAAAACAATACTAAATCGTTTAATCTAAAACTTTCAGTTTCACATTCTCAAATCACATATAAAGCATGTAGTAAATCATTCCAGGAAAAAGAAGTAAGCAACAACGAGTTCGCGTTTATTTTCGGGGACTAACCAGAAGCTGACTCGTCATTTATCGCTGTAACCTTAGTGGCGGATGCGGGAGGATCACGGCGGGTTTCACACTAAATTTACGAACGGGACCCCCCATCGGTATATTTTACCGACTGTCCCTCTTCATAACAGACCATAAGTGCAAATTCCCTCCGCTGTGAGCGGCTCCTCGGCCCCGACACCTCAGGAAGGACTGTGATGACAAGCCCCACGATTCATTACTCATGTGTCTTAAAACCATACCGCGGTTTAAAACCATTTAGATAAGATCGGGCTCTTTTCTCGTTGGCAGACATCCCACCTTAGGGATCTTGATTTTAGGGAGGCAGATGAAGAGCATCCGGGCGAGCGGAGTGCTGGCCATTGCTTGGCTGGTGTTATGATTATACCATGGGCGTAAATTAGTGAGTTGTACCCCCTCGATAATCAAACCCCCTCCCTCACAATAATCGTGTCTCCCCATAAATGGGTGGAGAGCTCAACCCCACCCCCAATGTTCAAACCAGGGTTATGAGTTCCGGTGGTTCTTTTACCCCCGCAGAGTAGCGGAACGACAGATTTATCGGACATTGTGCATCATTGGCGGGTGTCAGGGAGCCGCTGTCAGTTTGCGGAAGTCGGTGGGATATCTGCGTTGGTCATTTCACGTCACAAAAACACTGGATGCCTGACCCGTTCTCTTTCACACACACACACACACACACACACACACACACACACACATTTATTATATGTATTTATTAGAGTGCTTTAATTTAATTTAATTTAATTTAGCTGCACTAATCTTTAGTACTTCACTGTGCTGTTCTTCTGCGTTGTGCAGTAGTAATGTAAGCAATTTCCTTCGGGATTAATAAAGTTTTCTTTATTATATCAGGGCTGTCAACTTTGGTCAACCGGCTGGCGTGAGATTTTCGATTTCAGACAAGTCCGCACACGCATTTACACATATGTGACAGTTTTATTACCTTGTAAATAGTCTGTAGGTTTTTGCAAACTAAAAAACTTTTGATGCCGCTAATTTTAGGTTTATAATGTAATAATATAAATTTGCCGTATATATATATATACACACACACACACACACACAATTAAGATGATTTATGTGTTCTGAAATTACCCAACATCGTATTTTTCCGTCGGAAGTGACTTATTTTTTGTTCCTACTTTCCCAGAAAAATCCCTACTAACAGTAACGATCATGTCTGCATTACTTCCTTGAGCTTCTGCCAGGAGGTTCATACCAAAAATTCTTTGAAAGGAATCTTCAGCTCTACTTCTTACCGTTCTTAGCTATCAGATAGATACCAGGAGAAGCCCTAGTGCAAGGAAATGTATTTCAGCTTCGGACGGTAAGCCACGGATGCAAGGCAGGGAAACCCCAGGATGGGGCGCCAAACCATTGCAGTTTGGCACTTAATCAGTAAAATAGCCTACAAGACGCAATGAAGATAAACGTAGAAAATATGCAGCTGTATAACCGGGTGGAAATTATCCGTCGCTTTTAATGGCAGCGTCTGCTGAAGATGACTGCGGCATTCCTTTTTTTCGTTCCAGAAAAGGTTTTATATACCTGCAGGGCAATTTCGGCAGGGCTACAGGTGCGTCACGCGCGTATGCGGTGGTTTTGCCGAGTTTTCCCCAGCCTCCTCCCGACGGCGGCATTAAAATCTAACTAAAGTTAGAGCTACCCATCCATCTTCTAACTTCTTGTCTGCACAGCATAATACCGAAAACCCTGTAGGCCTAAATGCGATACTACAGTACTACGTAATTCACTGATTTTCGCAATGTCTTATACTCTGGTATGCGGAGGCCATCGTCTGTCCCAGAAAGTAGGCCTACGTCAGATCGCTTCATAAGCATGCGTAATTTCCCACACAGCTGGACTTCGTCTCCTCTAGCTATTTATATGTTTCTTTTCCGTTGATGTTAAGCCAGGATCCAAAGAAAGCGTGTCATTCCTGATCGGCCGTATGACAGTTTGGTTCGGTTCTCCCGTCTTGCATGCCCATTCCATGAGGCTCCTGGCGCACAGTTTTTATGCTGCCAGAGGAAGTTTGGAACTCTGAAGTTACTGAGACAACAGAGCATTGGTGACTTTCACGCACTGTGCACCTCAGCGCTCGGCTGCTTTACGCGGTCAACATTACTTGGTCTATCACTTTGTGGGTGCGTTTATGTTGTTCCTAAATGCTTTTAAATTAGCAATAATACATAGTGATGGGACATGCAATACCGAGACTATACTAGTCCCAAACACTTAATTGGTCGTCTGGGTGATCGAGCTAATAACATAGCGTGCAATGAAAAATTGACACGTTGGTAGAACTTACTCAAAAAAACTTAAACGCACAATTGTCAGGTTCACAATTTGTAAAGCGGACCAGTTTATGGTCTGCACCTGCTCCGATCATCCAGGGTTGTCAACTTTAGTCAGCGGACTGGAATAAGATTTTCAATTCGAGACAAGTCTGTACACACATTCACGCGCATTATTTACATGTATGTAACAGTTTAATTACCTTGCTAATAGTCTGTAGGACTTGAAAACTACCCCACCACTTTTGATGTAGCTAATTTTAGGTTTATAATGGAATAATATAGATTTGCCGTAAGATTCCTTGCATGAGCGTGAGAGTCCTAAAGCATGAAAGTCACACCAGATGCATGAGATATGGCAATCCTAAATATCAAGTATTGGTGATGTCATCCCTCCATTTTCTGTAACTGATTGTTTCGGGTCTGAAGTGTATCCCGGAGGCTACGGGCGCAAAGCGGGGAACAACCCAGGATGGGGCACCAACCCATCACAGGGCACAATCACACACTATTCACTCATGGTGATGATTCACTCATAAGTAATTTCAAAATATAAATTAAATACATTAAAAGACGCAGACATTCTCTATATTGATTTTGAAGACAACTGAAATAGTTGAAGTACATGTTAGATAAGTGCATGAGCACATATTTACTTCAGATCACTGGTACCGTGACTATCGTTGTCCAACAGTCGGGAAGAACACCTTATTAAAAGCAGCTGCTGGCGTCGATGGTACAAGTTTCAGAAATATACATAATTTTGATTTCACACATAAGCTTAAGGTCTTAGCAATACATTTCGATTTATAGTGTTTCTGCATGTACTTTAGATAGAAAAGCTTGCAGATTTTTGGAAAAAGAAAACATTACCGAAAGACAATTTTTCTGTAAGATGCAACTTAACTCCTAAACTACACCAAGACTGCAGGTTTTAAACACAGTTTGCCTAACAAACTGCTATATATACACCGGGCTGAACGAGGGTACCACGACTGGGTTAACAGAATTCGAAAACACACGGTGACAAAGGGCGAGCTGCCCGGCTTAGGGTCCCGGCCGCAGTCCCGCTAATGCAGGCGGACAGTTGCGCTCTCTAGCCCCTCCCACCGTGACCCCGGAAGCCCCCATTGCCTCATCGCAACCTGCAAGTCCGTGTAATCAATTATCGATACGCCCTGTTCTGGGATACGGCGCGTTTGTTTCAACGTTTCCTTAGGAAACATAATTTTTCAATAACTAGGAAAACCAAAAGGTACGTTATTACCCACAAATTAAATGATCGTAAATATAGGTAAGAACCCAGTTAGGTTACTGATATAATGTGGATGCCTTACTGCCATTTTCACAGACGGCCTGTGTACAAAGAGCAGAAATAACCATCACATTTTTTTCTGGGCATTGCTATCTTTACAGCTAACTAGCTAGCGGTTTTAGGTAAGGACCCGGCATTAGTGTATAGTAGGCGGATTTTATAGCCATTTATCTGAATGTGAAGCTGTCACTTTAACAGTCTTAGCAGAAACGGTGACCTAGTTGGCTGTACAGAATGTAAAGTTTAATTCCTTTATTTGACCTTACTATAGTTATGCACCGATTAGCTGTGTTGCCTGCGAGGTGCACCATTAGTTCTCTCTTCACTCTTCTACTTCTGTCTTTTGTTGAGACAAGTCCAACATTGATCCCAAGTTCAAAATTGTAGCCAGTGTCAGAGCGTTATTTTAGGTGCAGAAAATAGTAATTCGGGCAATCTAGGTGTTTCGTTTCCGTTAGCCATCGGATTGTCATCTTTCCCCGTTTCAAACGATTGTGTCCCTCGATGCATTTGAGAGGTTGAAGAAACATACTGACGTATAATCGAAAGCCGTATTTGTACACTAGGGTTTTTACAAAAGGTCAGTATTCCTGTTTTAGAATGGGATCTTATACGTTTAACTTACAGCGCCAATACTAAAACCCTTATTAATGTAATTATTTTAGAAGCCTGAGCTCAAATAACACCGGCCATTATGGAAAAAAAGATCACAATTGGTATTTTGAATCTGCAGGATTATAGATGGATAGTTGACTGTATTTCTAGATCTGGTTTGTTCATTTAAACTTTCTGAGACTTTGCATTACCCATAACATTCTTGACGGTGCAAGATACTGAACCGTGGACAGTATAGTAAAACTAAATGTTTTTGTATTACACTGTCAGAGTGATTTTGATTGAATTATGTTTCTTTGATTTGTACAAATTTTCTTTTTTTCAATTGTGAAGAGAACAATGGGATTCTTCATGTCTAAGTCCATGGAACAGAGCATGAAAAAACAGCAGGAGTTTATGCTGCTCAATGGTAGACTTCAGGTAAGAAACCTGAAATGAACATGATCAGCATGCATTCATTAATGGTCATTAATGGTAATACAACCTCCAGGATGCTTGTGGCTTTCCAGATTGCCAGTTTACCTAAATGCTCATATGAGTCTGAAATATCCTTGCTGCATCTGTGTTGGCAGGGAATAAACGTTTATTAAGGATTTTACTCTGGCCTCTCTGAAGCTTTTTAAACTGGTTAGACCCCTTTATATCAGTCTGCTGTTGACATCCTCCTCTTTTTAGCCACCTTAGGGTAATTTGTAATATTCTGTTCAAAATAATTCAGATAAACCCAAGTGAAGAAGCTTTAAGGGTCCAACAGCCCCAGGGCCAGAATCATTCTTTCATCCATCCATCCATCCATCCATGCATCCATCCATCCATGCTATTAATCGAGTACAGAGTCTAAGTAACTCTGGAGCCTGTTTCAGTAGGCATAGGGCAAAAAGGCTGTGATAGGGCTCACATACTGTGGGGGAATTCAGAGACACCAGTTACCTTATAGCATGTTTCTGGGAGGGTGTGATGACACAGTCCTAAGCACAGAGATCTCGTGCTGCTCATTATCCACTTATGACACAGACGGAATTAATTTTGCTTTACGCTTCCTTATGCATTAATTAATGCTGTAACTTGCATGGATCTTCTGAAAGCAACTAATACAATCCATTAATCATGTGTAGCTGTCATTCCTAATAAAATTACAACCTTTAAATCTTGTATTGAAATGCACTGAAGTACATTGAAGTCCACAGGCAGTCAAATGCAGCCATCCCCCACCCCCTGAATGAATGTTTCTGGGAAACAGTATCCATCCCCCTCAATGACTGTCTTTTATACGGACTAACATACTGCGCTCATTGCACTAAGTCACCCGTTCTATAATACGATGACTCTCTCTTTTTGTGTGTTTTATTCTCTTATTTATTACTTCTATGCTGCTGTTTATTACTTCTATGCTGCTAAACCGTTTTTCACTATTTCTGTAATAGTGACAATAAAGATCTATCTATCTTATCTTATCACTTGTTGAAGAAGGAGGGAGAAAAAGGAAGGCTGACATTTGCAAACAAGCGTGCTGTTAAAATTACTCGTATATGAAATTCTTTGATTAAGGAAATGTATATCCTGTTAACTGTAACTGTCCAGTTAATTGCACACTGGCTACAATATTGGAATGAGAATTGCAGAAAAAAATCTGTTTTTATGTAGGGGAGTCTAGAAGATACAGTATTGGAGATATGGTTTTTATAGTTATCATTCATAATTAGACTGACATTTCTGCCTCACTCATTATGAGTTTCATTGCTGTTATGATTATCACGACCACCATATCTATCACCATAATGGATAAAATATCTGCTTTGTCTTTGCTTGGCAGGATAGTGTGTAAAATGTGAGTTTTATTAGAAGTGTTAAACAGTGGTACTCTGTACCAAGCGAAAGATATTTCCTCATTTTGTGGGTTGTGCATTTTTGATTGATCTTTGCCCGTGAGACACTCACCACTGGTAATCTATATTACATTGCTGCTCTCAAGGCAGAGAACTTGACAGACTTATTAAATGCCTCTAAGGTGTTGCTCCACTTTTCTTCCTTTCCTCCATAAATCGAGCAAATAATGATTAATACTTTTTGGTCCATTTTATAAAGCCTGCTACACGTATCAGTGATGCTTTGTTGAGGTCATACTGTATGTGTGAGTCAAGCTTTTTTTAATCCTGATGATTATCTTTATGACGTAATTCACGAGATCTGCAAAGACGCTAAAATGTATTGGATATGGCCCTGTGACGTGTATAAGAGCTTTTCATTATAAACATTATTTTAGAAAGAGAAACAAAGATAATGTTCCAAAGTCAGCGCCGTCTGCTGCAAACAGCCGTCTTATGAAAGGACTGAAATTTCTGATGTTGTAATGTGGGCGATGGTTAATCGTTAAGCATCAATGAGCATAATTAAAATTAATTTGGCGTTTTTAAATGGCCCTGGTTGTGTATGCCAGCCAGCCCTCCCTCACATTACCCTGTCACACAAACTGCTTTTGGGGACATTTTCTTTCAGTTCGCATCAGTCAAAGTCCAATCATTGTCCGCTATTTGACTAAATGGGATCTCATCTCGACACTTTCGAGAGACCAGCCCTCTGGAGCGTCAGTGGTGGGACAGAGACTGACTCATCCCGTCTGGACACAGTGCCACGTAATGGCATATTAATGTGCCCTCTTAGGGACTCTTGAAAATTGTATGGTGTGCGGGCTGCCGTCGCATCGGGTTGTATGGGTTTCGTCAGCCGTCAGCAAACACAACGGCCATCATTTCGCTCCGCTGGTAAAATGAGCATCATCCACTGACAACCGGGAAAAAAAAAATCCACTTTCAGTGCTAAGTGAAACGTGATGATCATGGGTAGTTTCTGTTATTAATGAAAAATACACTCTTAGACTTATAATTTCTTAAACTAAATAATTGTCATATTTGTTGTTCATCACTAAGGCAAATAACTTACAACACTGGTCTGTAATACAGTCTGCACTAAATTAATAAAACATAAATATGTATTCTTCAGCTTTCTTAATTTTGCCCCAGTCTTTGTGTGTTATATATGTCATCAAGCGCCTTTGCATCCCCCATCTTGCAAAAGGTAGAGCATGTTTACAGATGCGATGTAGCAGAGATGTGCAGGAAGTTTGGCTGGATGGAGCAGGGACCGGTTTATCCATGGAAATGGGGGCCAGCTGATCTTTGTATCGTGCGAGTCATGGACTGACATCCAAGGCGGACCCTCTGCTTTTTGCTCTCTACTCTCCTGGGGTGCATTTCTTTTGTTATTCGATTATAATTCTCAGTCTTTGACTGATAGGTACCCACTGGAAGAGTCTGTTGGGCGACCTTTGACCTTCCCAGAAATTAAGTTGTTGCACCTTTCACACCAGCCATTTGCATAAGGCTCATTTGTGTGCGTGCATGGGTAGAGTTTCATTTTCACTTCCGTAACCGTTATTCATTCTTTAACCTTTCTACGTCATATTTCTCCACACGCTCTGTACCTGGAGCACAACTCAATAACCGAAGACCTGTGAGACAATGTGCCGGTCAATGTATTCTCTTACTTACGAGGATGATGGATGAACAGTCCGAACCTTAAGCAATAAACAGGAAACTCGCTTAACAAAAGCCCACTTGAACTTTCACTGGTTCATTAAAAATGAGCAAAAACATCTAAATGTCTGACTATGACCAGGGTTTGTGACCCCAGGACTCCATCCCAACTTCTCATAGCGAGGAAGAAAGGAGTGGAATGACTAGTTATTCACAAATAGAAGAATGAAGGCTGCTTTGCTACTAACTTGTGCGTGTGGATGTTAACTTCTACTTTAAAACTGATTCACGTGGTAATAAATTAACATTATATAAGGACATAAACACTAGTGGAAAACAATTCCTCTTTTAAAAAGTATATTTAAGTTTTATATCACAGCAATAACTCTCGCAGTACAATCATAGGTTAAATAAACAAAAGATTGTTTGAAAGGCATCACTTTACCTCTGATTTGTGTTCAGTATTACTGCAACGACTTTGTTTTTTTTTTGGTCAATGACACATCAGCAAAGGCTGTGAAAGATAAGATACAGAGCCCTTCCTATACGATAATTCACAGGTGCTATAAGGTACATGGTCATTTGAATATACATTGGTATCATTCCTTTATACAAGGCTCCTGTGTAAATCAGTAATGTCACTAAAGCCTGGATCAGCCGACTGATATTAATTTTTTTTCGCTTACACAATATAAATGCCTTAGGATGTGTGTAGCTGCACAGCTCTGTCTTCCTAATCTCTTTAAAAGATGGCATGATTTCTTCTGGTATTTGAACAAATGATGTTCATAAAAGAGGTATTAAGGTCTTTGTTAACTTGTTAGATTACAGAGATCTGTGATAAAGTAAGATTCTGAAATCTCAGCTTTAGTGGTTCTTCTGTTTGGGAAATTTTGAGGTGATGCACGACATGCTTCATTCCAGCTGGAACGCCAGATTCTGATGCAGAACCAGATGAGAGAGAGGCAGATGGCCATGCAGATCGCCTGGTCCAGGGAATTCCTCAAGTACTACGGCAGTTTCTTTGGCCTTGCTGCCTTTGGCCTCTCCGTCGGGTGAGCACATCAAGCGGGCTTCTGTATTCTAAAATAGTGGGAAAGATCAAAATGTGTGTGGTACAGCTAACCCAGAATATAAAACCTCTGCAAAATGCAAATAAATATTTTAATAATGACTCACAAATTTGTGGTTTGTACCTACAGTACATTTAATGGATGTGATTCTATATCATGCCTTCATAAGGTGTGTTGAGGTAGGGTTAAGATGGTCTTAATATTGGTTAATAAATGTCTCGTGTTGTATGGTAATTTTCCAGGTGCACTGAGACAAGTTGTTTACCAATCGTACATTACTGATGCAAAAACAGAAAATTGTGACCGATTCATCATAAAACAGTAAAAGGCCTCATATCCGGCATTCAGGTACCCAGCATGCTCAAGTACCTGGCAACATTCACAAGGAGAAATGACACTACTCTATTAAAAACACAAAAGATAAATTCCAAAAAAGGAAAGCGTTGCACAATACAAATGTAAGTTCCTGCGCCGGCCTATGGGAATAGCACATTTCAGTAGTCTTTCCACTTGTTCCGCCGTTGTGTACCTGGCAATCTTGTGTCATATTGAATCTCAAACTTTATTAGTGCTTGTATATGAAAGGATTATAGCAAGCGTAAAACGTGTTACAAATCAGTGTTTTTCAAGGGTTAACATTCAGCTGTCCGGAAAATTCAATCATCTGGCTGCGTCTCCGTCGCGATGTAAGAGCATATGGGATCTTTTACTGTACCACGTCCTTCGGTGTTATCTGCTTTGTTCATCGCTTCCCTGCCCAGATGATGTGCCGTTCATACTTCCGAATAGTGCTTACATGCACGAAAGCGCGTCGTAGGTTCCCTACATGGACATGCTGTAAGGTAACCTTCTCTTGTCCGCAGCGCTATGAAGCGGAAGAGCCCTGGTCTCTTCGTCCCCATTATTCCGCTGAGCTTCATCTTGGCCTACCAGCTGGACATGGCCTACGGGAGTCTGCTGCAGCGCATGAAGAGTGAGTGCAGGGATGTGCAACCTGCTGCATGTCAGCGAGTAATGCAGGGATGTGCAACCTGCTGCATGTCAGCGAGTAATGCAGCTAGGAAAACCTTAAGTGTATCATCTCTGAAATCTCACTAACGGACATGTGCGATGGTCATTCTGTTACTTCCAGAATGTTAAAGGATCTAGTGCTGAAGTTACTTCATCGGTTGACCCCTTCCCTCCATCTCTGATTGCAGTTAGTCCCAAGAAATAGTGTAATATTATTGTGCCTTAAAGTTTTGGGTAGGAAATAATCTTGTTTGGGTCATTTTATATAGTTTCCATTACCTATTATTCCATTGTACACTGACCCTAATAGCATATACCCAGAGATAGTGCTGGCAGTTTTAAATTACCTTGAGCAGTAGCTCTGTCACTCTGGTTTCAGATGAGTTTGTTCGTATGCTTGAGGATAAAGGATGTTCTGCTCGAGCCTCCGTGTGTCTTTCCAGGTGAAGCGGAGGACATTATGGTGACAGAGCACGCCCGCTTAGAGCTTCCACACGGGACGCCGACCTTTGAGGCCATCGAGAAAGCACGGAGAGCCCAGAGCGCCTTCTTCCTGGAGAAGTGAGCTGCTCACAGACGTCGCCGGCCCTCCTGTGGGTTTGGTATCAGCCAAAATGTCAGGAACCATGTAACACTAATTTATTCGTGATTATGGACGTATGCATTTCATAGCAGCTTTGGGGGTTCAGTGTCACCCCGGGAAATAAATAAAAGCAGAGCTGCCTTCTATCTGTCATCAACACCCGTGGAACACACAGTCTGTCGGTCTGAATCATCAGGAGTCACAGACACCTGCCCATCTACTTATTTGACTGGTCTCTACCTAAAAATTGATGTATATGTATTTTAACATTTGTACAATGAATCAGTCCAATCTGTCATTTGTCAGTTTTGTTATCATAACAACCCCCCCACCCAGTATATACTGACATTCGACTTTTTTGAAGAGCACTTTTAAATTTTTTTTTTTTTTTTTTTTTTAACTATTGTGGCCAAACTTCATGCAGGTGTTAATGGTTTCTAAGATGATCCCAATAAATCACTTCATGCTATAGGCATGTATGTATGTGATATAAAAGAGTGTTTTGAACCAGTAATGATGTGCATCTCTTGATTTTATTTTGTGAATTATGTTGAGATTTGCCTGGAGCTTTACATGTCAAGTAAAATTGTCTTTGAGACAGCAGCAAGAGTGAAATGTCTCTTGTATCTTTATAAGATACTTTTTTAAGGACTTAAACGCAAAACTGAAATCCGAGTTTTGCAAGAATTACTTGTAGTTGGCTAGCAGCAATAATATGAATATGAAATAAATATACTGACGTCAACCCGATTTTAACTCCATACGTCATAACTCATTTTAGACTTTTTCCTATTATAAATCTATATTGTGTATAGTAAGTAAACGTGTTCCACTGTAATTGGTAAATGATGGTAAGGCAAGGCGGTTCCTGTTCAAGTTCAGGTGGGGGCATTTTTTGAAGTGGTCATTTCTTTAAAGAGGAGGCGGGGGTTCCGGTTATTTTAATACCAGCCTAAAGTGACTCACGGGACTGCGAATAAAGACCTATATAAGGTGCTCGATATACCGGACAGAAGACGGACATAAGTATCCCTGAAGTGGAGATCATGCTTAGGCTTATGTCTGTGGTTCTCCTGAGTCTGTGCCTAAGCGGCGGCGCGCAGGGCGTCGGCGGCGCTGCTCTGGTCAGAGACTACGGGGTGAAGCTGTGCGGACGGGAGTTTATCAGAGCCGTGATCTTCACCTGCGGAGGGTCCCGGTGGAGACGCACGGGCGCCGGCGGCGGCGGTAAGCGCGGAGCCCGCCTTAAGGCAGCGTGAGAAAGCCTCTCCTTTATTTCGCTGATGATAAAAAAACTTCTAATAGAGTTTACCGCATATTATGATTTATTATTTAAGTAATATGACAGCTGTAGAATTTTTGCACCTGAACTTTCTTTTAATAAAACGTGACTTAGATAAGGACATATGGTCAATTATAACTATTCACCCATCCATTCGTCCATGCATGTCCATGTTCGCCGTTATTTCTATCAAAAATTATGAAACGCGAAAGCCGTCATAAATGATCACGTGGTTTCGCAATTACGATTAAAAAAAAATACTGACTTAAAATACCAATTAAACGATTAAGTATAAATAAGCGGATTACTGACACATGGAACAATTGGGCTGCTGAACGGTAATTCATTCTAGCCGTATTATATAAAACTTTCTTTTGGATTGTAAAGATATTTCTGTAGAAATACTTTCATATTAAAGTCACATTTACTTATACAAAATGCGGTGCTATGAAAATCTGTGCGTTGAGAAAAAAGGAGAAATTTACCAGCAATTTTCCCCTAAAATGTACAAACAAACAGCGAGATTTTGTTTTACGAAATTCACCATCTTAAGTGAGATCTGCAAAACTGATAATTATTATTATTATTATTATATTGACAGTATTATTATTCTTGTGTTTTAATCGCCTGATTGCAATTAAGTGTGTGTGTGTGTGTGTGTGTGTGTGTGTGTGTGTATCCCGCCACCCCCCCGGAGGACAATTTTTCATTTCTATGGCATTAGGTGACACCACTCTCCCACCCTACCATGCTACCGCCATATCCAGACCGATTCTGGTGAAAGTTCGTAATATACGTGTGTGTGTTTCTGTCTGTAAAATGTGTGGCCAAATCAGGGGGTTAAACAACAGGAGTTTAATACGCAACGATAAAGGAGCCCTAACTTTTTCAAAGTGAGAGGTTTGGTGCTGGAGAGTGATTTGTTCTGTGTATCTGTATACTTGGAGAAGGTTTTGCCATTTGTCTTGTTTTCCAGTTTAGGAGGATAGTATTTTGGCAGTAGCTAAGGATGATGAGATGGGTTTTGAATGTTAGATCGTTTTTTTTTTTATTGAATGACCTCCCAGTAAGCAGGGGGATGGAGATGGTGGAATACTACAGTACAGAAATTCTGTTAATGACTTTTTGCCAGAAATGTTGAATAGGAGGGCAGAGCTAGGTAGAGTGATAATAGGCATAGTGTTTGATAGTTGGATATCACGGCTGGAAAACATTCATACTTCATTATAGTTCATCCAGCTAATCAATGAAAGTTTTGCATCTTTTGCTCTCTGCAGCTCCTTTCCCGGAGACACCATACAGTGACCCATCAGACACTGAAGGAAACCTGTCCTGGCCTCAGGCCGTATCGGCAGAGCACCCCGGTAGGCCTGCCTTCTCCCTCCTGGATGTCCTCAATGTGCTGGGAATCTCGAATGACCGCGACCCCGAGGGAGCTCTGGACTCAAACGAGATCGGCGCGGGCGGCTGGCCGGCTGAGACCGGCCCGGTGAGGAGCCACAGGTCAGCCCGGGCGTCGTACCCTAACAGACGGAAGAGGAACTTTTCCTTGGGCTTGGCGGGAATGTGCTGCAACCTCGGCTGCACCAAAAATGACATCGGCCGTTTGTGCTGAAGCGGGACATGCTGTCGCGGTGGGACCCTGTGCCAGGAAGCCATTCTTGCGCTCTCAATATCATTCATTCCTTTTTTTTTTTTCTTTTACTTTAAATAATCAGGGAAGATTGTAGTATTAATGCAATGTCTCCGGAATGTATCCAATTTAGACATTTTTTTGTTCAGTTAACAAATATCAAATGTACAACTGTAATCCTTCAGTTGTAATTTATGGTACAAATATCAAATGTATTATTAAGACGTCGGAGTGTCAGGGAGCTGAAGCACCCTCCTCTTCTGTACAGACGAATAAAAAGCTTTGTCCTGTAAAACCTGCCACATTGTATCTGGATGACTAATGTCACACTGCCTTGGGGAGCGTCTGAACGAATTACGATAAGTAACCAAACCCAAAGTCATGATAAATGTAAACATTTATGATTATTAAATATCAACAAGAAATGGCCCCTGACAAGGTACGGCTTTCTGTTGCCTTCCACTGTACAAAAAGACAGCAGCCAAAAATCAAAACACAGTCAAACTGACTCTGTTATTGAGATTCATGACATAAAGGCCTAGTTCTTAATTTACAAGGCTGTGTACTGTACTGGAATCAGGTACACTGTTCTGTACACCTAAGTTTCTGCAACTAGACAAATATTAGAAAATATAATTAATCGAACTCAGCCATCCTTGGCTAATATTAGAATGCATATAGCTGTAACTATGTTTTCCCTCTGCTGTGCCTAATCTAATCGCCATACAAAGATTCTGAATTCCAAGGACAGACGGATTATCAGGTAGTCATCTATATTGTGAAATCTAACACTAATTATAAGTCTTAATGTTTGTACTGCATAAATATACCTTTAAATCTCATTCGGGTCAAATTATAATGTTGAAATATAAAAATATATCAATACATTTCAAAATGGCACAGAAGATTATTTCTCCTTATTTAAAATAGATGTATTTTTCTTACCAAACCACAAAACTGACACATTAGAATACATGCAATTCCATAATTGTGTCGATACCTCTGACGTCACATTATTATATGGATGAAAGACAACAACCCAAATGACTGGCTTTGGCCTTGTGGACCTTTTTTATAACTGACACATACTGATAATTGGGATTTAACCTAAAACATCTCATATGTAACTGGATCTGGATTAAATCTGCTTTTTCATGTGCCATATACCTCAGTTTTTCCTATCTTCTGTATTCTTCTGCATTGAATCATATCGAGTTTTCCACGGTCACGATGAAAAATAATGATCAAAACTTTCACTGCTATATCACCATAAGAGAGCAACAACTGCTAACAATTATGGGAGTCATTATAAAAAGTGTTTCAAAAGACAATATTTTCTCAATCTCATAAAGCCAGTCACCACTGCCACCATCACCATCACCCTCACCATCATCACCCTCACCATTATCACCATCACCCTCACCATCAACATCCTCACCATCATCACCCTCACCATCATCACCCTCACCATCATCATCACCCTCACCATCATCAATCTCACCATCATCATCATCACCATCACCCTCACCATCATCACCATCATCATCACCCTCATCATCATCACCCTCACCATCATCATCATTATCACCATCACCCTCACCATCATCATCACCCTCACCATCACCGTCATCATCACCCTCACCATCACCGTCATCATCACCCTCATCATCATCATCACCATCACCATCATCACCCTCACCATCATCACCATCCCCGTCATCACTATCATCACCACCATCATCACTTTCATCATCATCATCTACAACAACATCAACATCTACCTTGTTGAAACTACAGAAACGCCCATTCATGTGCAGGGTAGTCGTCACATGCAGCTTGCATATTATGGCCAGTCCCAGGTTAGATCCTGCTGTAGATGCACTGAGCAAAGTATTTCACCTGAAGTCCTTCAGTTGTTCCAATGTGTAGACTTAACACTTTGCCAAGGTTCCGAATTAAGCAAAATGCACATCCACAAGTGTGGATTTCTCAGTCTGCTAAAAGCTTAATCTTGTTCATTGCTCCCCACAGACATTCCACATTCAGATCTTGAGAATACATTCTGGAAGAACATTCCAAACAATAAGTTATTGTGCTGCAAAGTTAAACCAACAGTGCAGGAATTTAATGCCACCAATTTCACGCCACTACAATTGATGGGAAGGTGACGCGTCATAATGTTTAAACAGACCATGGTCTGCTCAGTCTCACTAGGGAATTCATCCCTAATGCACCAGATTTCTTAGACAGTGCAGTTGATGCAGTTGCTGTGAGTGACTAAGTTACCCAACAGGAAATATTTTCCATTCCAAGGTATGAAAATAAGATTAAGTGCATATCAGGTTTAGTGGATTTCTTCATAAACAAAGTGTGCATCTATTAATAGTTAAAATGAAGATGATCAGCATTTGAACTGCTCTATGCAAAAAAGTACTTGGAAGTCTCCTGTCACAATACATAGATTATACAGATGAACAAAATTGTACCCTTTAAAAATGACCATTTTTTAATCTGAAATTTTCCGTATTACAATTAAGATATTACAAAATTAGAGATGAATATTTTAAGCAAAACATTTTTTCCATTTACACAAACTGCCTAATTCTCAGATGAAACCAATGTCTTATTTTGTCTACAAAAAATAAAGCTTCCTCTGTATATATTATCTGTAGAAAAATATAGATATATATTTTTCTCCCTGTAAATCTTAAAAGAGATGCGTGATGTAAAGGTCAGCACTGCTGCCAAAAACGTGTTAAAAAAATAATGAGACATATAATTCCCCTGAAGTTTCCATACATCTTATGTATGTCACAGCACATTTCCTGCAGAGTTTCTCGTTTTGCTTCTTGTATCTCGCTTCAGCTGCGGGAAACGGCACGGCGAAGGGGCGGGCGCACACGCGCTCAGCCACACGCATCAGCATTTCAATGCACGCGACAGGAAGTCCATTCCTCTCTCCTGAGCTCCTGCACAGCTTCTCTCTCACATCTAATCTGTAGCAGTGCTCAAAAACAAGACGCATACGGCATGGTTGCCATTCCGCGCTCATAAAAAAGAATTCTGTTTTTTCCCCTCTATTGATACTTGGCTATGCTGTGAACCATTTCATGTAGTCAACCAAGTATGTTCTATCTAATCAGACCACAATCTTTTTTTGTTTGGATATCAGACACGCAGTCAAATTAGCTGTTTATCAAAGCTTTGGCTATATAAAAAGATGAATAAAAAGAACAGAAAATAAATCATTTTACAGAAAAACATATCATCATCACATAATCCATTCCCTGCCTCCAGGTGTCGTTTGTGAAATTCCTCCCTCTCCTAAGATAGAGGTTATCTCAGCAGGTTACTGTAGCTCTTATCTCAGTAGGGTGGGTTAGTTTTTCCTTTGCAGTCCACGTTAATAAAATAAAAAGCTATTTATCTCACTAACTCCAAGAAGTTCTTACTAATTTTCTTCAATCTTCACTTCCTTCCCGTGAAATAAATGCCTGGCGAAGTCCAGACGATATCACATAGTTTCTTAAGGACGTGCGACTTCCCCTAAAATACTTTGACCCGGTGTTGCAAAACGCACGCAGCCTGGCGTCCTCCCAAAGCCTGCCTCGACGACGCTCCGAAGTTCAGGAGACGCCACATCATGGGGCGCTATAAACAAGCACGCAGCAGCCATCTGCTCTGTGACCCTTCAGAGCACCCAAGGGACGAGCTCAGCTCTCTTTGCTGTCCCGAATCACATCCACACTCTGAGCCAACTTCCTGAAGGTTGGCCTCAGGCAGGGGTCGCCGTTCCAGCACTCTGTCATGATCCGGTGGATCTAGAGGCAGGTACACAAGATTGAGAAGGATAATTCAGCACCTTCGTCCATTTTAGGTCTGTTTCATAGCATGCTGACATCCTTGGATGGGTCCCTGCAGCCAGCAGAACTCCACTGGTCATGGATGTCTTACCTCTGTAGGACACCCATCTGGCAAGGGCAGCCTGCTACCTTCTTTGAGGAGCTCAATCAGGTGGTACACAATCATCTGGCCCTGCTTATCGCTTCCCATCATTCTCATGAACACCTGGAGCAAAGCCAACAAAGGATGGACTTACTGGTTTATGTAGCAACCCAGAAGATGATTGGCAGAGTGAAATTATGCTACACAGAATGATCTATCCCACTAATATTAAGGAACAAACTAGAAATACTATTGGAAAAAAATATATATTAAGAAAAACCAGTTTCATAAAGGCAACCACATATTTGCTTTGGCTGTCTTATGGAAATCAGATTGGAAGTATTAAAACCAGGAAAAAATGCTTCACAGAAGCCCGAAACTTACGGCTGGTGGGCTGTTGTTCTTGTTGCTGTGGGTGAAGAGCTCGTACAGGACAACTCCGAAGCTCCAGACATCAGAGGGTACTGAGAATTTGCTCTCTGTAAGAGATTCGGGGGCATACCTGCAGTAAGACACACACGAGGTCAGGACCTTAATGCACCAGCCGGGACACAAAAGGAACCAAAAAGAGAAACGTCAGCATCAAGAGAACCATGTCCATCAGCTTCAGTCTGCACTCAGCTCTCATCACACATCGGTGCCGAAAATGCTAATGTATATAACGTAACAGAATAGACAGCAGCCCAGTAGCTAATTAGCGGCGGAGCAGTAAGGCCTCCTCACCAGAAGATGGGGCTCTCGCCAGGCTCCTTCACTGTATAATACTCCTTGTCTTGGGGCAGCACTTTGGTCAGACCGAAATCCCCAATTTTCACCCTTAGTTCACTCTCCACAAGGATGTTGCGGGTGGCCAGGTCCCTGTGGATGTACCGTTTACTGGCCAGGTAGTCCATGCCCTGTATGCAAAGCGGAAATCATTTACGTTTTATTTATTTTGCAGACGCTTTTATTCAAAGTGACATACATTCTGGAGAGAAAGTAGGGTTAGGGCTGATTTACACTTGATGCTCACAATGCATACACATCAAGGCCACCACGCGTTTTCTGTGTTCATTCCAACTAGGGCGAAGGGCCTCACTTAGGGGCCCAGCTAGAGCAAAGGGCCTCGCTCAGGTGAAATTGGTCTGCCAGCTCTGAGATTTGAACCAGCGACCTTCTAATCACAGGCGGAGTGTCAAAGGTCAGGGAAACCAGAGTAGAGGTGAATGTAGATCGCACAACAATACTGGCTATTCCTACCATTCTCAGTATCCATACAAAACACAAACATACAAAATATAACATACGGCGATCAGTTTCAATTTTTCTAGAGCACAAAACAACATTTACTAAAACATAAATGGTGACAATATCATGCCTTGCATATTTGGGAGGCGTAGTGGAGAAGCTTCTTGTGGTCGATGCGGTCTTTATTCTTGATGAGGTAATCTCGCAGGCTCCCAAACGGCAGGTACTCCATGACTAATCTCAGGTTCCTCCGCCCTGAAACAAAAAAAGGAGAAGAATGATTTGAGGACTGAAGTACAGACCTGAGGAAAATGTTTCTTTTCCTTTCATTGGAAAGGCAGGGGAAAAACCAACTCATTGTCAGAAGTTCAACAGGTCACTGAAACCTTAACATTTTTTTCTCGGCTGAAGCGAAAAGCACCTTTAGAACAGACAGGAACCTGAAAACTAAAAAAACAGGAAGACCTCTCCTGTGGCACACAAGGGCCTTAGAGAAATGTCTGGCAGGATTTCATTTTGAGGTTTATCCCTGAAATGACAAACTCTGGACTCCTTTCTTGTTCCAGTGGAGCCGGGTTGTGTCAACTTTCACATTAAATCATCATCATCATTACATTGTTTAAAAAAAGCATCAGTGTGCTACTCTGATCCATTTCGGGTGACTTCTGTGCCTCTGTGACAGAATAGCAGACAAAGGATCAAATAAAGAATCACATAGAAAATAATGAGTGGGTCAGATCACTCAGTAATTTATGAGTGAGGTTACAAACTATATATATAAACAAAGGGGGCAGCGTGTGCCTGTAATCAGAAGGTCGCCGGTTCAAACCCAGCCTCAGCACGTCTGTGGGTCCTTGAGCAAAGCCCTTAACCCCCAGCTCCCTGGGCGCCCCAACAGGTGGCTGCCCTTCGCGGACAGCTTACTCTACAATGAGCAAGTTGAGGGAGGCGTAAAAAGAATTTCCCCACAGGGATCAATAAAGTATCAATTATATTAGTTACAAAAGGTTTTGAGAAACACTAATTAATCTAGGAATGATCTTAAGTACAAAATAACAAAATGCCTCGCACGCTCCCAAAGTTTTTGGAAAACACACCCCTGAGAATGTACCCATATTTTTCAAATGATTCAGGGTTATTATATAATTAGGGCTGTCAAATGATTAAAATTTTTAATCAGATTAATCAGAATTTTCAGTGGATTAATCAGGATTAATCACTA
>JAODLC010000123.1:17641109-17654383 GCA_026781145.1 Hippopotamyrus pictus | reverse complement strand
ATTCCCAGGGCGGCCCAGTCCCCCCCCCCCCCATTTAACCTCTAGGCCCCCCCACCCCCCCCCCCCTGTAAAATCTCTAGTCTTGGACAGTATATAATTTCTAATACTGTCATATTATCCATATGTTATGCCATGGTATAATGTAATTTGACAGAATTTTCAAGAGCAATACGATTGTAGTATCTTGGCAGGGAGTTCTCCACTATAGAATTCAATGGGGGGGGGGAGGGTGGTCACCCACAACACACTTCTTTAAATCAAAACATCGCTGTGCACCCTCTACTGTAACACCACCCAGGCCACCCCTATACACTGTCCCCACCTACCCAAAAAAACTTTATTGAAAACCCAACCTTGGGTGACATATTAATGTAATCAGGTTCACCAAGTCTGCCCCAGTGGCTGTTCCATCATGTGTCCCCTTTGAACAGGACAAGGGCTCAGCGACACAATTAAAATTCCCCATAACCTTTTGGGGGGAGGGAGGTTCCCACGATAAATTTCACGGCGGCCACCATCCTCAGCTGACGCCTACTGGCTTTGGGCCAGTGTGTCTCGAAATGAAATCAGGTATAGATTTTCATCCATATAATACCTTTGTGAAGTGGTAATACAATACATCAAAGGGTCAATAGAGTAATAAGATCAAATACAGTTATCCTGTATACAAGGTCTTCTGCAGTCACCCTTCACGTTGCTGCGATTAAGCCACATTGCTTCAGTTTTGCTCAGGTCTAGATCTTCCCCCGTGAAAAGCGTCTGCTAAGTTCGGAAAAGATCCAGCCAATAATTCTAAGAACTCGTGCTGAAAATCCCAAGTGTTTGAAGTTGCCCTTCTCTTCGCTATCACCATGCAGTGCTCCTTCACTTTTGGTGCAAATCGTTTCAAAATTAGACCAGTTCCAGATCTTCCCCATATAATATGTCTGCAAAGTTTGAAAAAGATCTGTGAAATATTGCTTGAATGTATCTTCTACAATCGCTCTTTCCTTTCTTTGTTGCCACTTAGTACTGCTGCTTTAATTTTGGGGTTATATGCTTCAAAATGAAGATCCATGTAATAAGACCCCTCAAATACTTCCCGTTTTTTCACAAGGTCAAACGTCTCACGCGGTCACTCTTGCCTTTGCTGCCCCTCAGCACTGGTACTTTAACTTTGGGGTAACAGGTCTCAAAATTTGACCAGGTCCAGTGCTTCACCTATACAACGTGTCTGCAAAGTTTGAAAAAGATGCGCCAGACCTTTGGCCTTGGGCGGACAGCACTTGGTGAACTGGAAGATGTGTCCGTCGGAGCGCACGGTCTCCTTCTGGTAGCAATGCAGCAGCTCCAGCAAGCTTCTGAAGGTCTTCTTGGCCCCACTCAGGCAGTATTCCCCTACCGATGCCCTGGTGATCTGGCAGTGCTTGTACTCCACGGCTCCATCCGACTGAGTACCAGAAACACGGAGGGAGGGTATGACATACCCACAGAGAGCCAGGCAACGTTCTCAGCCCAGAAAGAAGTGTGAGGTTTCTGCAAGGAATCGCTATGCTCAAGATCTGAGAGAGATTAATGCTGTCAGGTGCAGAGAGTACACGATTACGTACGAATGAACACCTTATCTGATGTGTGCGAGACGATTAATTTAGCCAGTTAACGTTTAGAAGTGTTACAAAACCTGCCTTATGGCATTCTTTATTAGCATAGTCACAATTTAAAGACATTGAGCATTCCAAATTACCAGCTGAGCATTTAGTACGATTTGGAGAAGACAAAAACTCGCAAGAAAAAACATCTGTATCAATGACCTTGATTGTTTAAACCATTGTTTACAATAAAAATATGGTAAAGCAAAAGGGTGTGCTTTTCTTACAGTCTGTCGGAATTTAAAAAATTTTGATTAGAAAGGGATTGCATCTCAGGAGCTATTCATGCAGAAATGCACAAAATTCATAAACTTTCTCCCAACTGGGTCTTTTTTAACCCGTCACAAAATCCACTGCCAATATTTGTGTTCAGTTTTACTTGAACAGAAATCTGGAGAATGTCACTTCATTTTTGCACATGTAATGTAGTGTATAATGTAGTGTATGATGTAGTGTATAATGTAGTGTATGATGTAGTGTATGATGTAGTGTATAATGTAGTGTATAATGTAGTGTATAATGTAGTGTATGATGTAGTGTATGATGTAGTGTGTTTCATAGATGCTCTTCAGACTGTTCCTCTGGGTGTCTAGAATGTACCTGAAGCACTTTAGGTCAGTGTTTCCCAATCCGGTCCTTGGGGACCCAAAGCCAGTTCATGTTTTTGCTCCCTCCCAGCTCTCTGCCAGACAGTCCACATTTTTGCTCAGTAGGGAGCCGGGAGGGAGCAACATCGTGAACAGTCTGCAAGTCGGGGACCGGTTTGTGAAACACTGCTTTACATAACAAAATGTACCGCACTGGCGTGCTGAACTCACCCCTACTGCAAAAGACAGGAAGTACTTGTCATAGTCTTTGGGGCTGCAGCGCAGGATGTAAAGGCCCCGCTGGTTCCCAGACCTCCGCAACTTGTTGATAGCAAACTCCATCCTGTGGCCGGAAAGAGGCATTGCAGTCTACGTTAGAAAACCACAAGCAACCAGGTGAGACAAGAAGCAAGTCGGTGAACAGAGCCATGAAAACGCTGAGAAGGCAACAGCAAAAGCTGAGGTTTTCACAGAGGGTTCAGTCACACAGAATACAATTTTATATGTTACATAAGGAAACTAAATTAACCACAAAGCTTGAAAGGGATTACCTGCTGCAAATAGCATTAAATCGCACAGCAAATACTTTGGGGTAAATGAGTTCCAACGGTATATCTGACAGAGGTGAGGACTCGAGTCACTGACTAGCAAGTGACCCCTCTGGATACCATAATATTAATTTTATAATTTCAGTGTATATTAATTCTCTGCTGCCTGCATTTTCATTTAGCTGAATGCAAGGTCTCCTGAGATAGTTTGTTGGAAAGATGCACCATTCCCGCATATCCATGGACATAAAAGTTTATGAGGAAATCTATGACAGAATGGAGACTCTCTTTTCAAACTATCTTTGCTTAGGAAGGACTTAACCTACAATGGACTGTGGTGGTTTTTGGCTGCAGCAAGTTTTAAACACTACAGGTAAAAAAACTGACATAGGTAGGTATTCAAGTTGCATGATTCACAACTTTACTCGGACATGAGTCACAAATAAGATGACTTGTGACTCGACACCAAAAATGATGGAAAGACTTGGACTCGACTTGGAATTGAGGGCAGATAACTTGAGACTTGACTCAGACTGCAATGTTTTGACTCGAGACTTGACTTGGACTCGCCAAGGAGTGACTTGTTCCCATGCCTGACATCTGAGCAAGGAGTAAATGTCAAAGTAAATATCAGCTCCACAGATACACAAAAGTAAAAAAACTGTGCATCTTCAGATACAAATTATCAAACTAAAAATACAGCACAATAAAAATAAAGTACGATAAGTTGAAACATTTAACAACCTGAACCTGAATTGCCTTTCAGAGATACAACAGGCCAATATTACAACATAATATTAATTCATATTATAAATACTCAGTTTATTAAGAAATATTACAGATGACAATGGCTCATTCAGATTTCGAAACCGTTTTAGTTAATAAATGAAGCTTGAATTGAGGGAGCAAACCAAATGTATCTTACCATCATAATAGATTAAAAACATAAATGTCTAGAGATAAGCTGAGGTAAAGTTCACAGCAGATTCAACCAGGAGTACCTTCGAATCAGACAGATCTTATTGCAAAATATCTGTGAAACCACAGGAGCTCTCTTTTCGGAAGAGCAGCATGCAAACCACACAGTCACAAACACAAACACATTTTTCCTGGAATTTATAGCCACTATAGCTTTAACAAAATACTTGAATTGTCTGTGAGGTGCTAAGACTGCCGTCCAGAGGCAAAACATCACGACTACATATTTTATTAAAACAGATACGGCTGAAATTGGGTTTTTTAGACTGATTTATCTCGTGACAAAACTTCTTAGTTCAGCTATGTTCAGTTTTGAAGAAAAAACTACTATCATTTACCTTCCTACTAAGACATCAGGGTGAATAGTCAAAAACTGGATCTTTTTTTCAGTTTCAGTGTCAGAGTAGTTATTGTCTTTTATAATAATAATTTTAAAAACTTTACACTTTAGTCTATAACTGGAGACAAAGAAGTACTTACAACATTGGGCCATGACAGTGACTGTGAATGGCCTCCAACAAGCTAGGGGGAGCCACCTCTTTACAGAGGTAGTGGTGGGCATCTGTGGTGAGTCGATAATACCCATCAATCAAGGACACAAAAGACAGAGCTTCTGCTAGTGAATGGAACTCCAGCTCCTGCAGGATATTTCAAATGTATATTTTCATTAAGCAGATTGTCTTGTATTTTCCACACAAAACACCAGAAAGCTTCTATCATTTATTCAATATTAGTGTGTGCTGAATGGAAAACTCACAAAAACATGAATAGATATAAAAACATCCAACGCTAAAAATGGATACAGTGCAAGTCTTTTGAGGAAGCTAGCTTTAGTTGTGCAATGATGGTAAATAAGAACATAGTCTATTTTAAAAAGTAAGCAAACAAAAGGTTGAAGGATGGGAGGGGGGCAGGATGGGAGGGGGGCAGGGTAGGGGACATACCAACGTCTTGCCATCCTGCTTGTTGATGGTGACGATCCGACTCTCGCTGGAACCATCTTTATTTGCCTGCTTGATGCTGATGTCGATGACTTCAGGGAAATCGCAATACGTCTGCAGCTCCTGACGAAAACAAGGGGAACTGTTCTTTCATAAAAGAAACGTTGGCGTTCAGTCCATTCGCATACATGTACAGTCCAAGGTAGCCAGATCGTACTCAGGCACCAAGCTAGCATTATGCTTTATGACTAAGTAAACCAACATAGGTGCACGAGTACAGACCAAACAAGTCATGCAAATACATAAGCACAGAAAAAGAGTATGATGTATCCTTCAAGACATTACAGACCAGACATTCCTGTAACATTACAGGAGTTCACAGAACAGTTAAAATCATTGTGTTGTGTTACTGCATTTATCAACAGGTATTCCGTATAGTAATTAGGAGACATTGAAATCTATTCAGTCAGTCCATCTTAAGTTGTAGGTCAGGTGGTTCATAAAGAGCAAATGGTGGACAATATGTTATAGGTAAATGGTCCCATCTTCTGGTCTCTCGGTTGATGGCATCCACATGTTATGAGCAGCGGCCAACCTGAGCTACATTTTTTAAAGTGTTTTTAGAAGGTTTGTGGACATTCCTCGGCCTTCCGGACCCTAGAGCAGTGTGAGCCAGGACCACAGACACAGTGCCGGTTGTCAGACAGAGATCATGGTGATCTCTCAGTCTCTATCTGGGTATAACCTGCTCTATACTACTTGGACACTTTTTTGGAAGAAAACTTCCTTCACGTGAAGCAAATTGCTCTTCTACCTTCACATCAACTGGTCTGAAGAACTCACCGTATGATGAATGACGTCTTCAGTTTGATTAGGAGAGAGAAACACTGATAATGACTCATATAACCATTTGCTTATCTGCGATGTTTACTTTGCAGGTCAGAACTTGGACACCCACAGAGCTTGGACCAAGCACAAAGTTTGGAAAATGCTATGCAATTTTCCAAGCCAATTTTCTAATTTTACTGTGAAGCTCTTGACACTGCTGGTGAGCAACACAGCACTGACTGACAGCATGGCTGGGACTGAGAAGATGTGTCTCTGCTTGAGGAGAGGCTTTTACGTAGCTTTGGACCTAGTCTTCCGAAAGTTCTAACAATTCTGTTAAGGTACCCACTGCAGAGAGACAAGGGATGGAGAACAAGAGATGTACCTGGTCAGAGCCAGAGTTTTTGAGTTTCTCACAGGACCACTGGATGCCGTTGTTGCCGGTGACGATGATGGTGACGGGGCCTACGGTGGGCTCCTGGACCTCAAAGTGCTCCGAGTAGAGGGTCGACTGCAGAGTCTCCAGGTTCATCAGATATTTCAGCTTCAGGTCACGTGCAGTCGCTTTGCACTGGCTGAACTGCTGGATGAACTTCCAGAAACGGTAGCGGATTCGCTTACGGGTCACAATGTTGTAGTCCTGGATACAGGTCCGCATATCCTTGGGCAGGAAAGACTTGTAGCTTTCAGGAGGGCGGGGAGGAGGAGAGGGGGGGGAGGGGGGGACAAGGGTTTACAAATGTTCTCAAAGTTGCTAATAAAATCAAAACAGTGGGGGGGGAACATTTAACACCATTAGTTAATAATCCTCAGTAATGCTTGAAAACCAGGTCTAATGTTTACAGGTATTTCAATACTCCAAGTCCTTTATAAACAGCTCCTTTCCCCCATTCCATCTCTCTCAAAACTAAAACAGACACTAAAACCATAAGACACATAACACATTTTACATGCATTCATCAAATCTTTTGCTGCCTCACTAGTGATTGAATACTTTATGTAAATTCATCACTGTGCTGAGGGAGATGTCACATAATAAAAGTATAGAAAAGGAAACCTATTTGGCGTGTTCATGAAGCAAAAACACATGGCTGAACATATCTATCGTGATCTTTTGCGAAGCAGAGGGGATATCGTCTAATTTCAAGCGTATTCTTTTTAGCTGGGTTCGTCCTTGTACACAAAATTAACATAAACATCAACATCCAACCCTTGTGTTTAAGTTAGCTGCACTCTCTAAACGGTTTATACCACTCTCTGCATATGTTACAAAATGTGCGTATTTCCCCATATCTGAAATATTATGCAAGTAAAGGGGAAGAAGCCAGTTCAGTTCAGGAGTTGGTAGGAACAAACATGTGGACTGTCTGGCAGGGGGCTGAGAGGGAGTAAAAATGTGGACTGTCTGGCAGGGGCCTGAGAGGGAGCAAAAATGTGGGCTATCTGGCAGGGAGCTGGAGGGAGCAAAAATGTGGACTGTCTGGCAGGGGGCTGAGAGGGAGCAAAAATGTGGACCATCTGGCAGGGAGCTGGGGGGAGCAGAAATCTGTACCGTCTGGGGGTCCCTGACCCCGTTGGGAAACACTAGAATAAGCATGTGTCAGTCCAATCACGTTTACATCATTGTTTTACATCATTTTTCAAACACTTGAAGAACCATTTCAACAATATAATAATTCTATGGCATACTAGATATTAATAAAAACAATGCATAAATTAGCACTGAAAATGGGCAAAGCCAATAAAACAAACAGCAACGAATTCCACTTTTTCCGTATTTATTATCGGTCAGTATAAATGATACATTTTCTCTATCTGTCCACAATCCCTGTACTCATGTTAATAGTCCAAGAAGAATGAATAGGGTTTTAAAATCGGGTTATTGACTTAAAATGGCAATATTTTTCATGTTGTGGTTGCATTGTTTTATTGCAAAACATTTGTCATGATATTAGCTAATTAGGAATGGCGCAGGGAATGCGGTACTGAAACCCGCAGCACAAGCTCCACGTTGAAACACTGAATATTGGAGACAAAGGAAAGCACTAGCCTAAGCGCTGTACTGCTGAAGTCAGGTTCGATTATAAGCAGCCCATCAGACTGCTAAGGCCTTAGCCATTGACTTTTATGCTACGTTTATTTATTTGAGGAAGACATTACTACTATTAATCAAATATGGCCAACTTTATTCTTTGTATTCCTAAAAATCTAATTGTATTTGGGAATTTAAATGCAATTAATCTTTCTTTTGTAGTTCCCATCAATTATACTGTCCTCATACCACTTATTTGTCATTGGATGTCATGTGTTTAGGATACTATTGATGGAGCAACTAATGAACACAAGTGAAATACTGATCTCACGTTTGTTCATCATTAATGAATCATGACACATGTTTTATCTCAAGTAGCAAATTTGTTCATGATTTGTACTTCGGTAGTAACTGAGTTACTATTCAAGTACCCCTCAAGGAAAGTGTTACAACAGTTTGTAAATGAACTGTAACATTTCCAGTAAGTTTGGTTTGGTTTAAAACACTGGAAGGAGTCATTAGAACAAACAACCCACAGTTAACTGGAAAAAGAACAGACAAACAAACCACAGACAAATAGGAAAATAACAAACAAACTGTAGTCAATTGGGAAAAGAACAAACAAACCACAGTGAACTGGGAAAAGAAAAAACAAACAAGCTGTAGTCAACGGGGAAAACAACAAACACACAAACAAACCACCATCAACTGGTAAGAAAACAAATAAACCAAACAAGCAAACCAGGTGGGGATGAAAAATCCCTGATAAACATCTTCTCCCCGCTCCATTACCTCATGTCGTGGTAGACATCCAGAGGAGACACCTCTCTCTCCTTGGCTATCCTCATCATGTCTAACACCGCCATACCTAAGCACTCCTCCTGGGTCTCGTGACTGATGGCAAGCTCAAATAAGCCACTCACAAAGTCAGTCCGCCACTACAATGAGAAAAGATTCAGAGAGGGGTTTTCTTTTAATTCATTGGAAAGCCAGACCCAAAAACATTCACTTAATGCAAATATAAGGCTTTAGATAATTTAGTTACAGTAGTATTTCCTTTGAGTTGAATACCGACTCAATTTTATTTCTTTATCACTGAGACTTGGCAAGACAATCCATATAATTACCTTTTCCACTATATTAACTCGGCGAATTAAATGTCAGAGTTAATGTGGAGGAAAAAAAACACGTGATAAACCACATGATCACCCACTTACTCATCTTTTAAAGACACCAGTACAATCAAACATACAAAACCAGTCAGCCCATTCAGAGCCTTACAGAAATTACGGGTCATTCTGTGAGGGAATGTCAACGGCTACAGAGATATTTTTAAAAAAATAATATGATCCCCTTTCAAAGAAGTGACAAAACTTATAAGAAATATCATACTTCTCTATTACTTAGCAATTCGTCACGGAGTCCAAATATTACTCAAGAAGAGAAAGGCATCACGGAAAAGACAGATGTGTTTTCCACGGACTTTTATAAGATTCTCTTAATTTGCCCCAAACTGACTTAATTTAAACCATAGTGTAAATATTTCCAAAATTAAATTATGCGACCCGTTCTTCTGCTGGTATTGCAAGCAGTACGCATTTTGTGAATGAAGTAACTTAAACATTACCTTCGTATTTTGGGACTAACCAATATGGGATTGGGCAATATCATATGAAAAATATAACATTAAAAATATGCTTTAATCCTCTTGAGCTTGTTAGTGCTTTAATCCGAACGTTTATCTTACTGAATGGTGTTAGTGAGTCATTCTCCAAATCCAAAAAAAAAAATCCTGAAGAGCTCATCTCTGTTATCATGGCCTGAGGTGGCAATAAAGTCTTCTACTGTGGGTGTCCTTTTACGGATATTATAGCTCAGACCTCCCCAATGGCAACAACGTTACTGGTTTCCACATAGCTGAGAAGGTTATGATTACAGAGAACTCCAACATTCATATGAAAAATGTAAATGATAATCTTGGCTCCACAGTGTACTTAAATTTGTTTGCTTTGTTCAAAATGCAATAGGCCCTACTTATTATCACACTGTAGACCCTGCCATAACGTAATGAATCAATGTTTCTGTATGCCGGTATAACCCTGTTTCAAGAATGTTGTCGGGCAGAACAACCGTCACTGACAAATCCTGTGAAAAATATTTCTATTTTAGGCAGAAATAGGGTTGAGTACCAAGACCCAGTGCCAATATGGCAATGGCTCCGCTGCGACTGATATGTACCAAACCATACTGCAATGCAGGTTTTGGTGCCTCATTCTGGTGCCACTCAAATGCCTGAGCTGTCAATTGACATAACGGGGGAACTGCATCAAATTTAAGGAAGCATCTGGTGATGCCCAGGATTTACCTGAGCGTAGAGGGATGCACCATCTTATTTTGCAAGATAAAACAGATATGATAATATTTCTGCAAAAAACTGCTGAAGTTAGAAGTCGGTGTTTATCATTACTATAACTTTAATTAGTGTTATGTGTTTTGTATTTATTTATATATTTAAGGTGTCACGTTAATATATTGTTCAATTTGCCTTATAAATGAAAATGTTTCTATAAAGACTGTCAGAACACCCCCCCCATCCTTAATAATAATAATAGAGGTTTTGCCTGAAGCAGTTATTATAATGGTGTAATATCATTAACATTCATATATGTATCAGCTGTTAAATGTATTGCCTAATATCCAGCTTGAATGTTAAAAGCAGCGTGAGGCACGTATGGACTTGATGTATTGTAATAAACTGAAAAAGATGTAACAGAAAATCTGCACGATTCGGTCAAGATGAACACAGTGTTGCTGTTAATGCCCATTACTGAAAACACGACAGTGAAAAAATAATGCAAATGATGGCATAGAAAGTCTCGTCACGCATCATTGTTGATACTTTCTTAAACTCTTTCCACCAGTTTTACGTCAGTGACCCCATGTTTACACCAAACTGAAAGCAAATTATGCAAATGCGTGCTAGAGACCATTTATCTAACTGAGAACATGACCAGGGGCTCCATTTCATTTCCAGCAGAAGCTTGGCCTTCACAAGTAATTAAAAGCCATATCAAGCCCACAGCATAAACAAACTCACGAAAACAGGGCAGTATTAAGTCTGTCATATAATTCAGATAATTCAGTCATTCTGCCGTCTGTCTAGCTGTATTTTAAACCACTGAAATGGAATTCAGATTACAGAAAATTAGTGAGTTTGAAAAACAATGCACAAAAATCACAGGCAAGAACCAGGTTCTACAACAGATCATGGGCAATATTTACGTTTCCTTGACTGCAGGAAAAGCCACTTGATAGCCCAAGAATTAAAGATATATAATTTTAATATTTATCCATCCGTCCATTTTCTGTACCCCTTGTCCTATGCAGGGTTACGGGGGTCCGGGGCCTATACCCGAAGCTATGGGCACAAGGCAGGGAATAACCCAGGATGGGGGGCCAGCCCACAGCGTGATTTTAGTCCAGCACATTCCTTTAATCATTTAAAAGTGAAATGTTTCCAAAAATGTATCCGTAACCCTTTTTGCGAAGCATATCCCAACAGCCTTGACAAAAGCAAATACAGCAGGATCGCGTTCCCATAAGCCTATCATGACCTGAAAATATCTTAAGGCGAGAGTGCATTTCAATAAAAAGTACACCGAACCGAATAAACATCATAGCCTAGCCTAGCCTACCTTAAACACGCTTCGAACACTTACAGTAGCCTACAGTTGGGCAAAAATCATTAACACGAAGCCTGTTTTATAATAAAGGGCTCGATATCTCATGTAATTTACGGAATAATGCACTGAAAGTGAAAAACATTCACAAAGTCGAAATATCGTAAAATGGACCGTCGTAATCAAGGAAGCGTCACTCTTACTTTTGGTCCTAAAGGTCTCTAATATAGTTATAAGATTAAAGTTACAGTATACATCCAGAGTGGAGGTGACATAAAATCGTAGTGAAAGAGTAACATAAAGCGACTGAATAGTAAATGAAGTGGCAAATGTGAGCCCTCCGGCATGTGGGGGGGGGGGCTGCAATTCCGAGCCGAGCTCTCACCTGGGCGAATAGGTAGGCCATGACACAGTCGTCCAACACGGGCGTCTCCGAGCCCTTGGCGGCTCCATATCGACACGCACTGGAGGGGTCATTAGTAAACCAACCAGGGAAGTAGTACCTGTGTGGAAGAGGGATGAAGGGTTATATAAGCCAAAGAATACCTGAAGCAACACTTTTTTTAAAGTTTTTATTATCTCTATTATAAAGTTTTTAAAATTTTATTAAAACAGTGACATACGACTGTATCGATTTCTGAAGTCCTCAGAATAAAAACAACTAAAAAGGTCGCCTCGATTCTCTGCCATAAACTCCCCCAAAGTATAACATTGTTTATTTGTAATATTATTCCTGTTTTTCTCAGATTAACCTCACCGGATTCTGAACACCAGGTCCTCACGAGTCGTTTCATCAACGTGGAAGACGTGATTCGGCGCAAACCACATTTGGTCGGCCTCTCTCATCAGCGCGAACATGTTGCAGTACATGGGCGCCACATCTAGGGGTAAAGAGACTCAGATCCGTAACTGCTCCCAGAATCCCGTTCGGCTTTGCACGCTTGGGTGAGAATGAGATCATCAAGCAGGGAAAGCGTGAACACTGGTTACTGTACCTGGACCGATCTGATAGAGTCGTGGACTGGAAGTCCAGGCGTAAGTCACACTTAAAAGGTTTACAAAGTGTTTACAAATAGAATTATGGTTCCCATTGCTGAGATTCACAAATGACAAACACTGATACATTTGGCTGTTAAGAGGCAACAGAAAGAGGTGAGAAGGTTTGTGATGCTCCTTTAGCATTAGCTATAAAAAGGTTAGGATATCCAATATGAAGACGTGTAAATTAAAACACGTTGGTGCATTTTTAACAGTAAATATTAATCAACATAGCATTGAACAACAGTAAGATTGAAACTCCCATTTTCTCAGATGAAGCTGGCTAATCAGGGAACTAATCTTAGCTCAGATTGCTTAATTTCACTCTGAGCTGTTAGGATTGGGGGGTGCAACATGCAAAAACAATTATCCTGCCTTTACTTCAGTACTTATGTTATCGGGTTTATTTTTAAATTTGTGCCATATTGATCTATAGCCATGTTATTGACATGGAGACTTGAATACAACCACCATTTAGAGACCGAGTTCCACTCCAACGGCCGGGTCTCTAAGCGAAATGGTCACTAAGTTAAAATCATAGCAGCCTAGACAGGACTGCGACCTCACTTCAGCCATCCATACTCAGTTACTTTTATGCTACATAAAGTGGACATTTTTATCAAAATTTTGTTCAATCTGCTTCAACGATCGCGCATTGGTTGGAAAATGGATTTCGTAATGTTGTATTTATAATTGTATTTCGCGAATGGTTGCTGATAGGGGCAGACGCTAAACGAGAAGTGGTCAGCTCATCTTTGCATCTATCAAAAATTATGACATTATAAAAGGTAAAAGAACTGGCACTCTTATTACCAGAATTACTATTATGCAATCAGCGACTGCTGTCGAGATCATCCGATTAGCACACTATCTCGGGTCCGGGGACACACAGTGCCCTGCATCAGCCCAAATGGGTTTGGCACAGACAGGCAAGTCATGGAGACAAGCCCACGCAGCTTCACTTCAGCACAGTTTTTTTTCCCATAATGCCTTTCCTGGGGGGGGGGGGGGGGG
>JAODLC010000123.1:17609090-17619886 GCA_026781145.1 Hippopotamyrus pictus | reverse complement strand
GGAAATGGACAGTTCAGGCTCCTTAGATGTGGAGAACCATGATAACTGGAAATGGACAGTTCAGGCCCCTTAGATGTGGAGAACCATGATAACTGGAAATGGACAGTTCAGGCCCCTTAGATGTGGAGAACCATGATAACTGGAAATGGACAGTTCAGGCCCCTTAGATGTGGAGATGGAGCTCCATGGCAGCAATGAACAAAGTGAGAAAACAATGGCGAGTCGAGAACAAACTGGTACTGAGATGACTGGGCATTACTCCAAGAGAAACACCAGGTTTTACAGGGGAAATCCAGTGTATTTTTTTTTTATCATTTGTTGTTCCCAGCAGGAACAGTTTCTGTATGTTTGTGTACTGGGGGGGCAGGCTGCCATATCATTCCACATGGAATCGGCGTGCCCGCATCCTTCCCGTCCTCGCTGCCCTCTGCTTCCGCTTTGACAGCCGGCCGAACACAGTCTGAAAGCCAGAATATGCAGGGCTACCACCTTGCCGGATCACCACCTCCCCCCCAGGAAAAAAATAGCATCCATAACACACTAGTGTGTTAGAAATCCCTGCATGGTGTGGTTGTTCTCCCCGGAGTAGCGACCAAAGTGTCTTCATGTCATGTTCACTGCACACAGTGGTCAGAAGTTTTGTTCAGTTCACTACAAACACACACACACACACACACACACACACACACACACACACACACACACACACACACACATACACACATACACACATACACACTACAAGCACGTTGTTTTAAAATACTGTATAGATTGACAGGACAACCATTTACTGTACATGCTGAAAAAAATAATCAGGACTTTCAATAAAATTACAGAAATGGAAAGAGAAATATACTGCGATAAGGTAGAATGCAATTTTATCTGATCAATGACTGTTCCAATGAAGAGAAGTAAACGTTAGCTGGATATTCAACATACAATGTTTTCCAAGTAACGCTGTTTATCAACTGCGGGCAGAATTTCCTGCGAAGGGGAGCGAACTTTAGCTTGGTTTGCTGGTAGTGCCAAGGCTGAAGAGGGCGGGGGAATGACTTACGTGTAGGACGATAATGGGCCCAGGAGTGCTTTAGACACGTCCTGCTGTCCCAGTGTCATGTAGAGGAGTGCCAGACTCTGATTGGTCGAGTCCACACAGCCACCCTGAAACACAGCAAAACGATTGGTTAGCGCCGGCCCCTCTGAATTACTCATTCATTAGTATTCCAGTGTTATCCAAAACCTATTTAAAACAACTGTTGTTATTATGCAAAAATTAACTCGAGTATACCAAGAAATTTGAAAAAATTATACTAATTTTGAAGATGACAATTAAAATTTCCTTCACCCAACAAGAAGTCTCAAGCAAACTAACACAAAATAGGGGCGTCCTTTTGTATTTTGTTGCCTGTTATTCACATCAGGTGTTAATTTCCCCCCCCCCCCTCCCAATCCAGTCATAATGAATTTTGTTGGGAGTGAAAGATTCAGAAAAGTGAAAACGTTTAAATTTGGATGGGCTGCCTTTTCTCACTATTCAGTAATTGATTCAAATTACTGAGGATGCAAAGGAATAAGAATATGCTGCCAAATGGTGTGTATTACAGGATACAAAATGCAAGTTTAAAGTGAAGTAAGATTTTGTCAAAAAAATGATTAAAGCACCATGAGTAGAAAATTATAGTACAGAAATGGTGCATTACAAAGAATTTTGCACAAATGCCAAACCGAAATTATGCATTACATAAACAGATTTCATAAGTCAAAAACAATTCCACGAAAGTTAATGAAGCAAATTCAAAAGTAAAGGGAGTCTATCAGGTGACACTCAAGTCAAGAGGCTGAACTATTCACTGAAGCATTTCTCGGCATAGTGCTGACTGCTGAGAACACGCTTCACACTGGAGGGTGTGTTATTACTTTGTCTGATGAGGGTCCTAAGCCCAGTCAGCCTGAAATTTCAAGAATGCTGATTCTCTGTGACTGTCGAGAAAGCGACTTTCTGAATATGCAGATGGGGCTCGTCGAGTCAGCATTTCCTACTGGATTATCAACATCGTTCTCGTCTGAGCTCAGGCGCGCCTCGGAAAAATACGACAAACTAAATTTAAACAAAAACTGTACCATCCAGCCCCAAAACACAATTCAAGAAATTATCCAGTACTTACAAGTGCAGTGCGTTCGTTCTCTCCTGAAGGACTAACAAAAACGTCAAAAGGATCACTAGTAGTGATAGTGAACTGAACAAAGATGGCTTTATAAATTCAGGATGGGCTCCCTTGAGGCGAGGGGACGCAAGGGGGGAGACAGAATGTAAATCTAGCTGAAAGACAATCTTAACTTCCAAACAGCCAAAACGTCTCTTGGAAAAGTCCCCAGAATCCAAAAGGACAAAAACCTCTAACAGAAGAGCTTATTCTCCAAATGTCAGTTTCTGTGATCACTGCGTGAGCATATCAGATCACATCTCTGCTATTTTAAGGCTTCAAAAACGTTGAATATCAAAAGTTTGATATTCCTTGTATCGCTTTCATCTCAGGAACACACTAAAAACAACTAGAAAAGTAAACTTGCAGTATTACTAGTAAATTTCATACCAAATTCTGACAGCTATCCAGAGCATAAGAAGCAGTGTATTCACATACCAAAAGTAGACTGTTTCCTATAGTCTAGTGGAAATTATGACAGCAGAAAGAACACACAGCAATCGATCTCTATACTGGCTTTCTGACTTGCTTAATCCAACCTGACATAAAATCGATGGTTTTTCTCAGGTGCTTCAGTACCTTATCCATATTATACTTGTATTTCAAAGTCTCCTGCATCTGTGGTGGTTAACTTTGGTTGCCTGAAATCACGTTGCTCCACACTGAGCTGCTGGAGGACATTTTTTTGGAGCTTAATTTAGTAGAAAAGCTTTGGGAAGGGCAACAAGCTCTGCAAGACTTTCTACGCACCATCCATACCTGACCTGGATGAAAACACCAAACAAACGTGCATTGCTGCCTCAAAGTGAGTGAGGAAATATCACTGAGTAAGCAAAAAAAAAAAAGTCTCTCCGAAGGCGACATTTCGGACCTCGTATTTACAAGAAAAGCATTGCAGCAGCAGACGAGACATTGCATCTCAGCTAACGTTCTTCTTAACGTTAAGGCAACTTAACAGAAGATAATCCGGCTTGAATATACAGCACTTACGTCAAATTCTACTTTGCCACATGCTTCTTCACCAGGTTCTGTCAGCCCTTTGCTCCCGTCTACTACAATGACAGCCAGTAGCTACTGATTAACCATAAACCAAATATTAGTAGCTAGCCATCTACTAGCCAGCACCCATCTCAAACATTAACAGGTCTCAGCACGGCCTGTTATCGCTCCCTCTCTCCCACCGCACGCCCCATCATCCACCAACCAACGCCAGGCAGTTTCCAGAGCAGCTCGCGGTGACGCAAGGAGCATAACGCCACTCCACATTCAAAAATTCGTGAAATTTCACTAACAGGATTCACATGGTCTTCATGACCTGGAAAGCCAGTGTGAGCCCACAGCGCTGAACGCTAACTTAATATCATGCCTGCATTTTTGTTTGGGAGATGTCAGCCCCTTCACGTCGTCACACAAGACCTGAAGCAGATTATACTTTAATAAGACCTCACTTCGCATTCCAGACCTACGAGAATCTGCGGAAATGTAAACCACATATTTAATATTAATTTGAGATATTGTATTACGTAGCCTAATTGTATGTAACACTCAAGCGTGACAAGGTACCAGTTATGTCTGTGTTGCTTTTAGGATTCACGTATTTTGCATGGTGATTCAGCAGCTACCATTATTGCCTCAGTTCTGTAAGGGCGTCCAGCCAGGTCCAGGTGAACTAGTAACTCTAAAAGGTCTTAGTGTTTGTGTGTGTAAGCGTGATCACCTTTATGCCCTTTGCTTTCTGGAACAGGACCCAGATCAACATTACCCTGGGTAAACATTTATCAAAAAATGGTTTGATGTCCAAGTGCAAGAAAATTTGACTCCCGCACAACTGAAGAAAAAACAGCAATACAATTACATTTGAACAATTTTAAAAACAATTAATTAAATCAAAGGCTTTTTTGCCTACTGTTTGCATTAGAACTATTGATAAAACCTAAGAAGGTTCACTGTCACCGAGAGCGCTAACGTCCAGCTCCCCCCAGCCCACGTCGCCCTCAAGTCGAAGACGGCTCACTTCTCACGACCTTTTACTGAGAGACGAACGCAAAGTATGCTGACCCTGCAATGTGACACAACAGTCACGTCTGACAAGACAAGCATTCAGTCGTGATTACCAGCTTCTTCAATTTAGCTAGCATTTAAGACATTCAGCACAGGGCTAAGATATTCCAGACCCGATAGAAACCACACATGAACTTTGGACATTGTCTGGAGAATAAGGTCCGGACTTTTTCCCAGAGTTGCCCTTTCACACATGTGCCGCACAACCAGAGACAGTGTGTGTCAGATGTGTTCACACCTACAAGAAATACTCTGCTTGGTTTAGATGAGGGGTAGAGTTTGGGTAGAGCAGGCCGGAGGCAGGACATGCAAAAAGGATGCTGTGGAAATCATAAGCAGTGGAAGTCTTGTTTACAGCATTACTGACAGAAGATGCCGAATCTCATTGTCTCTCCAGGTAGCCATGTTCATTGGGGTCTTCTTTCGCTCATGGATGTTTGTATTTTTCCATATTTGCACCGGTCGCATGAAACGTCACTAACACGCCCACTCGCTCGCGGTGAATTTTCCGGAATTCTCCCTGCTCCATTCGCACCTGGGGGGTCAATCGGAAGCTACCTGGGCTTCGTACTGGGGAGCTTGCAGAGTAAAGTCCATTTACTGTCTGATACGATTGATAGTGAGGTTTGCGTTGACACATACGGACCCTCCGGGTGACGTCTAGAAAAGTTCAGGGCGGCAGTACGCATCTGAAAGGGGCTTACATCCGTGAAAACGATCCGCACACATAGGCAGCGATACACACCAACGTCAGCTGCAGTATGATGACAAGAGTCATGGGCAACCCAAGCAGGAAATCAGAGTGCAAAATCGCTCAAACGCAACACGTGACCAAAATAACAGGTCATTGGCCGAAATGTTCGCAGAGCAAACAGCCATTGGATAAAACCGTGAGGCCAACGGCAGTTCAACACTGAGCAACCTTCAGTGGTGACAGGCAGTGGGCCAGGACTGCTTACCCTGTAGATCTCCTCCAACAGCAGCTTGGCACAGTTCCTCCCGAGGTCCTCTGGGAGCATCGGGCTGCCCTGTCCCTGGGGGTTGGAGACAAGCTCCGCGCTAAGAAACGTGCCATTTGTTGTCTCAGCCACAAGCGTAAGGCCAAACCCTGGAGACCTAAGGGACAAATCGGGAGACTCAGCATGACCAGACAGCTACCCTTTACAAGCGCACTTGTTGGAAACGACAAATGTTACTGTAAAGAAATGTATGCGACTGGAGTTGGTTGGGGGAAAACAGTCATCTGAAAACCTTGTAGAACTGAACCCTCTTTGAATGTCTCCATCTAGAGACCAACGAGAGAATAAACAGCAGCTGTGCAGACTTACTTCCCCGCATTCGCGCCCTTCATGTGGTCCGTGTGTATGTAAATATCGGGAATAAATTTGTTGAGAATGTTCCGGGCAGAGTCCACTATTCTGTTTGCCATTTGTGGGGAAACTCTTACTGAATATCTGAACAGACACATCAAGGAATAAAATCAAGTTATGCAAGTGTTACACAATAGCCCTTCCCAGAAAAGAAACACAACACAGTTGTTCAGGAAACAGGTAAAGTTTACAAATGAGATGGATTTTTTGAGGACTGTCTGAATGACGAATTCGACAACATCGGTAAGAAGGATACGCCGTCCCACGGATGCGCTTGATTTTCCCAGGGTCGGTCAGCTGGATGGGTCGGACGGTGCGACGGACTGGACAGGTGAAAAACACCTCACCTCCACCACCAGGGGGCATCCCCCGCTTTACGATCTGCACACAAGAGACATTCCTCAAGATCCCTGGTGATTCTGGGTGCTGGTGGGATTTGCAGTGAGTGGCAGCACAGAGTTTGAAGCTTAAGTTTATTACAGATATATTATAAGAGTCGTTGTGGACCCGACATAGTACCTTCACAAAAATACCATTCCAGGACCAGTAAAGAAAAATAAATAACACATGCAAATTTCTAAATATCTTGGCAAAAATGTAACTTCTTAATAACAGGAAGTAATGCACATTGCCAACAATGTTTACTTTTTTCTATTTTACTTTATTTCTATATTTATCAATTAGGTTACATGTTTGTGATTGTATGCACCAATCGAGGTATCGATATCAAGGTATTGTTCTGGTAGTGATATCAAAAAATTCTGAACGATGCCCAGTCCAACTTATAAAACATTACTTAAAAGCAACAAGACATGACTGTGCCAAGGGCCAGCTTTCACAGATGAACATCTCACAATCGAAAGCAAGAGTCCACAAATCCAACCTTCAACTCAAGACCCTCGCCATCAAGTCCAAAGTGCTTCATCAGGGGAATGGAGGTGGCCTTCAATGTATCCACCTAGTGGACAAAACAGTACTTTATATTACACACTGGAAAAATCCTCTCACTACATTGAAATCAGAGGTTCAGTTTCTTTAATGGTGCCTTTTCCAAGAGCGCCCCCTAAGGGTAGAAGTCATTATGGATCCACGTGACTGTTAATGTTACGCAGCAGTACAGATCTGAGTGACAAAAGCACCGGAAAGAATCACTCCAGAATTATTATTGGGGGGTGTTACATTTTAAGTTTAATTACTTTACTTTTTGTTATTACTGTCTAATCATCATTTTTGCTATGTGTACTGTCATACAATAAACCTGCAAATTCCTACGGCATTAATATCCATTAAGTGTCTGTCTATGCATATATCCTGGCAGACAATGCAGGTGGGAGGCAGGGCTTACAGAGGGGTCTTGCTGGTCATTGGTGACGCCCTTGAGAGTGGTTCGCAGCGGACTCTTCACGAAGGGGGCCAGCATCAAAAGGGCCTCCAGGTAGTAGCCCACAGAGCGCTGCATGTTGCAGTCGTGCTCCACAGTGCCCCCGTAGAGCAGGCCCGGCTGGTAGAAGAGAACAGTACCTGTGGGACAGAACAAACACCATACCGTACACCGTGAGGCAAAGCATAAGGCAGTACCAGCAGGGAAAGTGAGATGCAAATACACACACTGGGACTCATCAGCGAATCAATATCTAAGAAATCGTCTATAACCACTCAAAGTGAAGCATTACTCACACATTACTTATTACGCCAGTAGTTATATTTGTCTCGGCAATCTACTTAAAAACCTAACCATCTATAAAGCCTTCACCATGAAAAGTACCATGAAGAACAAGACTTATGCACCTACTGAGCAAAAGCATTAAATATTAGATCAATACCATTGTATTCAGCACCTATGCGGGCTGGACACCACCCTGGAATAAAATATTCTAATGCTAGAAGCCTCACTAAGAGAGCACGGTAGTTAGCATTATTGGTAAGCAGGATCTCAGCTGATAAGCAGCGCTTCACCAAAGTAGCGTGTCAGAGATGATACGGATTCATTTGATTTCATCTTACCTGTTTGATTAATTTCAATTCTGGTGCCATTGGTTATTTTGTCCAAAAGTCTAATGAAGCTGGCTTCAAAATCTATACAACGTACACAAAAAAGCAAAACGATTAAAAAAACGATATATTCTAACATACCCATTCCTCACCTGGTGAACAGCGGCGCTTAAAACATTATAGGTGCAAACTGATTGAAATAAATGACATCCTTGATTCCAATTAATAAACCAATAGCCAGGCAGCTGTCAGCAAGGGATCCAAATAAATAATATCTAATAATTACCAAAAACCATCGCCCACGCCTGAAACTCTTAAAGGAAAGTTATATGTTAACTGATTAAAGTACGTATTCACAATGAGATGTTACAGGACACAAAGCTGACCTATTTCACACTGTAATAACACATTAATATTATCGTCACTTATTCTCAAGTTATGTAACTATGTAGTCAACCAGTTTAAATGTAATGTGAACCATACAATACCGTTTAAAGGCGCATAGCATGCTATTATTTACACACAAAAAAAACAGATATAAACTACTCTCTACTCCAGTTTTTCCTGACCCATCTACAAATTAAGTTACACAAATCAAACCATAAAACTTGGCGCACAATACTGAAATGAGAGATGATCGACATGGCAATTTAAGTGTGCACTTTGTATAGAAAGATAATGCTTAATACAGCATGCAAACAGACAGACAGCATGTCTACAGTGAGCAGTGAGTCAACGAAGCTGGCCAGTCATTTTGCCGAGTGAGCGGTTTGGAACTGGGCAAGTTACGTTATAAAAACAAACTCACAGCCAGTCTTTGCAAAAGGATTAAGATAATAAAAGATTAATAAAAATTAAAATAAAAAGTTCAAATAAGCAGCTGTTTAATACATGAATCATGGCTGTTCAACAAAATGCCATATATTAAAAGGTGCGTTTAAAATAAACCTGTCGAAATTGTCGCTTTATACTTATAAACGCTTTCACATACAGCTACAAATTATGACAATCTCAGTTGACTATGTTTTAAGTCATCCAGATGCCAAACTGTAAATATAAACACACCTATGATAGCTGACTGCGATTCCGTTACCTACCTCGAAGTCCGGGATTATCATCACTTGAACGAATGTTTTTGATTTTGACCCATTTTCCAGTCAGTGTGGATAAAATGAGCCGTTGTCTAAAGAAATTACACCCTTCATATGTGAGCCCCTGGCTCGCCATGTTGTTGTTGCTGCAGGGCTGCCTGCATGCACGTGGTTTGAATGCCTAGGCAGGATGTATATAGAAAAGGTGAAGGGTTACAGCGGTACGGGTCGCCAAGAGGGACAAACTGAACCGAATGCTTCCCAGTATTCAACATCGTACTCGTACTAGAAAAATGTCAACAAAAGTGATTACAAAATAGAATAAAATGCTGAAATATATACATTTCATGGAAAGTGAAACAAGTACAAGAAAAACCGAAGATTAAAATGATAAAATTGTACTATTTGGATAATGAAAGCATCTACACCCAATCTTGTCAGTAACTACTAGACCCTAACTTGCGCTGTTGCTACAATAAATAAACTGAAATTATACTTGGATTGAAAGAGGAGATTAAGATGGTGCAGAGTTGACTTAATAAAGGGTAATGAACAAGAATCAATTTTGTTTGTCATGTAATGTATTGAAATGGAATTACTTGGGGATGAACTGTGTGAATTATTCAAGTTAACATCATAAAGATGGAAATATGTTACACATAAGTTCACTGTCATGAAGTGGCCCTAAGAGTCTCCAAGGATGTTTTCTACAACAAATGATTTAATTCAAGATGAAAGAAAATTTAGACAATGGTCACTTAAGCTAATCTCTGTATAGAGAAAGAGAAGATTGTCTGTCCAGGACACTGAGGACCAGAGAATCTGTAGCCAAACATTACTTTGGTCTTTGGACAAGCTCTGGGGCCTGTATCATAATGCAGGATTTCTTAGCTGGATAACTTAGATTTATGGCACCCCAGTTTAAATGAACTTAATCTTCATTCACTTACATTTAGCCCAGACTACCATGAATCCGACAAGTTATCTGGCTAAGCAAGAAATCCTGCTTTGTGATACAGGCCCCAGCTGAAGAAAGCTGTGCTTATGCTAAAGAGGGGAGACCTCTGCTGGACCGATGGTAACCTGCAAGGTGCTGGGCTTGCAAAGGCTTCCAGAGATGAATTTCGAATAGCTCAACTGAGCTTGTAACTAATCTGAATGATATTGTTTTTGATTGGGGTCAGAGAATAGGGGCAGGCATTTATTCTGCACCCCTGGGACAGTTCTGGTTGAGGGTCTTCTTCAAGGGCCCAGCAGTGACATCATCACTCTGCCAGGCGTGGAATTCAAACCAGCAACCTTTCAGACACGAGCACAGCTGCCTAACCCACAGTGACACACACCTGAAGCGTTACATAATAACACACGCACATTCACTTATACTTCAGCCTGATGAAAATAATTGTTTATCTAGTTTGGAGGAATGCAGTTACCTCACAAAATGTTTTTTGCATATATCATTAAAGCTTGATCCATGCATTCCATGCTGCTTATGCCATTCTGGGTCATAGGGGGTCTGGAGCCTAGGGGGCACCAGCCCATTGTAGGGTCTAATCACATGCAGTTTGGTAACTTCAGTTAAGCTCAGCATGAGGATAACATACAAAGTCCACACACAGAGCCATAGGGGAGGGTCGAACCCTGGTCCCAGAGGTGTGAGGTGACAGGGCAAACCACCGCATCACTGTGCCACCACCCCCAAACTGTAGGACTTTGTTATATCTTATAAAGAAAACACACTAAGATGTTAAGTGATATTAAAAAGTATAATTTACAAAAAATAAATGTCATATGGATAGAATTATATTATATGGGCAGAAGCATATAAAAAGGTCTAATTGTTTTTGGAAACCTAGAGGTGTATGACACTACATGGTAAGTTCTTTGCCCTATTTACACCAAATCTATATGTTCAACTCCAATATGTTACAGCAGACATTAGTGCTCTTTCTTGTTCTACCAAAAGCATATGATAGAGCAAATAATGTTGACTGTTTACATCTCCAGGGGCCTGTTTCACAAAGCAGGGTTACTTGCTTAGCCAGGTAACTTGCCAGATTTAAGGTAGTCTGGGCTAA
>JAODLC010000123.1:17578619-17607194 GCA_026781145.1 Hippopotamyrus pictus | reverse complement strand
ATTCAGTGCACCTTCATAATGCATTCATTATGCATTCATAGAACATTCAGTGCACCTTCATAATGCATTCATTATGCGTTCATAGAACATTCAGTGAACCTTCATGCGGGCAGTGGTGGCTTGATGGTTAGGGAAGCGTGCTTGTAATTGAAAGATTGTAGGTCCGAATCCCCGACCAGCAAAGCACCACTGAGGTACCCTGAGCAAGGTACCGCCCCCAAGCACTGCTCCCCGGGCGCGGAATTAGCTGCCCCCTGCTATGTCACGAAAGTCACATATGGGTCAAATGCAGAGGTCACATTTTGTTGTTGCGTACTGTGTGCTGTGGTGTGTTGTCACTGATCACTAAATTCTAAATAATGTTTGTTATTAATGTATATTACAGCTGTTAAAGGATGTTAGGATGTTAAGGTATTCATACATGATGTTTATGAATACTTAATGAATACATTATGAAGTTGTACTGAACGTTTTATGAATGCAATATAAAAGCATTATGAAGGTGCAGTTAATGTAAAGCTTTAGAGAAGAAACAAAGAAACCTACCTTCTTTTTTTCAATGTACAATTTGAGTGACCGACGCCACCTGACTGATTAGCTTGAGATGATCTGCTCATTAGGCCTGATTTGTAACAGCCCCCTGATTAGCATTAGCATTAGCAGTGCGATGATAGGACTGTGAGCAGCATCAGCCTGGCCGCCACAGGCGCCGGCTGATAAGGAGGCCAGATCTGTTGCCTTGCTTCTCGCACGGCCGCCCTGTTTCAGGTCCCCCGGGCCCGCCCGTGAGCATCCATGTGGAAGAGATCTCTGATAGCACAGCCACTCTCTCCTGGAGGCCAGGCCCGGACAACCATAGCCCAATTACCACGTACACCATCCAGGCAAGAACACCATTCTCGCTGGGCTGGCAGGCTGTCACCACAGGTGCGCGCTAAATTTAGCATGGCATCAAATACGCTTGACCAGACAAGATTATATGTAGAAATTTTACACTAGATGATGATTCCATGACTTCAGTCATTTTCGGCGCTGAACTTTTTCCTGAATACAAATGTTACAAAGTGACAGTTTAGTTCCAGATTAGTCTGTGTTTTTGAAATGCACTTTTTGACTATGATTGACCTTTCGGCTGTGATTTTCTAGGAAGTTCATTTATTGATTTTATGCCACGTACACATAAAGTTCTTCCATCTGATTGTGATAATGCATTAGGCTGAATAGCCCAGGATATTACCGTCTATGTGTACTGTATGAATGTGATTTCTAATGTAATAACATAGAAAACATAAGACACAACATTAGTCTCAAGTGTTTCAATTACATCCTAATTAAGGACACTGTAGCTGTTGATTTTGCCTGCTGGATTTGTCTGGCGATTAAGTGGTTTCCTGGTAAGCTGTTTAGTGGAGCTCCCTGTCTGGGTAGGCAGAGCGGTTCTCCCATCGTGTTCCGCCTCACCAACGCCTGCTCTACCCGTGCCAGCTCCCCAGGTGCTTGGAGGCCAGCGTCTGACGGCTACGGTGACAGACCTGAGCCCATGGGTCGAGTATGAGTTCAGAGTGCTGGCGAGCAATGCTATCGGGACAGGAGAACCTAGCAAGCCTTCCCAGAAAGCCAGAACGAAGGAAGCTCGTACGTACCTGAAATGGATGCGTCTGATATGGCCATTTCATACTTCAGTGTAATTCTTGCCATCCATGTTCTGTGCTCTGTTTTACTATAGTGTGTTACAGGCCGCACAGCTTGTTATCTCCCTTATAAATGCTCAGCAGTGTGTATAAGGTGTGGGGACAATCCCACTGAGGACCTGCTACTCTGTCTTCCACTTCTGGTCATAGTACAGTCTGTGAAAATGTCAAGAATCCTCACCATTCACAGCAGTTCCAGTAATCTTCTTGGTATTTCCATTTCAGCAGGTGACATGTACATTTTAAGATCAAGGATATCTTAATTTTAGCAGCAATTCAGTTTACTTTGGAGGAATCGATCGTATGTGTGTGATTTGGAGACCAGGCAGAGTAGAGGGTTAGGGTGCAGAACGTAGCAGAGCTTAATGGGCTTGACCGTATCATCTTTTCTTTCAGTTCCAAAGGTCACTCCTGCTAATGTGAGTGGTGGTGGTGGCAGTCATTCGGAGTTAGTCATCACATGGGAGGTGAGTAAGCCACTGTCTGCACCCGGAATAAACCATTTACTGCACTGCAATGTCATTCACTCCCGGAATAAACCATTTACTGCACTGGAATGTCATTCACTCACTGAATAAACCATTTACTGCACTGCAATGCCATTCACTCCCAGAATAAACCATTTCCTGCACTGCAATGTCATTCACTCCCAGAATAAACCTTTTACTGCACTGCAATGTCATTCACTCACTGAATAAACCATTTACTGCACTGCAATGTCAGTCACTCCCTGAATAAACCTTTTACTGCACTATAATATCATTCACTCCCCGAATAAATCATTTACTGCACTTCAGTGTCATTCACTCCCCGAATGAACCATTTACTGCACTGCAATATCATTCACTCCCTGGATAAACCATTTACTGCACTGCAATGTCATTCACTCCCCGAATACATTTATTTGCCTTATATCTATTTGAAAGTTTGAATACAGAATAGAAATTGCCCATTTATTCAAACAAGAAAGACTTTTTTCTTAAGTCTGACTTCAACAATCCTGTCCAAATTACCAGCAGTTTTATCAATTCTACAATTACATACAAATTCCCGTTGCTCCTTTTCCCTTCATAAGAATTATTGATGCAGTAATCTGGAAGCAAATCAGTGTGTTCCTATTCAGACTTCTTGTGAGGTCTAAAAAGCAATATATTTGACTTTGCATTTGTAAATATAAAGCCAGAAGATTAATAGATATTATGAGAAACATATTTCCATCCAGTGTTTCCTGTGTGTGTTTGTGTAGATGATGATGCCTACATCAGACCCTTACGGCTGGTTGAATAGTAAATATTGCCAAGCTCTCTGGGTGGAACCGATTGCTTTCGAAGACGGGTTGCCATTGTTTGTTAAGATCTGCTGTCACATCAGGACCCTAATCCCTTCTGATGCTGCTGTACTTCTATCTCTAAATGTAGCAGTTTCAGCTCTTCCCCTCACGCATGCCATTAATCAGATCAATCATGTGCAGCAAAGACTCAGACCAAAGAACTTACAGAATGCATATAGTTTCCATAACTGACAATAAACAGGGCGTCACAAGAAGAATGAAACAGTAGAATCTGCAATACTCATTTGCAGTGAGATCTGTCTCTTATTTTACTTAGAATGAGATACTGTAGAAACACAAGTGAGAAGTCAACAAATCACACTGATGTTTTGGAACCTTTTTGATGACAGTGTGTATATATATATATTTGCTGATAAAAGGCTTGAAGTGTCACCTGAATGGGAATCAATCTGCTTTTTCTGCAGTGTTTATAGAGAGGTACGGTTTGCACTGAGCTTCTTTACAGAAGATAACTCCCCATAAATATTTTAAATGAGTGTTGTGCCTTTGGCTTTAAGAGTAACTCTGCGCAGGTACCACACTGAAGCTGACGTGTTTCTGCCTGCATATGACCGTGCGTGTGACTGTTGCAGCCCGTTCCGGAGGAGTTGCAGAACGGTGGAGGCTTCGGTTACGTCGTGGCCTTCAGACCTTTTAGCACTCCTGGGTGGATGCAGGCGGCCGTCACCTCGGGAGAAGCTTCCAGATATGTCTTTAAGAATGAGAGCATCCCCCCATACTCTCCTTACCAAGTGAAAGTGGGTGTGTACAACAACAAGGGGGAGGGGCCTTTCAGCCCCATAACCACCATCTTCTCTGCTGAGGAAGGTAGGCGGAGCCAATGGCACATAAGCATCACACTACAGCAGAGGTTGGAAAAGTCATTGACTTTCAAGTAACAAATAAGTCTCAAGTCAAAACAGGAAAGTCTTGAGTCAAGTCTTAAGTCCTAAGCTTTAGTTTTAGACTCTCCTGACTTGAGACTTACCTGTTTTTTTGTCTTTTTACTTGAAAGTCAATGACTTGTTCACACCTCTGCACATGGGAGATCCAATCAGAGCAATGTTCTCCGACCCTCCACCCCAATATAATGAACATCTTATATATGTTTATATAATTCTAAGGTACTTGATTCGTAGATGCTTTTACATTCAAGTTAAATTTAAATTTCCATCAATAAAAAACTGAGTAGTACTTTGCTGGACCACACAGTGACAGTTTATGTGTGTTGACATTTATGTTTGTTGATGCAGCTGGTTTTCAACCTTGAGTAAAGGGGACAAAAAAGATGTCCTTAAACTGCTCATCAAATCAGTGTAGTTTATACCATGAGTCAGACTTTTTGTGAGATAAGAACCAGCAAATTCAACTGAGCTCATGTATACCTTTTTCACAATTTATACTGTCGTAAAATATCTGTAAAATGATCTCGATTAACTTCAGAGCCAGACAAATCACCTACCAGGATCCGCGCCAGGAGCCTTTCTGCATCTGAGGTGGAGGTCTCCTGGAGAGCCCTGCTTCTGAGCAAGAGGAGAGTCCTAGGCTATGAGGTAGGTGGCGAATGGGCAGGTTCTCACCCAGGTCCTCCCGCCTTTCACACCGCTGCTTACACAGCTTGTGCATTATGGCCTGAGCATCTTCTGTGAGCAGACCTTGTCACCAGAATATTCTGGAATGTAGCAGAGGTGTGCAACTGCAGTATATTCTTCTAAATTGTTCATGATCCGCTGAGTGGATGGACGCTGTTTGTGCAACAGAACACTGTATGTGTAATCAGGCAGCGTTGTAATCATTTTTTTACTATGCCGCCTTTTTCTGTCACAGAATGTATTGCAGTTAAGGAGATAATATTGAGCCTGCGATCCATGTAGCGGACTAAACGCTCTTGATTGTTGTTAATTGGCATTTAATACTGCTGGCCATTGAAATTCAATTTAGAGTAACCGTGCCGGCTTGCTACAAATTCCGATGGGCTGTATGGGTCTCTCGCTCTTTCATCAATACAGCTGAAGGCTTTGATCGGGTTTTGATGGCACTAATATCCAAGCCTGCAGTTGCGCCTTGCAGTCAGGACCTTGGTAACTTTGAAATGGTAACACTGAGCAAATAAAACGAGTGCTTTGTACTGACACAGCGCCGCGCTTCCCAGCTCCCTGTCAAGCGGACCGTTTAACTCACTGCCGGTCTTGTGCAACAGCTGAGATACTGGGGTAATAACGAAAAGGAAGAGACCGCCAGCATGGTGAGGACGGTGGGGAACAAGACGTCTGCCGTCATCCAGGGGTTAAAGGGCAGCAGCGTGTATTACATCACCGTGAGGGCCTACAACACGGCGGGGACGGGGCCCGTCAGCATCGCGGTCAACGTCACCACGAAGAAACCGCGTAAGTCACATGATACACCGCGGCGTCTGCATATGATAACACTGATAAATGGTAATAAAGTTCACTGATGATCAGATTTCCCAGCTCAAAAACACTTTATTCGGCTCACCAGCCAATTACGAGGTCTAGCAGGTGTGTTTGCAGGGAAATCTACAAAGTATGTCACAGACTGGCCCTCCAGGACCAGAACTGGGGAAACCCTGATTTAGGATTTTGTAAACGGCAGAGGGCCTGTAATTTTAGGTTATAACAACTCATGTGGTAAACATTAATACAGAAAACGTTTTTTCCCTCGGAATCGTACTATAGCCCCGAGCCAAGCACCTCTAAAAGTCATGTGGAATGCCTCAAATTCCAAGATCATCTTGAACTGGGAGCATGTCAAAGCTCTTGAGAATGAATCAGAAGTTACTGGATACAAAGTAAGACCTTACACCACAGACCTGACTCAAGCGTTTCCAATGTCACAGCTGTCGTGACTCGCTTGCAAAATGTAACGTCTGACTTGTTTGACATCTCCCAAGGTGCTATATAAGCGCAACAGGCACAGCAGGCCTGATGTCATGGAGACCAACACCACATCAGTGGAGCTCTCCCTGCCTGTAGATGAGGAATACATCATCCAGATCAAACCATTCGGTGAAGGAGGAGAGGGGAGCAGCAGCCGACAGATCACCATCCCCAGAATATCAGGTAGCTGTGCAAATAGCACATACCATGCATATGACCCCTGCCAAACATATAGCTGGAGAAGTATGTATATAAGGTGGGAAAAGTATATAAATAAAGTCCTTCTAAAGAGAAGGGTCTGATAAGCAAAACTACCTTCAATCTAAATTTAAAAATCAACTCGTCAAAGACTCACTGTCCCCCTCTGTCGACATATTAGTGAACTGCAGCACTCCCATGTTAATTCTGTTACATGAATGCAGCTCTGTTCGCTTGGAAATACCCTTGTAAATATACGTGCAAAGCATTTCAAATACTTTAATAAATGCTTATTGAAACAGAGGCAGGTGATGCTGCTATAATCGTGTCCAGCAGGGCTGTGTCTGTACAGTACAAGTTGCGCAGCCATGTTTACCAGCACTTTTGGCAGATGCTCCAGTTTCCCTCATCCCAAAGATAGACCATTTAACCCAGGAGCTATGATTCATGTGTCGTGAGATTTCTCCATGGGTGCAGTCCCCTGCAGTGCAGTTCAGGAGCTGGCTTTCCGCACTGTGCTTCTGGGATGAGGTCTAGTCACTGCTGACTCATAGTAGATCTCCATGGCAATCGGCCTATATGAGTACAGAGAGCTAAAATCTGATCATTCTCAAAATTAATCAGTAAAAATAAATTGTTCCATGGTCTAATTTGTTCACTTTGATTGTATTTCAGGTCCAAAAGCCATCGGTTCAGCCTCCAAGGTGTCCACTTTGTCGGCCCTGAGTACAATAGCATTGTCTTTCACAGCGAGGACATCTTTATGACAAACAATATCCGGAGAACTGTTCCGTTGACAAGGAGGCGATTTAAAGACCTTAAAAACATAAGAATAAATGAATAAATAAACCTGAAAACATATGAGCGGCCACCAGTCACACTCCGTGGGGTATAGAAGCTCATTAGTATATGCTAGAGAAGCAGGAGGACACACCTGAAAATACGGTATCCAGTGAGAAGAGCAGCAGGCCCCTCCCTCAAAGTGTCATTTAAGAAGCGGGGGCGTCTGCTGAAGTCTTGAATATTGTTACCAAAGCAGCTTTCATTAAAAGAGAAAAAAAGTTCTTATATGCATATTTTGTATCAGATGCTGGGCTTTTTACAGATTTCTTTAAACATACTTACAGATTTGCTTTGTTCCAGTAAAACTAGGATGTACAGCATATAGGTGCATGTCAAGTCCAAGAGGAATCGTTTCTTTCATGGGAAAAGGATAAACCTTTCTGTCTGGTTCAAAGAACCCCTTCGACATCTGAAGCCATTGACATCTGACGGCACGCGTGACACCTCTCCAGCCATCTGTACAGCGGACACAGTGAGCAAAGGCTAGCAACGCACCGGCACGTTTGAAGAGCATACTCCAGCTGAATCTCCGAGCACTGACGTGAACACATCACGTGGCACGTAGCACGCATACGACATGTGACAAACGAATTCCAGACTGTCATGCGGTCTGTCTTCACATGATGCCACAGCCGTGAGAACTGAGGAAGGAAAGGTGTCTCTCTGTTCTCGTTTGACCTCCATTGCACACGGTGGGCCCACTTGGAAGATTACACACCTTAAGAGGATCTTCATTCGTCGAATTCGCTGCCCCGCCGTTCCTTAAGTGGGTTCCCGGTGCCCTTTTTTTTGGTGTCACCCTCTCTGCTACTAGTCTGTTGTTAGAGCAAAGCTCTTCCTTATGTGTGCCTCATATGTTCCGAATTCTCAGGTCTTTTAAGAGCCTTAAGTAATATCATATAGATATATATGTGTGTGTCTGTGTGTATATATACATTAATGTATATACACACACGCATATATGCACCTGTGTTTGTGTGCGTGCCTTTTTGTCTAATACAGACAATCCAGCAAAAAAAGCTCCTTACATTATAATACAACTCATCGACTCCAGCTTAACTATTCAGTTGGATACATTTAAATATATACGAATGATTTTCAAAAAAACATCCCCAAAAATAGCTACTGATCACGGCTGCTTTACAATAAAAATAAGACAGACGACGCAAATCCAACAGGTGAAGTATGGACCTAAAATTCCCAAACCAATGTCCCGAGGACCAAAACAACAAACGTAGCCTTATTTAAGCAGATTATGAAGTAGAAAGGGCGCACATTTCCCATTTTTTGCGCGGCACCACGTCAGCTCACGCTGCAGGCTGTGTATCTGATGGGAATGTAAACGCGCATCGCGCCGCGCTGCGATCGCAGAGGGTCCCGTATCTGCTTTCAACTTCCTGCAATGCAGCCGTTCCTCCTCCTCCGTCCGTCCGCGTCAGGCTTTTAAAAACAGCTTTTTTTTCTCTCAGGGACGCCTGCCAGCAAAGCGGCATCAAGGCATTTAGACATCCAAGCTCATTATTTTTTATATATATATGCATATATTTTATTCTTTTATTTAGCGGCGGGAAGCTGCATATTTTTATGCTGGGCGTCGCCACGGGGAAGATCTTTGAATATATTTTTTTAGTACTTAATCACTTATTTTGGAAATAGTGTAGAATGGGTCTACGCGTACTGTTCCGGGCGATTATCATGGGACCACCGGGCTCAGGAAAAGGGACCATATCGGATCGCATAAGTAAAAGCTTCGGACTGACACACCTTTCGAGCGGAGACGTGCTCAGAGCCAATATTAAAGCCAAGACCGGTAAGGTTCTTCTCCGAACGTGCATTGCAACGAGATTGCAACGGAAACGGTTCTCCTTTGTGGCCATCGGCGATGAGTGTAACACAAAGCAGGGTTTTAATGAATGCGCTCTTGATGCTTGTGATGGTTGCTTGCATTTCCACTGCTAACTTTCCGAGTTAATGAAAACTTTCGGAGGGCTGCCTTCGAAATCCCCCGTTTGGCTGCGTGGTGGGATCCCCTCATGTAAAGTGCAATTACGATCGGGGCTTTCGGATATAGACGTGTTATCGAGGCCCAAGACGAAGAGTTTATTATTTTTTTACTTTCAGCACGTTCATCTTCGTACATTATGCAGTGGTAAAATAATGATTACTATGATAGCAAGTTGCTACCATACTAACCATTTTACCACTGCACAATGCATACAAATATGTTGCATACTTTTCAAACGTTGTACGCATGTATGCAATGTATATTTTCTTTATGAATGACCTGACCGCTCTAGAATAGTTGATATTTATTTATTCACCATTTTACTGCCGTGGTCTTGCATACAGCCTTTTCTCTACTGGCGCTGTCATTCAGCTGCTTCAGGTTTAAAGTCCAAAAAGGGCGGCAGTATCTTGAAGTAAAAATGCAACGTTGGCCGTAAATAATCGCATCGTAAGGGATACTGATACTTTCCGAAAGGAATACTTTCGTATGAGAAATGAACATTTCCTTGTAAACAAGACACCGGGGTGTGTTTTATTTTTCTGACAACAAACTCAACATAAAAAAATAATTAGTGCTGTCTTTTAGGACTGCATATTCCAACACGTTGATTTAAGAGGTGACTCCTAAATTCTGGATTAGAATGTCATTTCAGTAACGCTATATTTAATCGACATGTTAGAACATTTTGGGTAAGCTGTGTTGTAATATAGCACTATACTTATTTCACCCATCTGGTATTACACCCCCACAGACGTGCTGCGGATGATGATGATGATGATGATGATCCCACCGTAATCGCACGCTTATTTACCACGGGGCTGTTGAAAGGAGCAGTTGAACAGTGGCTGATAATGATGGTCTATAAAAAACAGAAGAAACCATTTGACTGAGTTTAAAAGGGCAACTAGAGTTAATGTTGGAGTGCCTTTAAATGTAGGGGTCATTTGCCACGTGAGAGTGCTGTCAGCTCTGTACGGATCACACTGTACAGAGGAATGCCGTGAACATGTGACGCAGAAGTTCTTAAATCATTCTTGTAAAATATGTTTTTCGATTTCTAAGCAAATAATTTTAAATCCCGTATAGTGAGACTTTTATGTTTGTGAGCCTTTCTCAGCCTGGTCTCGTCGTTTGATCTCACGCTTTTGTGACACGTTGCGTGTTATGAAGAAGGGCAGGGGATCAGTAATCAGATCTCATTCTCAGAATCCGCTGTTCTTCGTGCTTAGCTTGGAAAAAAAAACAATCCCTTAACTTATCTTTATCAGGGGATCTCTGGGGCTTAGAAATCCTCTGTATTATAACAGGATAATGGTTAAAAGTTAATGGTTAAAAGTCAACCACAGCTTAAACTTAGTAGCTGAGCTTTTGTCTAATAGCGGTTTTGTGTTGCAAGCACTCTAACCCTGATTTGGCAGATTGTTTTGATTTTGGGATTGTGGCCCCCAGACCGGCAAACCCCTGCCAAGGCTGTGCAGATTCTGATGTGTTATCAGTGTGTATTTCCCTCCCCTTATTGCTGTCCCATGACAGAGATCGGCTTGCTGATGAAATCCTGCATAGACCAGGGTCAGCTGGTTCCGGATGACGTCATCTCCCGCCTCGTCCTGGGAGAGCTGCGGCAGATGGGGAGCGGCGGCGGCTGGCTGCTTGATGGTAAACGGGCTCAGTGCGAATCGCGGCGGCGGCGCCCACAGGTGGTTGGGGAAGGGCTGACGCGCTGTAGTCAGGGTCCTTAGGTTGGACCATTGAACCCTGCACCTTGCCTCGCCACTGTAATTAAATTAACCAATAGGTTAAAGCGTAAGAAGAATCACTGACCCTTATTTGACCCCTCATACACATAGTTCGTCTTACTCTGATGCACAGAAACTGAATCATTAACTACACAGTTTTTGCTAAATCGTATTGGCACTAGCTGGTCGGTACACGATCCAACAAAAACGCTGTAGTTTTGTGTTAGACATACTTGTCATGTTAAAGTATGGCAATAACTGACCAGAGTCAAGTACAGGATATTTGCATGGAAAAAATACCTGCAAGGTTGTTGCTTAAAATCCCACATCTGTTAGGACGAAGAATATATATATAGCATGTTATAAACTTGTCATTAAGTGGGCAGACGCCACATACAATCAGCAAATGGCAATGTGTTTTGAAATGCACACCAACACTTTAGATTTTGTGAGTGTAGGAAGCTTTGAAAGTGAGAGATCGATTTGCTTTGCAAAGTTTACTTGGGGTCTCGCTTTGAGAGCAGTGTGTGTGTGTGTGTGTGAAAGCCCCCCCCCCCCATGTCCTCCTGAAAAGGCGTCACATCCCGTTTCCTGTCAGCCAGGCTTCCCCCGGACCGTGCCCCAGGCGGAGGCCCTGGACAGCGCCTACAACGTCGACACCGTCATCAACCTGGACGTCCCTTTCCAGACCATCCAGGAGCGCCTGACCTCTCGCTGGCTGCACCTGCCCAGTGGCAGAGTTTACAACAGCAGCTTCAACCCCCCCAAAGTCCCTGTGAGTGAGCAGGGAGGAGCCCGCCGGGGCTTGATGTTTTACCTCATTTTTATATTTATTCAAATGTATAAATGGAAAATCTCCCCTTATAGTCTTAAGATTTAAGTGAAGGTTACTTTTTTCTGCATTCGTCTTGCTGGTCACACATTCAGTGTGGCCCATTTAGTAAACTCATTCCCTAAAAAGACAGAACGGCATGTTATTTACGGAGCAGAGATGGATTTCAGTGGGAGGAGATAAGACTGCAACAATGTTTGATTACTATTGAAGTCTAAGTTGAGACCTTTGTTCTCTCCTAGACAATGAGTCCTGCAAAGGGCTGACTTGTAAAAAGCCAACAAGAAGATTATTCTGTGTGAGCAGACACAGTGCGGGAGACAAGTGAAGCAGTTCCAGGCAATTCAGATACACTGTTGAATTTGGTTCCTTTTCTGTTTGCTAAGTCAATAACTGTTGAGTTCAATATTTACCCTCTTTACAGTCAGAAACTAATAGTGTATTAAAGGAGACTCTGGCAAACTTGTTCTACACACGCAGACACAAACATGACGGCACTTGCTTTTTGAATGAAAACGGCGGTTTCATTTTGCGCTCGTGTTCATGGCTGACTGCGCAGAGATGTAGATCTCGAGTTTCTTGGAGGTCATGGTGGATCATATCGTGTATTCACTGGGGGGGGGGGGGGATGATTCTCATGTGTTTGAACCTGAATATGTAAATGAGACTGTAGGAAAACTCAAGACAGAGAAGGTAGTGAGCTTATCAACGTTTTGTAGATCAGCGATTCTCAACCCACGGCAGAGTTGGAAATGTAAGCATTTTAAGACTAGCAAGTTCCTACGCTGATCCACAATCAGATTTCCCAGCCCCAATCCTAGAATTAACCTATATAAACAGATCTTGGTTCTGCAAATGCTTAGCAAGAACTAGAGAAAACACAACCAATCCAAGAAGGCAAACCACAAATGCTTAATTTAAAATTCACTGGCACATCCAATCAGATTTGTGCAATAGGCATCGATTGGTGTAAATTGCAGAGTTCACTGTGCGTTTGATCATAGCGATAATATAAACCTATACTGGATACAGGGTCGCGACTGAGCTGGCAAAGTCAAACTTGGGTCGCGGTTCAAGAAACGTTAAGAACCATTGCTGTAGGTCACATTCTCTTGGTGCATGGAATGGCCTGGAATTAAATGGTAACATTAACCTGTCACTGCTCAGCTGGATCTTCTGGGATTGATGATAAATTTTATGGGATCTGCCATAGAGCTTTCTAGTCAGCTTACAAATTATGTAAAAATGTACATGTGTTCTGGGTTCTGACATGCGAGTTGTGCTTCTGCATAATGGCACGTAGGCTTGAAGGAGTTAAAGGAGGTTGTATTTTGTAAGAAAATAGTTCACGCTTCTGGTCAAAGTAATGTGTTTTCTGGGTACTTAATGTATTCTGTTTGTGCAGAGAGTAGGGCGTATAAACAAGCTTGCCTCCCTTTGCAGTATGTCTGTGACTGTAGGTGTGAGGGTGACATTTTCCTGTGATAGCCATATGACAGATATTCCAGGGAAAAAAGATTTTTAAACATTGATTTAAAATTTTCTATTTTAGATAAGAGTGGAATGTACGGTATGATGAGCAAAAACATAATGTCCTTCTATCTGCAGAGCACAAAAATAAATGTCTGGATCTCGCGAGGTTACAGATTGAAATGCATGCAGTACTTACATGTACTATAATATACTGTGTGTATCTGTGAAGCATTCCGTTTATCTCTAACATAAATCTGTGTTGCATTACGCTGCATGAGTCTGTTTAGTATGTAGTAATAAGTGATGCATCTCTTTGGTATGTGTAGGGTCTTGATGATGTCACTGGGGAACCCTTGACACAAAGGTCTGATGACACGCCGGACACCGTTGCCAGGAGACTGAAGGCCTATGAGACCCAGACACAGCCGGTGCTCGAGTACTACAGGTAAAACGTTACGGCCTCACAGATCCTTAGACCATTTATTACATGTATTACGGCAGTAAGGTCAATCAGGAGCGCAGATCTTCCACGGGTTCATGATGTTCTTTGGGATGACGATTCCATCCAGGCAGCCTAAAATCATTTTGCGGTACGTTCCGTGTCTGCGATTTGGCCGGAAGGGTATTCTTATTCGCTGTCACTCCTTCATTAACAGAAACTGGATAGTGGGGAGATTTAAGGTCCGTCTCCCTTCTGAAGCTTCTAATTTGAGTGGACAGATGGTTGGGTGCAGCAGACTGGTGGAATGAGTTACCATGAGCACTGCGATGTAGGAAAAGCTAGGATGTTATTGCTTTTTCATACGTGTGAAGTGTGGATCTGAAAAGGTGGAGGAGAGCTTACCATGTGTGGTATTTACTGCTGCCTTCATGCATAGCACACAATACCTGTCGTGTGTACAGTTACAGCTGTACATGCTATAATCTATATTATACATAATATTAGAGCTGAAACGACTAATTGATAATGTTGATAATAGTAATAAAAGTAGAGAAAGCAAGTTTTATCGTTTGGTTGCATTTTTGGAGTTTACTGTATAAATTACATTTAATTGACATCACCACCTAGCAATGTTAGCATTTGAGCGTTAACTAAATCATTAGTGAGTTAAATAATCAACTGAATATGGCAGAGACAGCGGGTTAGTCTGTGGAGGGTTGACGCATGACTGAAATAAAAGTGGAATCAGTTTTTAATTTTGCACCGTCATAGGAGTCTGTGTCCTGCAGATGACTTGGCAGAGTAGGACAGCCACAGTACGTGAGCAGCCAGAGGGAATGTCTGAGTCCTGCATGAACTCACGCCAAACAGTGGTGTGTCTTTCTTAAGAAATGTTATGTTCAAGCTTGATCAAGTTTTGATCTTTGTTTCTATGCTACGTTAAATATAGGTTCTGCACACTGTCTAAAGTGTTTTTTTTTTTTTTTTTTTTTTTTTTAACACAACTGTGACTTAAAAATACCTCGATGTTATTTAAATAAAGCTTTTGCACTTTTCTTTAAACCCTGTGGTTTGGCCTAACGAATCGATTACGCTGATGGCCTGATTACATGATGAATTATGAAAATGATTTTTTTTGCAGCTCAACATACTATATATATGAAAGCTGTATATAAATTATAATGGCTTTGACAAAATGGTGGAACGGGACAAAAATAAGACACTTGGTTGTTTTGGCGTTCGCAAAATGGGAAACACAAGAAACCAAAAGTGCATCATGGTTTTTGGGAAGCTTACAAAGTGCTGTGAGATTAGACATCTGGGTTTGGGCCTGTTATCAGAGCGCTTGACACCTGACCGTAGCTGTATAACTTTCTTTATGAATGAAATGAGAAATAAATTATCTGTCTATCGTATTACTTGAGGATTAGGTATGAGAGGGTCCTGCATACCTGCCCATCCATCCTCTCCCTGCTGACCCGGTACTGGGTGGCAGGGGGGTATCAGTCCATCACAGGGCACGCAGGAATTTCTACATTGTCAACGTTAATGGTTAAGCCATGAAATACTAGCGGTCCGGTATGAGACGTGTTATAGATGCGTCTTCTGTTTCCCGCTGACTCCTGTCATTGTTCTTTTGCCTCCAGGAGCAAAGGGATGCTGGAAACCTTTTCAGGAACTGAAACCAACAAGATCTGGCCTCACGTTCATGCTTTCCTGTCCCGGAAACTGAGTCCCGGATCCCATAAGGCTGCTGGGAGTGCATAGGAGCTGCAGTCTCTTAGGGGCCTGGGGCCCGGTCGCCTAGCTTAGATACAGACCCCGAAGGGAATTCCGGAACTCTGAACTCCTCCTGTAGCCCAGGCTGTACTTTGTTACATTGTTACAGCGGGAAAAAATTAAATGTAGCCGAGTAACTTTATAAGTGACAAGAAGGGAAAGACGACTGGTCAAATATGGAAGGTGACTTTAAAAAAAAAAAAATCAAATCACTGGTAATAGTAACGAATGAGTGGTGTATTTGTGACCAGGCTGGGTGTGATTTTGTAGCATGTCGAGCTGGCTTGTTCTGGTATTCCCTGCTGTGCTCTGTGCTGCCTTAATCGTGTGTTCAGGAGTAAGGTGGTGTCTGCGTGTTCTGTCATTAATGCGGAGCTGAGCGAACCAAGCTGTGCTCACCGAGGAGGAAGAAAGCCACCATATCTAATGATGACATGCACTTTAAACAATTAGCGAATCACGAACTTGTAATTAATATTAATCTTGCTCCTGGATATAACACATGCCTTTGTAAACCACTAAAATATATTTTAAATGGTAGCATAGCTATTTTTTAAGTATTTCATACTAAAAGATATTGATTTTGCTAGTTGATAGATAGATGATAAAGCTAAATTCTGAGTGGCTTAACATTTTAAATGTCATCTTCACTCATCTCGGAAAGGTTATTTTTTACATTTTTGAAAAAAATGTAAATTCTTGTGCAAAAATCTACAATTACTATTTAAAATTCTTAGAGTGAATCAGTAACATTCCGATAGAAACTAACATTTATTGCCTTAGTTAGTTGGAGTAACATTTTAAAATTGAAATACTCCACTGCAGGAAATGTGTTAATGGTCTGTAGTTTATAAGAAGGTTTTAATTTTTGTTCAGTAATTTTGACATTCACCTTTACCTCCTTACTCATTACTCTAAAGCCCATTTTATAAATTGTCCATTTAATGAGAATTAAGACCGTAAATTCAGACTTGGAACCAAGTTTTTGTTTTCCTTTGTTTGCATTGTATCAAGGTTGGTGTCATTTGCCTTTTCCCAAATGTTACCCACAGTTGATTGGTATTCAGAAATACCATATTAACCTAATCTTGCCTTAAATACAGATTGCTGTAAACGCTACATTTTACATACCTCATCTGACGGTATTTGCCATTATTTTTGTAGGAAATCTCATGTTAATGATATATGTAGAAATAGCATTTCTTGATAAAAATTAAGAAACATTTTTGACAATAAACATTTCACTGATGCAACCAGAAAGTATGCCTTTAGTATTATTTGAGGCAGTAAAGATGAGCCTTTGTAAATAAAATGTGTTCCAATCAAAAAATAATAATTTAAGGAATGTCTTTGGTAAATCAAGTTGTGAGCCGCTTGACTCTTCTCCCTTGTATATCAGCATGAACTTCAGCCAAGCTGGCTAACAAGACTCCTGGCAGCAATGAATCCTTCCGTCCATCAATCTTCTGTAATTGCTTGTCCAGTACAGGGAGGACTAGAGCCCAGCACAGGGGAACATGCAAACCACACATGCAGGACTGTGATGGGATTTGAACCCTGGAGGTGTAGAGCCACACTCTCAGCTCATGATTAATAAGAATCACTAAGACCAATCTTTACTGTACCTTCTGCTTTTTCCCAGTACATGATGGTAAATGCCACAGACACACACACAGCGTACCACAAACGGCTTTGCCTCCGATGGGAAATTATCGTCTCTAAGTTCTGCTTAGTTGGTTGTGGCAAACACTGGGTGTGTAGTGCTTGGTGCTGCTTTTGGCCAGTCATCAGGAACCACCAAGTGCAAAGGGCTACAACCTTATTTACAGCGAGAGCTACTTCTTGCAAAGAAAATTATCTGCGGAGCTCAGATCAAAGTTGTTGACCGGGGGTTGTGTGTGTGTGTGTGTGGGGGGGGTCCTCGGTTAAATGAATCATTTCTAATGCACATTTCTCAAGGCACTCATTGGCCCCCTGCAGGCTGCAAATAGTTGCCAGTCAGTGGGTTGGCCACTGCTGACACGGCGACACTTTGCTAAGAGTTTTACATGCTTGTGACATGTATGTGACTCTAGGCCTCTACTCGACCTCTACTGGCCACCAGGCTCTTATTGCCTGTTATGCTGTCCAAACATTTCACATGCTGCAAATTATTTCAAGTCAGTTATGCGGCATTATTCTGCCCACCACGGGTTTCAGGTTCACACAGGTTGTAAGACAGTAGCATAGATTGATCTGTATTCTATTAGCAATGCTAATGTGTGTCAGTTTGAAAATACCATCAAATTACCCAAAAGTCACTGGAAGTAAAAGCTCAAAAAAGAATAACTTAAAAATAGCACCCAAAATGCACCAGTTCAAGTTTCCCCATGTCATTTAGTAAGTGCTATTTAAAGAGAATATAGTGTCACAGCTTTTACATACTTAACACTGCTTATTTTACACACCTGCCAAGAAGCTGATGTCTCTTACAAATACAGGAAGCACTGTTTAAAAGAAATACAGAAATCTTCGATGCTACATTGTTACTAAAAACGTGGTTTTATTGGTCAGTATCAGCATGCAGTTTGCTTCATCACAAAGCTTTTTTTTTTTCGTGTAGCAACCATACAGCACATCAGAATGCAAGACGCGACCGCTTTTGTCCTGTCGTCATGGAGACCACGAGCTCTACTGCCCCTCCCCCCAGGTATGACAGGATGGCGCAAGAAACAGGGCAGTAGAAACTTCAGAACTACAAGTCGTTGCGCATGAGAAGTTTGCATAGGTTTCGAGTCAGCATAGCAATGCAATGCACAACACTAAGTACTCCACAAGGCTGTCCGCACTTTAATATATATATATATATATATATATATTTTTTTTTTTAATTAGCCTCAGACAGATGCAAGTCTAAACCACTCTGATCTAAATGGTCAATCAAGAGTAGCTGCAATCCTTATTGGAGTAGATGCAATTCCCCCAATGGAGAATTTCATCTGATATATCACATACACAAGGGATTCCCTGGACCACTGGCAAGGGCCTCTTTAAAACTGAGCTACCTAAAACAGAAATTTAAAAATTAAATTATCCCAGTTAAAAAAAAGCAAACAAAAATAATAAAAAAAAACAAACAAACAAACAAAAAGCAATAGAATTTCTAATCTCCTAAATTCTTCAGTTGCTAACTGCTATAGCTGATACAGAATTTGGAATCACTGGTCATTATCGCAGCACTACTAAAAGGGCCGACTGTAAAACTCCAGGGCCCGTTCAGTTCCAATAAGCCCAAAAAAAAAGCCAACAAAACCAAAACACAGGAAAATAAAACAATAAGTACTCTGAAAGAGTTGTTTTTTTATTCTTTCCGAACATATATAAAGTGCAGCACACATTCAAACGCAGATTCTGCATACAAAAATAATCTGTTTGGGTCTCAGCCCTTTCATTCCCCAGCCCCCCCCCCGCCCCCCCACTTAGGCCCCCTCGCTTCTATGAGATCTCCATTGTCCTGGGCTCCTCCGAGTCACTGGCCTCCTCTTTCGCTCCCCTCATCGTGTGGCTCCACAGTCCCGCCTCCAAACAGCGTTTTACGTGATATTCTGCCACCTGCCAAAAGACAGAGTGAGATGGTGACTTTTTCTATAACCCCACACGTTTGGAAGCATCAGTCGCCGATATCACATCAGCACTGGAGAAAGACTAGTTGGTATGACCAAGAGTGTCTGCTGGCTCTGTTATACTTGTATATGTTGTGGAAACACATCCCAAAGTGCTAAGTCATTTGAGATAAAATCATCTGACTGTGTGTAAGATCAGAAAAAGGCAGAAATAGCCTTGGTGTTTGCCTCCCAGTATCGTCCTAGGTGCTTTTCCCAGGAAATCCAGGGCAGGCAAAAAAAAAAAAATTTAAAAATTAAAAATTGGGTTTTAGTAATAACTAATTTCAAAACAAATTCCCCAGTTTTCCCAACTGTACCAAAACTGCACTGAACTGAACCCAAAACCGAGGTTTTTACCAAACCATAAATTTCGTGTAAGATCAACCCCCTAATTGAAATACCGGTTTATGTTGGATAACAGCAGAGGGAGAGGGAAACAAAGCCGTTTCTCATGCCAAATTGCCGTTTCTAAGCTTCTGCTTAAAACGATGCTGACATTGCACAATAACTACAATCCACATTAACCAAAACTGCAATAAAAGGAGCAGCAATATACTGCAGAATTATGAAAATAACAGTTTTTTTAATCAGTTACTCAAGCTTAATGGAGCAATCATGATTTCTCTGAACACTAACAAAATCACCCAACAAATTTAGCTGAGCAGAGTCTGCAATACATTTTACTCTGGTTTTGTTCACCGATGTTTAAGTACTCCCCCCCCCAACAGACATTCTGCGGTCCTGCTTATTTTGCTCGTTGATGATGTCATCACATGGTATCGGTTATAGGTATCGGCCCGTTGTTGCAGGGACGACGAGTACATGAGTACTGTATTGCACCCCCTAAACAACTTATAATAAGCAGAGTCACGTTCCGAAGATGAGAAAATGTCCAAGAACCAGAGAAAACAATGCCTGTGGACTTCTAGAAAATACACAAACCTAGCTGGGTACCTGTGGATTCATGTTGCGGAGGACATTCTGTAGAGTCTGCATATCCTGCATCTGCAGGCCTGCCTTTAGGTCCTGAAAGGGGAAAAGGTCCTTTTTAAGATTTCTACCATCCTCATAATCAATTCATAATATATCTCTCATTTCATCACAAATGCCATATTATAGTCTTCTAGTATCTACTTCATGTGTGCCTTTTGTGCCAGTAATTGGCATATTTACAAGAAACAACTTGTACGACATACATTACTTATATAACTTACCAAGCGTATATCTAATCACCTTACCTATGCAAGTTAATATTTTTCCAGAATTCCATTAACATTTACATTTCAAAAGACTAAAATGCACAGAAGTGCTATTAAATGCAGAAACATGGTAACACAGTTCCATGAAAACCGACGTTGTCCTAGTGTAAAATCAGGGTAAAATAGAGATACCGGTGGCAGTGATTCCAGGACTTCTTTGGGGTCCAAACGGCAGCAGCCGGGGGGTCTCTGTGGCTCCACCTCCTTCTGCGCCTCCCCTTTGCTCTTCAGTCTGTACTCCTTCACCCGCTGCTTGAAGGCTTCTAGCTCTTTCTGGAAGACATCCAAATAGCCCTCCTGCCCTGCCTGAGGAAGACAGCGGTTACCTTAGACAGGCGTAGGGGTGTAACCTTGGATTATAAACAAAAAGCAGGTCTTAAACAATTTCTTTTGTATTTATAAGCATTCGGAATATGTTTTTATAGCTTAAATACCACAGCAGCCATAAGGAGGACAATGTCTTGCCTTTGTAGTCATTGAATTAACGACGGGTATTGCGATATTATGCAATGTCGCACCCTAGTGGCCAAACAATATAACATGTTTCTACATGTACAGTGCAGAAATTCCCAAAATGCATGCATTTCCCTCAACTTCCCCTTTGATTTAATAATTTACAGGTACATATTAGGCACTGAGCATATATTATCTATTCTCCCCTTCACCTGCTGAAAATTATTTTAAATCAAATTATGTAAAGCTAGAAAAACTGAATTCTTACCTGTATCAACTTTGTTCAGACCATAAAGTAATTTTGTATTACTACCTTGTAATACAACATTTTGACACACAAGATTAACAAATGGAAAGTCTGTATCAAAAGACCACAATTATAATGCAAGTCGGGCTCCCCTGAACAGCGCGTGGCTTGGGGTGCTAAGCCTGTGTGCCTCTGATCAGAAGGTTGCCGGTTCTCGCCCAGCCTATGCAGAATAGTCACATGGCCGCGGACCCTCGAGCGAGGCCCTTAAAACCCCAGCTGGGGGCCTCTGCAAGTAGCTACCCTCTGCTGCCAAGTCTGCTACACAGTGTCTGTTTCATGGAGAGCAAAATGGGGTAGAGGAGAAGAGAATCTCCCTACGGGGATTTAAAAAAAAAAGTGTCATTAACCACAGTGGACATTTTTGAATGTGCCTTACCTTGGCCTTCTGGAAGAACTGCCGGAAACAGCCGCGGGGGTCCCTCTGAGAGGTGTGGGCCATTTCCAGGATGAACTGCATGACGACCGCCTGGTGAGCCACCTGCTCCATCAGTGCCTCTTTCTGGGAGGGAGAGCAGCAGAGGGGGAGTCGTTTCCGTCAGCAGCCCGGACACCGCAGCTAGACTGCGATGCAGAATCCCAGCGCGTGGGGAAGGATTTTACAGTGTGACTGCAGCTGTAGCAAAATCTGTTGTTTTGAATAATGGGTCATGACTCTCAAATAAATCAAAAACAGGAAAAAAAAAAAGGATGAACAGGACAAATATATTCATTGGATCAAAACGTAGTTTGCACATGACAGGAAAAGGTTAACTCAGCGTCCCCTCCAAAGGGAAGGATACTTAATACATAAGACAAAGACAAATATTACATCCTCAAACTTCTATAAGTTTCCCACTTTCTCCTTATATAATAAAAGTGACTCATTTTCATTTCAATGATCATCATAAAATTGTTCACTATTCTAAGATTCTTGGAGATTAGTGGACAAGCCTTTTGGGCAATTGAAAAATAGCTTAAACAATGAGTTTCATGCATGGAAGTTAATGGTGAGATAAATGTAACATGTAAGGTAGTGGCTTGTAAAGGCAAAGTCACCAAACTTTTGAATTGTATTTGAAGGACGTCATTAGCAGACAAGATATGGAGTATCTTTCTCTCACACCATGTTGTCAGTGTGTGGAACAGCAAGATCATCTTCCTCAGTATAATTAAGCTTTTTGTACTTTCAGCATTCAGGCATTATGAGTGAGGAGAGCTAAGAGGTGTGGAATCTTCCAGAAGTGTCATTCAACACACATTATGGTCAGACCGGGACCACTGTGTCACCTACTGTTCTATGCATTAGTTCAGCCTTCCAAGATTAGATGTTGAGGGAGGTGTCTACAACCATTCAGTGACTTAAAATACTTCAGTGCTTTCCTATGGAAACATCATAAGTGTTTCTTGTATTATAAAAGGCAATGCCTTAACACTTACATTTTGAATGCTTACAAATTAGAATCGTTCAAAAATCTAACAAGACCTTTTTGGAAACGGGGAAAAAATGGCAGATGAAGAACATTGTTAAAATTAACCAACACCCAGCCATTAGACTTTTTTTCTGGCCTGCGTCCTGATTCTCAGGAATGAGAGCACACCCTTTGGAGTGGGTGCCAAGGAATCGCTTTGTCTGTTCCTCGCTAAACAGGCCATTAGACCCCAATGTTTAACCAAAAAAAAGAGGCTGAACCAAACAGCACAAGGTCAAACAGACATTTCTTTATGACATGCTGACTCAGTTCCTCAAAGCCTGACGTTCGGAGGCAATGGGTGGCTACGGTGACCAGTGAACTAGGTGACATCACACCAGCGTGAGAGGAACAACACAGGCGAGCATAAGCGGAGCGGCGTGACCCGACCTCCTCGGCCTGTAACCGGAAGCACCACAGGATCAGGAAGTTGGCCGTCTCCTCGCAGATGATGTGGGAGTGATCCGAGAGAAAGTGCTGGCTGTCGTCCCACCTTCTCAGCATTCCTGTGCGGACACACGAGCACGTGGAGAGGAGAGGAGTCAGAGGGCCGTTATTTTAGCTAGCAGGGACATTTGCAGTATCTGTACAATGGGCAATATAATAAAATAAACTATGTATATTTGTGTTTAAGGTGCAGTGGGCCAGTTACACAGATAAACATACATAGTCTATTCTATTATGGAGAAATGACCATCTTTGCAGTTCACTTACCAAAGTGTCTAAGCTGCTGTTCGTACTTCTGAACGAAGGTTTTACTCCTGTCATTTTCCACCTCCACAGTCCTACTCTGAACATTAATAATACTCTTAAAACATAAAAGAAAGAAAAAAGGAAAGCTCAGAATGTAATGCGATCCGCTTACATGGCAAATCATTTTAAATGGCAGGCATTAAAAGCATCACCGGAGCACGGACACTTTATTATGATTTATTATAAAAAGTGTCTCAAATCAAACATGTTTGAAGATACAGCAAATGTCCACATTTTCCATATATAATTCAAGCACAATGGATCATAGTAGATGCAGCAAAAAAAAAAAAAGCTTGCTTTAGGCTCCGCAATAGACCTTGCTGATGCCCCCTGAGGGAACCAGCCGAGTCTAAACGGATTCAGTAAAAATACACCAGCATATAAATGTGAGAAGCATACAGTCGTGTGCAGTAAAGAATACAGTATACAGGCTGTTTTACATACAGCTGACCACCTATGCAGCTTTAAACGCATGGAAATCGTGTCGATGATTCCGTTGCTGGGTTGTGGAGCTGCAGCAGATCTCCCTACCTTGTTGAAAACGTCCCGGCTGCAGTCCGGGCCCATCACCGGACTCCGGCTGAGGTCGCCGCCCCCCAGCATGCTCTCCTTATGGCGCCACTCGCGTTCAGTCTGGAAGAGCTCGGCGGAGCCTGCCTGGGCGCGGGCGTGCTCCTGCTCGGCCGACTCGGAGCCGTGCAGCTCCAGGCCACACAGCTGGTCCTGCGCCTCCGCCAGCTGCCAGCCGGACACGATGGAGGCCTTCACGCACTGCTGCTGGCTCTGGCACAGCGAGGCCATGCTCTCCGCGCTCGGCTGCGGGACACGGACACGGGGAGAGTCAGTGTCCATCCGGCGCATCGCCACGGTGCCCCCGGGCTCGGCACCAGGCGGCGAGAGGCTCGGAAACCGTAGACGGGCGCCCGTCTGCCCGCTGCAGCTGCGGCCTTTTCGGGGTGCGACCCTGAGCTTTAAAGATGATGCAACCCGCCGGAGTTTGTGGGAAGATAGTGATTAATCCTTATTGAATTAAAGAGCCTTAATTGCCACTTCTGCTGGTGCTTCTTTCAGAGGCTTTTTAAATTCTGCCACATGAAAGTGACATTAACAGCTACACAACTGCCCCCACAAATTCAGCGCTTTTCGTTAAGGCAGTTCCTAAAACCTCTCTATTAGGTTCACAGCGATGAAGTAATAACGTGGCCCGGCATGCTTCTGTTCAGACGCAACAGCAAATAAAGGAAACTTAATTAAAAAAAAACTATTCATAGCCAATGCATCAGTATCCACAAATAGAATTTCCTTGATGGGAAAAATATATTGGCACATAGCAACACTTCAGGCTGCCCATTACGGTACATTTCATCTTTACTGGGGGAGTTTTGCATTGTCTGGCATGGCTAAAATAAACATAAAATGGTGAAACTTAGCTACGGTTCTATACCACCACATAAGCTAACAAAAACTTGCAGTCAGTTTTAGGAAAAGCGATGGACGTATACTGGAAAAAAAAACTTCAAAACTAATGAAAAGTAATAAAAGTAATCAAACGTTTCAAGATGCACGAGACAACTGTAGGTAAAGTATTTTTACTCATTTATTTACATTACATTTAAAGAACCATCTAAGAAGCCAGATGTCCATTTTAACGCAGTACTCCATATATAACGATTCAGTAGCTTATTCAGTAACTTAAAGGTATAATTTTGCCGAGGGATATTGCTGTTTATTGAGCACACTGGAAATGCTTCAGATGATGCGGCATTTCAGAGAGTCTGACAGTAGCTGGTACCTGCTGATACAGCGGTGCGGAGCTCCGGGCGCCACGGCTCATGTCCTCCTCGGGAAACACAGAACCCTCGCCGACCAGCCACTCCATCGCTTTGCACTTAATCCTCGATATTAAGATGCAGCGCAACACACCACTATACGGAACGGGTAACAGCTAGCTGACTAGCTAGCGAGCCAGCTTTAAAAACCCACTCGAGGCAATGTTTAGGTGCATCAGATGCCGTTTTCAGACATGACAACTTCCATGCTGCTGACTCATATTCTCACGTGATCAAGCTCTGGTCACATGACCGGCCTGTTGCCGCTAACGTGGAGGCCTCCGCTAGGGCCTGGTTCACCTGCTCCGTTGACTTCAGCCTATTTTTTTACGTCATTGTGCCATGAAATTAAAAAAATATATTTAAGCATAACAATGCATAAACGCTCCAAATAAGATTATACATTTTGATGTTATGTAAAGGTTAATATGCTACTGATGCCATGGCTGTTACTGTCTGTTATAAACATTAATGTTATGATGTTTTTTTTTTTTTTTAAATCAGTCTATGGAATATGACTCCTGCGCTGCGCATCCTAGGCTAGGAGATAGGCTATTCACAGGCCCGTGTTGGATAAGCGCTCATGGAAGAGGAATGAGTGGATGGAATTTGACTCTTGATTTACTGACATATTATCAGTAGAATTTACGAGAGAAATACAATGGGTTTAAATGTACATTATATGTACAAATCAAAACTGGAACGAACAGTTTAAATGTCAGTTGACAAGCACATTTGTTCACTTCATCTGTTCCTTATTTACAATCATTACATAAGACCGGGCCCTGTTCTCCCCCCCGACCCAAATACAGCGCATGCTATTCCAGAAAATCGTGTTTTGTTTTCGTATGTTTCTCCACGTGCTGATTCCCATTGCCAAAAGCTTATTTTAAATGTGCAAAGATTCATGTCCATCCTTGGTCTGCAGAACAAGTTCATCATGAAACCAATGTCCGTTCTCACAATGCACACAGAAATACAGCACATAAACTGTGTGACAAATGCCGAAAAAGACGTTACGATGATTTGCAATCATAATTGGGTCCGCCGGAAACATCGATCTCCTGTAGAAAGTTCCGCTTTCCGAGAAACGGAATAGCAATTTATTCTGATACGGAAGCCGTACGATGTTTGTACGTGTTCTCTCAACGCGATTGAGGCAGAACAGCGCGTGAGTCACTGTGTTTAACTTTATAATTTTCACTGAAGTATCGTGTAACAACTATATTTTAAGGGACACTGTTAAACAATTTTACACCGCTAAATAAGGCGGTCGGAACTGATAATTCAGTTAGTTGGAAAAGGTAGTACAACATGCAGTCTTTTCTTACTTGCTAATGGTGTGTGTGTGTGCGTGCTGATTTGCTTACAGTGATTTCTAAATCTCCTGAATGACGGCTAACAAGCAACACTTTGTATGAAGACCTTACTGTGAGGCCTGTTCCGGTATATTGCAGGCTGATTTTAACTACGATTCCTCGTTTTCGATGGTATTCCCAACTTCTAACTTGCATTGACCGGGCTCATTGGTGAAATGTTAAAGCACGGCACACAGCCCTTCCTTGCCGCGACACTTCATACGGGCATTGATAAGTCCCTCCTACTCATACCTGGAAGGCACCACTTGTCAAACATATAATCATGTGTATAGGTGTAAAGATCGTGTAATGTGTTTCTGCAATCTATTACAGTTATGCTGGACGTTACAAAAGCAGCTATATCAGTAATTTGTTTCTCCTGCTAGATCATGAATAGCTCCTTTATTAAACGTATATGCAATATATATATATATATATATATATATATATATATATATTGCATATATTTATTTAATGCTAATTAGTGGGAATAATAATCGCTTATTAAACCCACTTCATTGAATCATTCGGCACCTGGCCAGACGGTGGATGAGTAATATGTGTAACCGGGGTAATAGTAAATAAATCATTGAGGAACGTGAAATCAGAGTAACACAAGTATGCTGGAAATTATCGGCGCATATGTTAAACGGAGGAGTGCAGCGCAGCGGCGACTCGTGTGTCGGTTTACAAGCCGATTTTGTAAAGGGGGCTGCGAAAGGAGCGTCCTGAAGCCGCGGGACGGGGGGCTCGGCGCGCGCCTCTATTGTCCTGCTAATGGCGAGGTATTTTAATGACAAAGGCCGGCCGGCCGGCCGACATCACGCCCTGAAACAAGTGCAAGCGGCCTGTCCAGCGTTCAGCTTGTAATTAAGACCACGACCGTTGCTTCTTTCTTTTTTCCTTCATCTGGACCTTTTGATGGATGTTCTTCCGTTAGCTCATCCTCTCAAATGCAATTATCAATGCAGTTCTTATACTGAAAACTTAAATTGCTGGGGTGTTCAGTGAGTGGAGACAACAGCCTTTAAATTAGTATTAGATATTGCTGTAAATCGGTTTGGTGTCCTGCGTTTGAAAGCAGGCGAAGACTTCCCTATTGTAATTTTTTTTACCCCTCCCGCCACATTTTTTTGAGGCTTAAAATGGCATTTTAGGACCGCATTTTACACTTTTAGGGTGCATTAAATGAAGGAGACCAAGGGACGGGTCAGTGTTTGTATATACAAGTAGTACATAGTGCAGTCTGCAAGATTAACTTTGACCCTTGAAAAAAGACACTTATGTAATCTTTGAATTTGCCAGAAAAAAAGACCTCTTCCTGAGCTTTCCAATTGGCTATAACTGAGCAATACAGAGACGTTAAACGAAGTTACAGGTCATTAGAAAATGCTCTGAATTATCTTTTTTTTTGCTCTGCCCGTTGTAGGAAAGGCACTATAGCTCAAAGGGAATTAAAAAAAAATAATAAAATAAAAAAAAATATTTCTGAGCTCAGGAAGGTGTGTATAATTAACAAACCAGATTTTATCTGAAATAGTGATGCAAAAAGCTTTTTGGAAATTCGTTGGTTTCAAATGTAGTGATCCAGTATTGATGTATTGGTGAACACCAAACTTTTTCTTATGTCTTATGAAATTTACTGATTTGGCACAATACAATGTTTTTTATTTATTTATTTATTTTTTTATAAAACTGTTTTCTGTTGCTATTTTTCCATTACAAAGGCATTTCATTCAATGAAAACAAAGTAATTGGTATGATTTATCTGTTTTACTCTGAGGTTTAACTGCTTTTGCTAGCCTGGGGCAGTTAGCTCATTTAGGCTACTCGGCTGCATATGAGAGATCAGATACAGTTGTTGAACAGGGTTAGTTGTTCAATGGATTTTTAACACACTTGAACATCTAACTGTCACAATACATCCCTTCACTTCTAGCTTTAGAAGAAAGAATGTGATTAGTTATCATTGTTGACAAACCACTGCACGACAATGAAATGTGTCCTCTGCATTTAAACCATATGTGACATAGCAGGGGGCAGCTAATTCTGCGCTTGGGGGCAGTACCTTGCTCAGGGTACCTCAGTGGTACTTTGCCAGTCGGGATTTGAACTAGCAGTTTTTCAATTACAAGTATGCTTCCCTAACAACAACAACAAACAAAACAAATGTATTTTTGTATAGTGCATTATCACAACATTACATCGTCTCAGTGCGCTTTACAGCATCCCCACCCAAAGCCCCCAGTGAGTAAGCCATAGGCGACAGTGGCAAGGAAAAACTCCCTAGAA
>JAODLC010000123.1:17566154-17578519 GCA_026781145.1 Hippopotamyrus pictus | reverse complement strand
CCATCCAGCACCAGATATCTAACAGACAGTCTTCTAACCGAGATAGGAGTGATGTATCATCAGGGTTAACAGATATATATAACTGTGTATCATCTGCATAACAATTAAACCCAACACTATGATTTCTAATAATGTTACCAAGAGGTAGCATGTATAGAGTAAATTGTTGTGGGCCCAGTACTGATCCCTGTGGGACACCATATATGACTTTGGTGGCCTTGGATGTTTCATTGTTCACATGGGCATACTGATAGCGATCAGTTAAATATGAGCGGAACCAAGAGAGTGCTGTCCCCGTAATTCCAACTATACCTTCTAACTGGTCCAAGAGGATATTATGGTCCACAGTATTGAATGCTGCAGTTAAATCTAGTAATACCAACAGGGATATACAGCCGCGGCCAGAAGCCATAAGTAAATCATTTATTACTCTTACTAGAGCAATTTCTGTGCTATGGTTTGGTCTAAAGCCAAACTGATATAATTCATTAGTATTATATTTTTGTAGGAAAGAAGACAACTGACGAACTACAACCTTTTCCATGATCTTTGAAATGAAAGGAAGATTTGAGATAGGTCTATAGTGTCCTAAAACACTAGGTTCAAGATTTGGTTTCTTTAGGACAGGTCTAATAACAGCCATTTTAAAAGGTTTTGGAACATATCCAAGCCTAAGAGATGAGTTTAACACATTTAACAGGGTATTGCTAATCTGCGGTGCAATTTCCTTGAAGAATTTTGTAGGAATTGGGTCTATGAGGCTAGTAGAGGATTTACAGGAGGAAATTAAGCTCAATAGTTCTGAGTGTTTTATAGGAATGAAAGATTCAAAGGTCCCATTATTGATAGGCATAATACTAGCAGGAGGCTGGCAGCCATAGGTAGCTAAAGACGTGCACTGGATGGTCTGTCTAATGTTAGTTATTTTACCATTAAAAAAATGTAATAAAGTCATCACTCTTAAGAGCTTGCGGGACTTGCGAGTTTATTGAAGAATTCTGTGTTAACCTAGCCACGGATTCAAATAGGAATTTTGGATTGGTTTTGTTCCTGTCTATTAATCTGGAGAGATACACAGACCTAGCAGTCATTAGTGCTTGTCTGTATTTAGACAGGTTCTCTATGCAGATTTGAAAACTTCTAGTTTAGTTGAGCGCCATTTGTGCTCTAGCTTGCGTGATGCCTGTTTGAGTTCACGTGTATGATCAGAGTACCAGGGGGCAGGTTTCTTATCTCTATGCTTTATCTTCTTAAGTGGAGCTACAAGATCTAGTGTGCTACAAAGGGATTTTTCCATGTTTGCAGTTGTCAAGTTCATTTACACACGATGCTTCAGATGTAAGGCTGAAGGACTGTGGAAGTTGTTTCATAAATGTTGTCGTAGTCAGTGAGGCAATGGAACGTCTGATTCTGTACTTTGGAGCTGTGGTCAACGGGAGGCTATCCTGGATTTCAAAAGTTAACAAGTAATCATCTGAGAGCAGAGGACTCTGAGGCATAATAGATACATGTTCCACCAGGATGCCATGACTAATAATCAAATAAAGGGTATGGTTACAGGCATGAGTAGGCCTGACTACATTCTGACATACACCTAGAGTCAAGAATAACTGCAAATGCTGTTTTATTTATTTAACCATTTAGGCTAACTGCTTTAGGCACCTACTAACATTTCTGACAATCATGAAGCATATCACATTAAAAGTATACAGATTAATGAGCAGGTACCAGATTCGCTTTAACAATGACTCCCCTGCAATGTCTAAGAAAAAAATCTTAACCATTATTGCTCACTTAACATACACAGCTTAGAATATTGGAATAAAAGCTGTAATTTGTTTTTGAGAAAGCATCCACTAATTAAGTAAATGCAAATAAAATAATTGTCTTTCTTTAGTCCATCTTCTAACTGTGTATCCTGGTTAGACCCACGGCGTAATTTCTTGTCTTTTTTGCTTTTTGATCCATTCATAAGAGTGACACAGTTGTGTGACAAGTTCAAACCTGTAACTCTCCCTTGTGTCCACTGGGTGGCAGTAGGGCATAGAGGAGAGCGTGGCGCGGTCTGCGAGCTGTGAACGTCGGAGCTGCGTGCCAAGTGCCTCCCACTGGGGTTGCAAAGAGAGGCAGAGAAACAGCTCCAGACTCCAGACCTAAAAAAAAAAAAACATCCTCAGCCTGAGAAGCATGTTGTCTAGCCAGCTGGCTGCCTGCCCCTGCCTCGAGCTGCTGTTCCCACAGGGAGGGTGTGTGTGTGTCTGAGCTGCGTGTGTGCGTGCTGGAGCCTGGGGGGGGGGCTGTGTGAGCCCTGACACCTCCGGCCCAGCTCTGCCACATGCTCGACACGGCGGTATTATGAGCCCTTACCGAATCCGTTTCATTAGTTTTATGTTTCTGTTTACCTTGTCTTAGTTTCTTCTTCTCAGGACTTTTTTTCTAATAGCTAAACTTTATTTTTTCAGGTTTTTGTCTTTAAGCATTTGTGACAGCGTACATGTAGAGGTAACTGTGCTGGCTCACTCGGAGATTTATGAACCTGCCACAAAGTAGCCGTAAGAAAACCCACACGGGCGAAGTAGGTGGCCACCTTCCAGCTGATTACAGGAAACGGGGAAGAATATCTTAATCACAAAATACCGATGTGTGCCGCTGAAAGGCTTAAAAGGCCCTAAATGCAGCCTGAGTCTATATGAACAAGAGGTGAAAAAGGTCTGAAATGGCCTGAAGCTTATCGTATCTTCACTGTTAAAACCAGCAAGGACCATTTAATGAAGGAAAATCTGACATTGCTCAACTTCAAGGTATTTCTCCTTACTAAGTGCTCTCACATTAAATCAACAGCCTTTTTCCCAGCCCAACTGTTAACGGGCGACTTTATTGTTGCGGTTCATTAATTTTAGTGGTAATTTAAGCTTTTCTTAGGCTGCCTTATTTTAACAACAGTCTTTGTTGGACGGACTGAAATTAGATTACATTGTAATCTGGCTATTTGTTTTCTATTAATAATCCTTGATCTTATCAAAGGGCAGTATTTTTCTTAATGACGCAGGTATACCTTCCAACAATACAATACATAGTGGCAGGAAGTCGTCATGAAGTCACATGGTGGTGGGCAGAGCTGTGGGATTCTTAAAGGGACCATACAAAAATTAGCTCGAAATAACTCGGGCATCGATGTCGTAATGCCGCGTGTGAAAATAGCAGTGTGAATGGTTCAGATACTTAATAAACATAAAAATTCTGTTTTTCTGCTGGTAAAAATTTGCATTACTTGGGGAAACGGGCAGCTATCTGATTGAAATAAAAATTTGAATGAAAAACTATGTTACTGAATGATGGGGGATAATCCGAAATCAGTGTCCCTTAAGAAGGGTTAGCCATTAGATGCTTTATCCATTGATGGTCTTTTCCACAGTAATAACGAAGCACCTCTTTTTCAGGCCGGTGTGACTAACTGGCAGTAGCAGCAGAGGAGAATAATGGTTGACATTTCACAAGATCGGGGTGAGTCGAACCAGCCGTACTCTTGTTCACTGCAGCACAAACGCATTGTGTTCAGCTATGGAGATCGTGGCCTAGTAATCGTTTAATGCAGGGCTAGCGGAGGGGAATACGGGCCTTTATCTGTCTCCTAACATCTATACCCAATAAGGAAGTCCATGATGGCTCTGTTTGAGCGTTGCTGTTAGGGCAACCATAGGAATTATGGTGCCTAGTATTTAGTAAATATGGCTTTCATTGATGTATTATATAAGAAGGCCAGGGATATATTCTAGTGTGTAGTTGCGCTTAAGAATTGTGTTAGCATGTTTTATGTGCCAGGAGAAGGTTAAATGTTCCTCACTGTTGTTTCATCATGAACGCTGAATGACTCAGAGATGGTTATATGGCAGGTTTGCCCGTCTGGGGGTGCTGTACAGTATCGCACCCATGGGTGCCGTCAATCTGCACTCCCCCCCAACCCATGGAGGGGGAGGGTAGCAGGGAGGAATTCGGAGGAGGCCAGTGGAAAGCTCTAGACCTTTGTTGTGCTGTAACGCCGGTCACAGGCAGGCATGGGGAAAGTGACCCCCCCGCCCCCCTCCCAAAGCCTTCGTTCCCAGGCTGTCCGTCAGGAAGGTTGGATTTTTTACACCGTGACAACCGTGCTGCCTTTTCCTGGGGAAATGCGAGACAAACACGGACCGGCTGAGAGAGGGGAACAGGAAAGCTGTGCTTGGCAGGGAGGGAGTGAGCCGGCCCGCGGGGGGGGGGGTGGGGGCAGCCGCGCACTTAAACAGACTGAGAGCCAAAGCCTGAGGAAAGTATTTAGCCAGCAGTGTGGCCTCGTAACTCTAAAGCTTCTGCTGTAGTCCCCAGAAGCCTCGCAGTGTCACACGCAGACGGGTCCGAGTGTCACACGCAGACGGGTCCGAGTGTCACACGCAGACGGGTCCGAGTGTTTTTTGCTCAGCTTTCTGCTCCAGCACGCAGCATAAATCCCGTAATGTATTGACCTACCTATCAGCGTTCTGTAACTGGCAATCGCACCGTTTTAATCACTGTCTTTTGGCGACATGTTTTCGCCTGAAAGTGGATGGACAATGCAAATGAAAGTCGCACTTTAATCGCAGTAAGGAGAGTTGAAAATATGGTGGGGGGAGGGTGTTCCCACTCGGTCTATCAATTGAAGCTTGTGATTGGCACTGAGTAGTTACATAAATATACAGTTTAAAACTTTGAGTATGTTGGTATGATGCCCGGTTATACCTGAGGCCGGTTATTGTTCCAGGAAGCCAGGCTTCCAGATCCACCATGTGTGTAGCCTATTCACAGTTAAGCAGTCACTGTGGAGATTTGTTTTTCCCAGTGGGGGAAACAATGGCCTTTAAAGAGGAGCACTCGCGGCTCCGGGGTAATGGGATGCCTGCCTGTAGCCTCATAAAGCCTGTGCCCCAGGTGTCGACCCTGCCGACCTTCGCGATCACCTCCTGGAGCTGTGGACAAAGAGGGAGCTCGCCCAGGTGAGGGAACCTTCTCGCCAGCACTCGGGCTGTTCGTATCGCGGGCTGGACGTGCTCGTAGATGAACGCGGCGTTTAAATTCATTCTCCGCCCCCTCAGCTGCGTGCGGAGGCCCGTAGGGGCTTCTCTGGCCTGCGGGAGCCCCTGAGCGGCCTTTTGTGCATCCTGGAGGGCTGCCTGGAGTTACAGAGGGCTAAGGCTAACTCGCTCGGCCAGTGCGTCCTAGCGGAATTCCAGCACTGGAGGCAGGGCCGCCCCCAGGTCTGTCTGCAGCAGGAACCAGCTGGGCGGGCGAGAGAACTGCAGCTCAGGGCACTGGGCCTGCTCAGCGACCCCCAGCCCAGCTTCATTGACCCCCTGCTGGACGTATACCATCTGCACTGCCTGGACCGAGACCTGTTGCTGGCGCACATGAGAAAACTGCAGGCCACCGGCTGCCACAGAGAGGTGGGTGCGGGATTTGTAAATCAGATGAGGGGGAAACGAGGGCTTTTAGTTACACAGAAATGTGCTGAGGGCAGAATGAAAAATGATTTTTTTCAGAGAGAGAGTTAGCAGCGCCGGAACTAAAGACACAACTGATGAAATAATTAAGAGAATTGCATTGGACAGTCACTTTCTGCACTGGAGGATTTTCTCAGTGCATTCAGCACGGTTCCAACATACCAGCCACATGTTTATAGCTCATTGTAAAATGTGACCTATAGATCGATTTTTTTGTTTTCTACAGAATAAAAAAAGACGTAATGTCATTCTGAAGCTCTGCCCATTTCGCTTTGCCCTGCTCCTGTTCGGCACAGACCGAGGCTCGTGTTTTACCTGTTTTCCTCTTCGAAGGCGGCGTTGCTGAGCACCAAGCTGGAGCTTCAGGCCGATCTGGACGTGGAGGAGGTGAGGGTGATTCATTTGTTTTTTTTTTTTCCTGCTCTCTCTAAGGTCCTTTCTGGCCCATATTAAGAGTAATAATTATTTGCTTGATCACTTTATACTGGGAAATGTATACTCCAAACAAAAAGTAGTCAGACCAAGTTCGGGGCATACTCGATTTTCTGAACAGCCCATTCTGAAATGGAGAGTGTAAATGTGACTGTTGGGGGAAGATGTTATCTTAAAGAGAAAAGGTATGTGTGTAGCGTAGGCGGATGGGAGATAACGGCCACCTGAGCGCGAGGGTCCTGTCGTATCTCCCCCTGCAGATGTGCGTGCCCCTCATACTGCAGGACAAGCTGCAGTTGGCTGAATCATACGTGCGGGGACACCGTCATCTAGAGGAGTGGCTGGTTAAGCTCCTGGACTCGTGGTGTAGCCCGGATTTCAGCGTGGCCCAGTTAGAAAGGTACCGGCACCTGAGCTCCACCAGCGGCCCTTCAAAGGCAGAGTGGCGTCACTGCATTCTGTATCAGAACTTATCTGTTACTCTCTTTTTCATCTCGTGAGAAAAATTCTTAGTTCAGCTATACTCGGTTTTGCGAAAAACACTTATTTACCTCCTACAAATGCGGATGGACAGTGAGGAAACTCTGAAGCCCATTTACTCAGTTTCGGCAGTTTGCCTCGTCGAGCAGTGAGGTCACGATTAGCTCCCCGATTGTGCGGTTCTCCGTGGGCTTAATTAGCCTTAGGACCCTGATTGCACGGTTCTCCGTGGCCATAATCCGCTCTCGCTGTTACAGTGTCCCACTGTCCTCCACATTTCTCCCTTAAACTGTCTCTCTTGGACCAAGAACAAGCTCATTGTAATAAGGAACCTGAATTAGGGCATTATGTAGATTACACAGTAAATAAAGAAGAGTGGCCTCCTGGATAACCTGTGAACTGCTTCAGGGATTTAGCTTCCGGCTGAAAAGAGCAGCATTTTGTACAAATTTGCTAGCTGTCTAATATTGCTGGCTATAAGGACATTGGATATTAAGCAACATTTTTAGTTTCACACTACTCTGGACTACTTGTCTAGTTTGAGAATACTCTAAGCTGATCTTTTAAGATTAGGCTTTTCTTTTAGAGTATTTTAGAGTGTTTTTGATCTTTAAGTTTTAGAATACTCTAGCCTACTGTAGATCCCAGTGAAGAGTCGATCTTACAGACTTCAACAGAGAGGTCATTCGATTTGATTAGGTATGTACTAAAAACTTAAGATTTCTAAACAAGAAATTTTATAGACATTAACAATTTAAATCATTCTTTTACCAAATTCTTGAACGTGACCACATAGCATTTATTCAGTCGCAGAACGCAATGCTGTCATGAGCCAGTTCTAGGCAGTCTTTGGCTCTGCCTGGTCATGCTGTAGAGCATAAGTGGAGAATTAACGTTTGCCGTACCCCATGATGATTTATACAGCAATGGAAGGAAAAAGTAGAGCGATTTCGGGTCAGGCCTGGACTGGCTTGCTAGCGTAAAGCTGTGTTAACAAGCTAACATCACAGTTGTGCAATATCCAAGTTATCAGAGTGTCCCCGAGTTCTTCATGAGCACGGTAACCCATTTTATGGTGACACACAGAAGCTGGGGGGGGGGGGTTTGCACCCGCTTGTCGCAGGCATGACGGGGCCCCCGTCGGCTGACCGCTGTTTGTCTTGCAGGCAGTACCCGGATCTGTGTCTGTCTCAGCACCAAGCCCAACGCATTCAGCCCAAGATGCTCAGCAAGCAGGTGTTTCGGCTAATGCAGCAGTTCAGCCTTGACTCAGGTGACCGAGGCGGTGGGCTCTCGCATAAGCACTGATTTTACTACCCAGGTTTGAATGCGTTGACATTGGGGGACAGCGTGTGGCTCAGCGGGCGAAGGCTCTGTGCCTGGGCTCGGAAAGTCCCTGGTTCGAGCCTGGCCTCGGCGGAATAGTCACATGTGTGTGGGCCCTTGAGAGGGGCCCTTAATCCCCGGCCCCATGGGCGCCTCTGCAGGCGGCCAAACTTTGCTGCCGGACTTGCTGCCACCGACATGTGTGTCATAAAACCTTATTATTATTATTCTTATTGCTTTTATTTATTTAGCAAATGCTTTTATCTAAAGCAGCGTGCAATACAGAAAGCAGGGTCAATACAGTCCCTGGAGCAATTAGGGCTTAAGGGCCAGTCTGTCGACCGCAGGATTTGAACTGCTGACCTTCTGATTGCGGGCGAGATGTCCCGCCTCGCCGAGCCACACACCACCCCCGTCTAGACACAAACCAAGCATTGTCATCTTCCCCGGCAACCTTCACGATAAACCGTCCGCTCCGTTACAGCCCTGTGTCCCAATTCTGTCACCAAGAGGAAGCTGGATTCTCTGAAGTTTCTCATGTACAAGAAGTTTATTGAGGTGAGGAAGTCTGAGGTAGACGTTACTGGATTAAAATTTTTTGTCTCTAGTTCGTCTCCGTCAGTTATCTCAGTCGCGTCAGTTTCATGAAGGTTTCTTCCTTCTGTGTCTTCAGAAGAGCATGTCTGAAGAGAACTGGAGTGACCATGTTCAGGTAGGAGGCCCAGGTGTTTGGCGAACCACATGTAACATGAGCGTCTGCCATAAAAAACTGTTCAGAATAACAGCCTGCATGTTACTGCAACAATAATATGAATATTGACAACCATCACGGCCATTTTTCAGTGGTGCTTAATTTTTTAAACTGTGAGTGCCAGATTCCCTTCTAAATCTGCTTCTGTATATTGGCATGACCTGCCCCCCCGCATCACCAGGCGACAGTAGAGGACAGCCCAGAACTGCAGGCTCGCCTGGTGGAGCTCCTGGTTAAGTACAGCAGCCTGAAGACGGCGGCATGGTGGTCACTCCACTACAGCGTCCCCAAAGAGAACGTTCCTCCTGAGGTGTGGGAGGTGCGGCAGAGTCTGCCCCCCGCGCGTCGGTGAGCATGACTTACGGAGTCTTTATTTAGCTAGTTAACGGCAGTAAGGAACTTAGCTTATAGCCTAGGTGTCTGACTCAAATTACCCGGGGGGCCACAGGCTAGCGTTCTTTTCCCTGGAGGGGGGGGCACTCAAGCTACTTTTTATGACCTGGAAGATAAATGAGCGAGAGAGCGAAAAAAAGATATGAAGTCTTTATTCCGCTAATCTGTAAGAGAACCAATTCTATGCAGGTCACTTAAATGAAAAAATACAAAGTGGAAAATGATTCAGTAATGGATTAAAAATGTGTAACGGGCCGTATAAAGCGTCTGGTGGCCCGGTAGTCTGAGACCTCTGGCTTAAGGCGTTGCTTGTTATGAAAGATCCCTTGATGGAATACTGATTAACGAGTAAGCAAGCATGTTTCCCTGTGGTTTCGGGCTGCTTTCCTGGACTGGCCTTGGCACCCATTTGTCTACCAGTCTGGGTCCATATCTGTGCCAGTTGCTGAATTATTTCTATGTGTGAGTGTCCTGCCATTTGTCTGAGGTCATCGTCTGCCTTTCTGTCTCTCTGTCTTTTTTTTTTTTTTTTAACTTGTGGTGGGACGCACACACATTCCCGGCTCGTAAAGTTGTTGCAAATGGTGGTGCACTCTGCCCCAAATGAAGTGCCTTAACGACTTGAGTGTGACGGCACCTAGTTACAAATGAGTGTCCTTGATAAGCCCCTTATATGGTCACACTGGTCTCTCTCTCTCTCTCTCTCTCACACACTCACACACACTCGGCTGGCTTCAGATGAAGATCTTCCTCTTCACACCTCCCTTTAGATCAAACACTCCCCTTTGTCCTGTTTCCACTTCATGGCATTCTTGAGTTCAAAGTGCATCTCTGAACGCTCCTTATCACATTCTGTCCTGCTTCTACGGGAAGGGGGGGGGGGGGGGATACTTTTCTCTTTAAGATAACATCTTCTCCCAATGGCAGATCTGAGGACGCCTCTCTGTCGCCAGAGCCCTGGGACCCCCCCGGGACTGAGCGAGATAGGTATTACCAGCTTCCCGTTTCCAAGGAAAACGTCCATTTCGTCAACACCCTGGAGCTGCTGGATCTGTGCAGAGAGGCGGCACTGCAGGTACCCGAGGCCCCGTGTGCGTCTGCTGATGTGTACGAGTCAGTCCCTGTGCTTCTCTCTGTCTGTTGGCGTTTTTCCACTGCGACCAAGAACCGACCTTTATCCAAACTGTACTGCCAGCTGGCGCATTTCCATCGTAAAGTACCCGACCCGTGTCCACGTTGACATGGTCCTGCTTTACTACCTGGGTGCTAAGCATGACCAAACCGAACCGTTTGCGTCACCACCATCTGATTGGTCAAAATGCTTGGCGATAACAATATCCTGCACATGGATTACCTGATGGGGGCGTATTCTGTATATTATTCAATATTAGTAGTATCACACATTGCGATGTATTGATTCATTCCCAATAACTCTGAACTTGAAAATTTCCAGCCTCCTATTTAAAAAAGTACTATGGGATGGCTGAATGGAATGGATTTGTAATGCAAATTTATGCACGCGAATGCTAATTCCGCTAGCGTTTGATGCTGACATAACACGGCGATTCCCACAGACGTGCTAGTGGTAATTAGCACACAGTGAATCATGATGTACACCGTGTGAACAGTAAATAAGCGTCTCTGGTTTTACGTCACTGTCGCTCTCCAAAGCCGACCCTTCTGCAGTGGAAAACCGAAGCGGGCCGGAACCGTGCAGTAACTAGTGTGTCTTTGCAGTACCGCCCGGGTACGGTTCGGTTCCCGTATGCCAGTGGAAAAGCGCCGTCGGTGTGCTGGGGCGGGGAATATAGAGACACTTCTGTGCCTGTCATCAGAAGGTCGTCAGTTCAAATCCTGTCCTTCGCAGAATAGTTTTTTGATCACAGTCACAGATTTTTTTGTTAAATTCTGCATCCCCTTGTGGGGACTGAAAAAATGGTCCCCACAATGCCAAAATAACAGCTTTTTAATCACTTGGAGGTCCCCACAATGTAATGTATAACTAGACCACACACACACACACTGTACAATGTACCTGTTCTTGTACTAATTGCTCAAGCTTCATTTTATTAATGAGCCTCATCTTGCCCCTCCTTGCCCCCCCCGCTAGTCCGGCTCCCTGGTCGGAGTGGACATGGAGTGGCGTGCAGGCTTTGGCTGTGTCGCCCCGCAGAAGGTGGCTCTCATCCAGCTGGCGACGCTGGGACACGTCTTCCTGCTGGACCTGTCTGCCGCCGACTTCTCCCACCACCTTTCCATGGTCCAGACCATCCGGCAGCTTTTCGCCGATCCCTCCATCCTCAAGCTGGGTGAGTCGGGTCCCCGGATCCCCCCCTCCCCCCCGAGGTTGATAACCTGTCGCCGTTCTTTTCTCCGTGTTATCTAGGTCTTTGTTCTCTCTAGTCTCCATCTTTGACTTATGTCAGTAGTGAGAGGGGGGTCGCCATTGATAGGGGGCTGTTTGTTTGTTTGTTCGTTTGTTTTTAGATTTTATTAACTGACCAAAAGACAAATTAGCAGATGCATATTTTCACACAGAGGTTAACCGCTCACAATAAGCAGTCAAAATCATATTTACATCATTTGAATCATATTTACACATATGGGAAGGGTAATAGAGTTATGTCAATAATTATAAACAGATCTAAACATCAATAGCCGTAAGAATGGGGCTTTGAGATCAGAAAATAGACCTAAGAAAGCCTTAAAAAATAAATTGGAATATGTTGTGCAAAGATGGGAATCTCTTATCTGTTTTCTAAATCTACCCGTCAGTTAGGGAGCCACTTGAATGATCAAAGCTGTTATCAGTCTGGTCTCCCGCTGACGTCTGCTGGCCTCTGTTCCTGCCACTCCAGGCTACAGCATGTCAGGTGACCTCAGCAGCCTCTTGGCGACGTGGTCCGAGTTTGCGGATGAGCCTCTGAAGGTGGATGGAGTCCTGGACCTGCTCCCCGTGCACAAACAGGTTCCTCCCCCTACCCCCCATTTCCATCTTACATCCACCCGACATTTAACGGTTTATCCCTGGCAGAGAGGGAGGGTCCCTGGAGCCAGACGGCTTGGGGATACACCGGATGGGACGTCTTACAGGTTTCGTGCTTTTCATTTTACACGCTCAGGGTGTTTGTATGTTTTCCGCCGAGTTGTCCGAATAATCTATGAATATGTGACTGAAAAAAATAAAATTAAAAACTCTCTCTCACCTGTGTATACTTCTGATACATAGGTATAGGAAGTTATTACTGGAATACCCTGGGTGTAAATTGGTGCTTCATGATTGGCGTTTTGGGTGTCGTCCTGGCTGTTTTCGGTGCTTCGTCATGTTCGTTTTGATGCTTCACTATGGTCGTTCTCTGTGCTTCGTCGCGCCCGTTCTCTGTGCTTCGTCGCGCCCGTTCTCGGTGCTTCGTCGCGCCCGTTCTCGGTGCTTCGTCGCGCCCGTTGTCGGTGCTTCGTCGCGCCCGTTCTCGGTG
>JAODLC010000123.1:17533290-17546610 GCA_026781145.1 Hippopotamyrus pictus | reverse complement strand
GGTTGTTCCCTGCATTGTGCCCTGCGATGTCTTGGCGCCCCATCCTGGGTTGTTCCCTGCATTGTGCCCTGCGATGTGTTGGCGCCCCATCCTGGGTTGTTCCCTGCATTGTGCCCTGCGATGTGTTGGCGCCCCATCCAGGGTTGTTCCCTGCATTGTGCCCTGCGATGTGTTGGCGCCCCATCCTGGGTTGTTCCCTACCTTGCGCCCATAGTCTCCGAGATCAGCTCCAGAACCCCTGCGACCCTGAAGCAGTTACAGAAAATGGATGGATGGGTGTACTTCTCCAAAACAGCAGGATCTAATTAACATTTTTGAAGCATTATTTGCTTTAAAAAAATAATAATAAAAATCCCAACAGAATTACTTCAAAATGACAGTCAGAATAGTAATAAATTGAAACAGATTTCATGACAATCTGGTGGATTTTGAGGAATAATTTTAAAATTCAGTTTTGAGTGCTACCATGCCCCAGCATTGATTAATATACAGTACAATCATACACTGGACAAATTTCCTCATAGGCGCATCCGGTTTTGGTTTAGAAATTGTGACTGATACTGTATAATAGTTACAGGGTATTATAAATGTGTTATATAGCTTCCTATTAACTGTCACACCTTAACCACACCTTATATAGAAAACTATATTGAAAAATAATTCCAGTACCTTTTATTGTGCTTGATGTGATTGAATATCCTGTGTCCTCATATCTGCGTAAAACCTAATAAATAAGAAAATATGAGCAGTTAGTCAAAGCGCTGAAGCGCTTTCTGTGCCCTGATTTCAGAGATTGCGTTTGTTGAGGTTAAAGAGAGAGAAATCTGACTCTGTCCCCCCTCCCCCTCTTCCCACACTAGCTCGCATCATTTCTTACCTGACATGTCCACTTTTTGAATCAAATCACTCACGGTTCATTGGCTGGCTGCGCGGCCATGTGACCCAGCAGCCTCAGAGCCCATCCTCCTGCATGTAGGCCTGGATTTTCCCATGGGACCAGCCTGGGGAGATTGAAGCTTCATGCTCTGGGAATGTACTTTCTCCCCTCGTTCCCTTCCCCCGTTCCCTCTCTTCTCTTTATCGCCTCTCACCCCCCCCTTCCTTCCCCCCAGCGCACCCTCATATTCAAACACGCTTTGTTGTCACATCAAGAGTGGCTTCCTGCTGTCTTGTCAGTGCAGTGCATAGGCTCCAAGACACGGCAGATCTACATATCACGTAACGGCATAAAAGTCACCTTTCTGAAAAAGGAAAAAAAAATAGCTGCGGATAGTAACTGGGCATTTGTGTTTACACAATAAATAGATATGTCTTAGGGGTCTGATTTCACAGCTTGCAGCTTCTGAGGGCTCATCCTGAAGTTTAATGCTTTAAGCAAGGTTAGACCTGGGATATTGATTCACTTTTCAACAGGATGTAACCGGTCCAAAGACACTAACTTTGATTGTGCTTCTTTGCCTAAGAACGTTAATAGGAGTTGTGTGCACTAGTGTCATTGTGACGTGTAGTAGTTCCTTCCTGTCTCTGTACCACAGACTGACTATTGACAGTTTGGTTTGCTATCATTATTACTGCTGTTAATTGTAGTTTATGTCAATTTTGATACCACGTCGCTCTTGTAAATTTGGCTGAGCACCAAAATACATTTTTTAAGAATAACCACCCCGGCCCTGGGAGTATCATTCTCGAGACAAAAGAGCGTTGGTGTTGGATGAGAGGCCCAACAGTCATTCTTAAGTGTGAAAAAAATGACTCATGGGTTTTTCAGTTTGCTTGAAGCGGCTGTCGAGCATATTTGCGCTACAGGTTGTTAAAACAAACTGCGCCACGGTGGTGTGACAGAATTCAGAAGCCTCTGTACGTTAAACACAAGTAATCCTCTTACTGGGGGAAAGTGGCGTGCGGGGGTGAGGGGACGGCCACGGTGTGCGAGAGCGAGACGGCTACGTGTGCAAGTGCGTCTAGCAGGTTTTTACCTGTTCTGTGCCCATGGGAAACTCCGCTCGAGTAAATAGTCGCTCCGTCGATTTGACTTTCCCATGCATATTCCAGCATTTTCTGCTCTGGGAATGAGGCGTGTGGGACAGAGGTCATCCTGAATCAAACGGTTGAATCGCTCCGAGGGTGGGACACGGGCGACGTGTCTCATTCGCCTTGCCCTCTCTTATCTTGATAGTATGTCGGGTGACCTTTTTTGAGTTACGGATGCGTTCGCTACTCTGCCGCTGATGGCTGGAACCTGCTTGTTTTAAATGCGGTCTCGTAAGTGGCCCGTTTGTTGTCTGAACGCCTCGCCATTAAAATCTCAGTGAGTGGCTGCGTCTGATGTCTTTTCAGGCATGTAATGGGGACCAGTACATGAAGCTTCCCAGAGAAGAGATGGCACACATACTGAAAAAGAGAGGTCAGTCTCAACACATCACCCACTCTGCCCCCAGGCCTTTTAAGGCATTATGACAAAGTCTCACCAGACGAGAACATCACAGAACAAGACAGAAGTAGGAGATACTGATCAGAAACCCCACCTCTGTGTCTGTTAGAAGGGCACTTAATTAAAAAAAAGTTAATCTTAGCAGGATCCACATACTATAAAATAAAAACCGTACGTGTCTGAGGTTTAAGTGTTAACTCGCAAAAATAGCAAAACTAAGCTATTCCCTGGACACACCTCAATTGCAGAGGACTGGGTGTTTAGTATATATGTACAGACAGTACTGATTATGTAAAGCATTAAGCGCTACAGACTGCAAAGACTAAACTGTACACTTGATTAAAGATGAACTTCTGCTTAGAGTCTATTATTTAATTAACTGTTCAGAACCGGAAAGTTTATGGTTAGAACCATGCAAAGCATTCTTCTATAAGGTCCTGGAGATCAGAGATCTGATATAGAGCTGGAGAAGACAGTAATTGGGAAGATACCCTCTGGCACAGTATTTTGTTAGAACTTGACCCTAAGCGAACCACTACAGTCCATCTGTATGTAAATCAGTTAAATCTGTGTAAAATGTTTACATCACAACAATACAGTAAATCTGCTCCGGCGGAGGATTTTCCGATGTCACGCCGGCCGCTCGTGGGTGACGGCTGAGTGTGTGTCCTTTCTGTAGGGCTCTTGGAGGAGAAGGTAGAGCCTGCTGAGGACTGGGAGGAGGAGTACCAGTCTCTGAACCTCCCAGCCACGTCACCTGGCAAAGAACGCATGAGCACCAGGTACACGCCTCACTGCCGCTGGGCCCCCGCCTCGGACCTGGACCCAGACACTCTGACGTTCCCCAGCGGGGCCCGGCTGCAGGTCCACACGGTACCGGCGGGGCTGCTTTCCAACGTGGCCTTGTTCTTCATCTGCACGACGTGTGGAAAAGTTTTCTGGGAGGGCTCCCATTTTGATCGGGTTCTGAGCCAGTTCCAAGAGGTGCTGAGCATCAGTGAAGATTCAGGCACCTCCAGCGCTTCCATTTAGCCTGGCCGTTAGGGAGCGTGAAGGTGCAGAGTTTGTTGGGACGCCACTACTGTCCCTTAGAATTTCACGGAAAGTGATTCGGTTAGTTGTATATGGGAAACCTCAGGCATCATTTATCTCCTTTCTCTTTAATATGCTTTATATCCTAATTTATTCTATTGCTGGGTTGTTTCAGTTCCCCCTTTAGAAATGTACTGTTTCATCATACATTTTTAAAATCCACTGTTTAGTGATTTATTTTTTTAAGATATTAGTTTGCAGTGCCCTCCTTTGAATACCGTTGGAGATTGAAATTCAGATTTACTAACTGACCTCACTAACTTACTATTAATGAAATCTATTCTGGTAGGCAGAAAATAAAAGATTTTTTTTAAATTGGAATAATAGATCTGTGGTTTGTTGTAATAGCATGTTTTATGGACAACGCAAAAATTATTAAATAATTTGCTGTGCAAATACAACAACATTGTTATTAGTGTCTATGTGTTTTATATACACACAAACAGATGATATGAAAAATTTAGTGGTTGTGCAATGGGTTAGCTGTGTGTGTGTGTGTATGTGCGTGCGTATGTGCGTGTGTGCGTGCATATGTGTGTGTACGTGTGTGTGTGTATTCATGCGTTTGTGTGCTAACTGGCTGATGAGGATGTGTTTGAGCAGAGAAATCTGCAAACTGTGTTGGATTCTGGGCCTGCAGGACCGGAACTGGGGAACCCTGATTTATGGTACTGGGAGCTTTATGTTAATGCGCTGTGATTATAGACCTGCACTTTCTTGCATGCCATGTCTATACAGAATGACACTTCAAATAAAAAGTGTTCGTGTAATCTCAATCAGCACCTTATGTATGTCTAAATTAGTTCAGTGTATAAGTGCTTTTAGCTTTCAAAATTGGCATTATTGCCCCATACTGTCGAAAGAGAGGATGCTTTCTGGGAGGGAATTGTATTCTTTTGTGGGCCAGCCTCAAGGTTCTTTGTCAATTTGTGAATTTTTCATGCAATCTCTAAGTTTCCAGTTAATAGACAACTTCCATAAAAACTGAAACCTTCTGCTGCATTTATTCTTCTGCGTACCGTTACATTTTGTACTCTGCTGAATCTGTGATTATTTTGTTGTACTTTTATACTAAACAAAAATGCAAATAAACTTCAAATTTAAGGGGGTGTCCCATAAAATATTCCCTTGAATACTGGGGACTCGGGAGTCACATGTATATAAATTCCATGTCTGTGTGCCTGTAGACCTTTTACAATTTGTTTTTATAATTTGTATAATTTTATCTTATAGATGTCTGACCACCTTACTTTAATAGTTCATGTCACACAAACAATTGGTTGAATTATCAATATATCACAATTATCATTAAATAAAGCCGATCAAGTCACTTTTTCCACCATTGCATATTAATTATATTCTGTTATCATTCAAAAGTGATCTTGTAACCCAGCATCTCATTATGAGAAAACACTGAAGTAACTAGTTTTAAATAGAAACTAGCCAATTCCTTGGCCCTCACCCACAATCATTAGATTTTGACAAACAGCACAGCATGTGTGTAAAATGACCAATGACAGGCTGCAAACATTAAATGCTATTCATTTTTGCCCAACAACTCTAAGTACTTCTGGGAAAATCTTCCAAATTAATGTCTGAATTCTGTATTTCACACCACATTATTTTACTTTTATAGTATTTACTGGAATCCACGTCTCTGAAGAGAGACATTTATAAATCATAAAAAATATGTAAGACTCACCTCAACTGTGTGACCATATAGTGTTTAATCCCAGAATGCAATGCCAAAATGGTTTAGCTCAAGACGGCCTGTGGTCCCTCTTGGCTTTTGGTATGAAGCATGTTCCAAACCATAATGGTTTTTCGTTCAAACTTTGGTTATGGAAAAACAACCGTACACAATACATTCTGGTACAGACAAACAATAGGAAAATTACATCGTAATCTAGAAGGCTTCTACTTTGTAAGTGGTAGTGGTTGAAATAGCTGTATTATATTGTGTAAGTGCATGGTTGGGGTACAGTGGAATTCATTGAAATACAGTGCCCCCCCACAAGGGAAAAGCTGACAGGAAAAATGAATACAATTGTTCAGTAGGGCAGGTTCTCTTTTTATTTAATTTTTTACAATGTTTTTACCTACGTTTCTAAGGAAGTTCAAGGGCATTTCAGTTTATTTCACCAAATAGTGTGAAGCCAACCGTGAAATGCTAACTTAAGATTAAGATATCTTCTCCCTCCCTTCTTCACTTCACTTCAGGTTTTCCTTCCTCGCTCAGGTATATTACACAAACGCTTCCAATTTCAATAGAGTCAGTAGGTCTATGTAATTCTACGTCTCTTTTACAATGCATTGTATATCCAGCATATCCGCCACCGGCTTTTTATTTTCTGGGGACCCTCAAAATATCTCACCACGTTTTTCTTCTTGTCGGTGCAAATTTCCTAGTGTTATTTTGTAAATAACGATGAATATATACACATACCACATAAGCCACACAAATAACCTGGAAACACATTTTTACATAAGATGTGTTATTAAGACGAAGCAGAAAGTTGTATTTTGCTATTTGCGGTATTTTATTTGGAATTCAGATAATTTTGTCATTTCTTTTGAAATCGTAACGTCTTAAAACACAAAACATAACACCTTACAATCCAAACATTTAAAATTTACTAGACGTCAGACGAACATTTCAAAATGCAAGTTTCGTGTGAATGAGGTTTTACTACATTCATTGCATAACTTTTACTGCATAGTTTTCGCAATTAATTTTTACATTAGGATACGCAAATAAAACGGCATGAAGTATTTACTATTTTGAAATGATGATGCACTTAATATTTCTGAACACTAAATGGTTTAGAGTGGATTTAAAATAGTGTATGTTTGTTAGCAGGTCGGAAGAGCAACAAGTGAAATAAAGACGTCAAATGGGAACCCTGACATTATACCAAAAATCAGTAACGGTAAAAGATGTGATCGCAAGTCATCTGCTACTTGCATGTTTCCGTAGCCTTGTCTGCCTAAATTCGGTCAAAGTATTTTTTAACAGGCAAATAAGATATCGTGCACCGTTGCTTGTCCAGAAAGCGAAGTCCTTACGTGTTGATTTATGGGATGTGAATATAAAACGTTAGAATAAATGTAACGAGCTGGCAAGATTGTTATTTTTCTGTTTCTGCCATTTCGAAATAACGTCTCGATTTTCTTGCGTTGGGACGGTACCTTAGCTGGGCATGCCGTACTTTTGCTGCACTGTGTTATTTGATCTCTCTCTCTTAGCGCTGGGAAGAAAGGCTCGCTTCTTTCCCACGCTCCTTAAACGCGATTCCCAAATCCCGCCTTCTCCATTGTAACGTCACGCTCTCCGCAGAATCCCGAAGGCGGCTCCGCCCGTCCGCTCCGCTCCAGCGTCTGCTGCGGGCGCCAGAAAGTAACGTGGGCTGCTTTGTACTTGCAGTTTAAAATCCCTTTTTGATCGCTGGAATATTAATGTATATCGAACAAAAAAATGCAATGAAATAACTTAGAATTAAGACTGAATTTAAGTAAGAGCAATGAGAACAGTTTTTAGGAAGGGTTTAGAGATGCTCATGAAAATTCATGAATTCAGTAAAACCTAGTAGAGGAAAACCAAACAGAAGTCCGACCCCTAAGTTTAAAAATGTTAGGAACTGTGCCGAATTAATGACCGCGTCATATACGTGTTGCAAAGCATTGCATGTAAACGCCTTTTGCTGCTGTAAAAGTTATGAACTGAAGGGCTTTGCTTGACGGAGGGGTCCGAGCAAATGTACCTGAATGTCGCGAACTGTTATTACGATCTTTGAATTCAGTGCATACGTTCATTGCCCTTATTTCATTCTGCTGGGGTCCCAAGCGGTACAAATACGTTAATATCTACCTATTAGAAATAGATTTAGCGATTTAGGCTCCAAACATCAAATTGCACATTTTTATGTATATGATGACATTCATTATTTAGCACTATATAATGGAATTGGTGTGTGTGTCCGTATAATGGAGCAAATGTTAATTAAGCTAGCTAAACTGACTGCAAATATTTTCAAGGCAACTTTAACAAGGACTTGTAGCCGACTGTAGCCTTTCGAAGTAGTGACTTATTTTATGGAAAATAATGAAAGAATTTTGGCCCATTTGCCGCCTTCGTTCTGAATATAAATAGCCAGTCAATGTTCTATCTTTTAATCTGCTATTGACAACAAATAGTAATTAGGTTGAACTAGGTTACATTTTCAGACGATATTTGCGATCTCAAAATGAATTTTAGAATGACTTGTATTATCATACTTCGGTCCGATGACTGAATGTCCATCTGGTCGGCAATAAATGTAGCGCGTTTCTATATCTTGAAGGCTTCCACGCCAAAAGTGCGGCATGAAAAGCAGCAGTTAAAGGCTGCGTGGTTACAGCGCGCGGTTCCCACGGTGCTGCGTGTCATTTTCTTCACAGCGCGCGCCTCTTTCAACTCGCGCAGGAAGTCGCGCAGGCTTTGTTATTTGAAGTACCATTGCCTGTCACTTGAAACAACTGGAATGTCCGCTCAAAATATTCAAACAAATCATTTGAACAGCTAAGAGTTGCAGATTATTTGTAACTCGAGCCAACTACGTCGTATTGGAACGCATTTTATAGGTATTCCATTGCTACGAACATTAAAGTTTATTACCCAACTTTACCATCAGTGATTGTCCTTCCTACTGTCAACAAACAAAATGCGTAAAGCATAATGCGAATAAGTGAAGTAAATGAAGCGAACAGTTGGTGCGGATTTAAAACCACCTCCACCTTGCACAGTTCATACACGCTATCGCCTAGCTGTTGCATTGTTCGCCAGTAAAAACTGGGGAAAAAAAACTCGAGGGCTTTTTTTCCGAAAAGAATTATAAAGAATAAAAAGTGCACTTATAGGCTATAGATATCATATTTTGCATAATATTGATTTGTACAGGCTAATTTGTCTTGGATTAATAGCACTCGAGTTTCGTTGTGTAGGCTAGTTTTAGATTTAAGGAAAATTATAGTTGTTACACAATAAAACCTCGATAAACCTTAAATACGTTACATAATCTTGTACTGCACATTCCAACGATTCTTCAAAAAGTGCAAAATATGTCATTTAAATTCTCACTCAAATGCAGCTCTGAGTAAACTTCCAGACAAAGTCACACTGTTTTCAGCAATCCACTTTCATTTTTAATACGTGAAGGACATTGTCTTACAGCTACTCAGAGGTTTAGTTCACACATCAGTAAATAACCATTACCCAACACACACTCCGCTTTAGCACTTAATTGTTAGGAAATAACATCGTTTTATATGATGACATGTTTCAATGCAATGAGGATTGTATGATTTCATACATTAAAATTGAGAATATTAATAGGAGATATTTTTGCAATATATCCTTTAGTTATTTGGGGTATTTCATTCTTTAACATCAGTTGTAGTGTTTTAAAATTGGAAATAAGATCGGCCGTTTGGTACTGCGCGTTTCTCCATTAAAAATTGGTGCTCAAAACCCGCCTCTTTCCATGGCTTGGAGCATCTGGACCCTCCCCAAATGGCCCCAGCAGCCTATTGCATAGCTCGGTCACCGCCCGTATCACATGAGATAGTTTTATGGGGCTTTATTGTTATGCAAATATGGGAGACGTAAAAAAGACCCCTCGTGCGCTGCAAGGCAGAGACAGCCGCGCGGACTGTACTGAATGCACGCGAGGGAGCACGCGGAGGAATTCTATAGTTCATCGCCAAGACCCGTCCAGGAGTTATAGGCAGGTAAAAATGCATTCAGGCAGCCCAAATCCAACATGAACTAGTTATTTGCCGTAATGGTCATTTATTTTGTGAAATGCTGCACTTTTCAGAGAACTGACTTTTTCTCCTATTCCTGTCTCCCGCAGTCACCATTTCTCACAGACCGCGGCAGCTCCTGGGAAATTACGGAGTCAAAGTCGGGAGGTAAATATCAAGAAGATCCCGACTTGTTAATCGACGGGTTGCGGACATACTGCCTTTGAGATATATACATATATTTTTAACACTCGCCATTTTAGCATACCCTTTTTACGAAAGCTAGATGTTTCCAGATTATCATTTGCAATAACCTCGGTGCTGCTAACAGGACGAAGAAGGCGAAAAGGGGAAACTACATCATACGTTTTGTTTGGAAGGTCTAACAAAGACATCTGGTAGGCATTTTGGATTTCTGTGACACTGACTACTTTTTTTACACACTGAGTGTGTTCGATCATCCCTGTCCTTTTTTTGGATATCCACTTTGTGTCATTTCTCATTCCCTCAAACCTGAAAATCCAAATTACGCTGCCCTGCTCCCTTAGCCCCAGACCTTTCAAGCGGCCACATCTTAACGAAAGAAAGATCCCAAGGCGATCAGCGCGTCGGAAATCAGGATTCCCCTTATTATTTTCTTCTTCTTCTTATTATTATTATCATCAGCATTATTAACGTTCGTGTCTAGTTTTAAGAATAAACCATGAGCCAGGCGGAGATCTCGACGTGCTCTGCGCCGCAGCGGGTTTTCCAGGAGGCGGTGAAGAAGGGCAACACGAAGGAGCTGCACTCGCTCCTGCAGAACATGACAAACTGTGAGTTCAACGTGAACTCCTTCGGCCCCGAGGGACAGACGGCCCTGCACCAGTCAGTCATCGACGGCAACCTCGAACTCGTCAAGCTGCTGGTCAAATTCGGGGCCGACATCCGTCTGGCCAACAGGGAGGGCTGGAGCGCTTTACACATCGCCGCCTTCGGGGGACACCAAGACATAGTGCTATACCTCATCACGAAGGCCAAGTATGCGTCGGGCGCACGGTGATCTCAGTGTGCCCCCCAGGTAAAACACTGAGAACTCTGCTCTTGTAAAACTGCCTTCCGATTTACCCAGTTATGTCAAAAAAACCCGGCCGTGATTCGTTATGTTTAAGACGAGGTTTTGATCTGCCTGGCTCATTAAATGGAACACTATACTATCTGTATGCATTTTACCATAAGTATTGAAAAATATCCGTCTCCTTTGCTGGTACTTTAATTGTTTATTTGAATGTGTAACTAATCTGATAGCGAAACTTGGCTGGGGAGGAAGATCGTCTTTCGTTACCTGTGCCGTTTTTTTGGTCGCTGTTGAAATCAAACGTCTCTTTATTGGGCTCTGAATGAAGTGTTAAACCCGCAGCGTCGCTGTCCGCTTGGCCCTTTATAAATTATTATGATTTTTTTTTTTTTAAAAATTAAAAAGATGGCACTTGATGCTATGGCTGCATGCTGGAATATATGAAAGGGAAGAGGTGAACACGGTAATGAAGTCCATCTTCTCGCTATATGCTGATTTTTTTTTTAAACCCACTGGGTATGTTTCGATTAACAGTTTCTTGGTTTTAAAAAGCGGCATTATGAAATTACTTTTGCATTGTAAAGGGGTTCATAATTATAACACATGCCTAAAGATTCCTAAGTACTGTATAAAATAGCTTTACCTTTTTCTTTAAAGTAGCTAAATGCGCTCTGCATTCGCCAAGCAGACATCTGGCAGCACCTTCAGGTCGGTAAGACCAGTTAAAGGTTAATGTTACTAAATCGCTGCTTTCGCTTTGTATCAAAACGTCAGGAGAATCGCATTTGGATTATGTTTTTAAAAATTCACTTTTCAGTATTTCTTAAAACTTCCCTGGTCGTCACTGTGAATGCAGACTGGGTTTTATTTATGAAGGTACAATGAGAAAATACATTTGAATTATGTTTTGTTTCTGATCAATCGGTCTCAAACGTTAATGGTGACTTTCCAAGCTGCTTCGTAATCAGATACTCTGTCCCCTATGGAGATCCGACATCACCAGCCTGATTCTTAACCCGAACCTTATCTAAAGTCATGTTTTCTTTGTATTTGCCAGCTACCTCGGATGTAGTATTCAAAGGAGAAATGGCATAGATTTGGTTTTCGCGGTCTGTTATCCCATGGAGAGAAAACTCGAGTCTGGTTTCATTGATAAATTTATCTCACTCAACCGATTTTACCTAAATGCAAATTAATAGCCGATCGCCCACCCACTCCAATCATTACAGTAAACGCTTGGTCTTCAACCAGACCCGTCATTTCCCCTCTGCAAGTTTTTTATTAATCGGGCAAACTTTTTTTCAGGATTTGGTAATTTGATCGCAAATGCTTATTTGAAGCTAAACGCATGTGTTACCTTTCAGCTTTCATTTTTGTGTTAAATGCTGATTTAGCTACATAAAAGAAAAGGAAAAATATTAACGCATGACTTAAAAATGCAGGGAGTTTTGTTGCACAAAAACCGGAGCCTTTCACGCCCCTTGAAGGCCTGTTCGGGTAACTGCAGACGGGGCAAACGAATGGTTACTACTGAGCAGGACTATGACCATATGAACATTGATATGCTAATGGTTATTTCATTATCACTGTGTAATTACGACGATTATTACTACTACATGACTATAGCAGGAACATCGAGAGATGTCAATACAGACTGCCTGTTCCATTTTAAAGTCATGGCACCCTATTTGTTTTAATGCTGCTTATAATGTTTTTTACTTTTGTTTATTTTTGTTTTGTTTTGAATTAAATGCCAACAGTAAGAGACTTTGGGGGAAATCTGATCACATCACTGTCATTTTAAAAAAAGCCCAGTATATGCAGACTTGTCTGCATGTGTGCGTGTGGAGTTTTCGTTTTGCATGCGTTTGCTGTTGTGTCATATTTAGGTGTCTCCCGGTCACCCTCGTTCCCTCTGTCGTTTTCTGCGTCTGGGTATTGCAGAGTGTGACCCCAGGGACTGTGGACTGTACATGTACCTGGAAAAACTAAAGCGATAATGAAATTGAGAACCCAATTATTATAAAGAGAAAAAAATATGCATCGCTTGACTTAAACTTGATCATTTTATTATTTTTTAAAAAATATTGCACTGATAACTGTTGTTAATTGTTGGTTTTATGCCAACATTTTTATTTTTTCTAAAGAGAAAAAAGGAACACAACAAAATACTATTGTATGAAACTCCAGGTAATGTTGTCTTTTTGTGCATCGCTTTGTGAAACGTAATGTTTGCAAAGCCAGTTGTTTCCGTGACTGGATGTGTGAGTGTGTGTGTGTGTGTGTATATAAAAGCTGAAATAAACCTTGGAGCACTTTCTTTTCTGAAGTGCTGTCCTCCTGTTGTTATGAAAGGGGAACAATACCTTTGATGGTAAGATCATTGTAACAATTGCACGATGCATAGTTGTTTTACTCGTCAGTGTCATAACATTTATGACACAAGTGTAAAATAGCTAGATAGGTTTAAATGAATGAGAAGTGCTGAAATTGTTTTAGGACCAAGTTCTGTTTGTTTTGCTTTGTTTGCAAACAAAAGATTGTGTCTCGTAAGTGAGGTGGATGTTCCATTGTGTCAATAATGAGTTTTTTTTTTATTATTATTTTTGAATGTTGTAACACTGTGATCTTGTGTGGAGAGGAATCGTGTGCTGTAATTTTGTACGTTTGTGTACAAGCCAGTAAAGAAAATCATTAAACTTTCTCTGCCGCGTTCATGTGAATTTGTTTCTCCCACCAAACCTGGTCTCCCCCCCCCCCCCAGATTGAAATAATGCCTGGGTGCTTGGGCCCCCCTCCCTTCGCATTTCTGCAGACAGTTCTTCCTGGGACGCTGTTCCCCCCCCCTCCCTTTTCTCCCTCCACCGGCCCTTTCACTCGCTGAATAATGGAGCACACAGAATGCTGGTGCATTGGTCGCTTCAAGGGATTCCTTTCACGTCTCCAGGGCCGTCCTCTC
>JAODLC010000123.1:17506563-17517064 GCA_026781145.1 Hippopotamyrus pictus | reverse complement strand
CACCTCTAACATCCACACCCAAATCTACACCCACATCCACATCTCTAACATCCACACCCAAATCTACACCCACATCTGTAACATCCACACCCAAATCTACACCCACATCTCTAACATCCTCACCCAAATCTATACCCATCCCACATCTCTAACATCCACTCCCAAATCTACACCCACATCTCTAACATCCACACCCAAATCTACACCCACACCTCTAACATCCACACCCAAATCTACACCCACATCCACATCTCTAACATCCACACCCAAATCTACACCCACATCTCTAACATCCACACCCAAATCTACACCCACACCCACATCTCTAACATCCACACCCAAATCTACACCCACATCTCTAACATCCACACCCAAATCTACACCCACACCCACATCCACATCTCTAACATCCACACCCAAATCACCTGGCTGTGCGTTATCAATCTGCCTGGATGTTCTTGCCCTTGCAGGACTTGTTCCCCGCTTTGCCCCTGCAGCTTCTGGAATCTGCTCTGGACCGCAGCGACCCTGCAGCTATGGAAAATGGATGTTAGCTAACGGAAAGATGGTTGGAATTTATTTACAGCTGGACTTCACGGTTTTTGGACTACGGGGGGAAACCAAAGTACCCGAGGGAAACGCCCCCCCCATGATGCAGGGAGAACATGCAAACTCCACAAACACAGAACTCTGGCAGAGACCCAAACTCAAATCCCACCGGTGTGAGGCGACAGTCCGAACCACTGCACCACTGTGCTGCTCTCTTTTCTATACTGTTTTTTATTAAATCTCACAGATGGGATCAATAAAGTCGGTACTTTTCTATCTCAAAATCAGCCTTCTATCATTCAGTCTCACACAGAGTTCCTGACGCACATACTATTTCTACATCTGAGCCTGCATGTGAAACCGTCGTCCCTATTAATTGTTAAATGTACAATCAAGCTTTTCAAGCAACTGTAAGCCTCACCCAGCACTTCTGAGTCATATGCTGTTACTCCAACTGAGGCTGAATGTGAAAAATCAGGCAATTATTGAATCAGTGCTGTTAGGAAATTGTTAAATATACAAGCAAACCCTTTGAACAAAGACGCATTACTAACTGCACTCATGAGTAAAACCTAGAGAGAATCTTAAACTCCACATACTTTGAGCAGGAATGTGTGAGAGTCACCAACAATCTCCAGGTCTCTTCTTTTAGACAAACATAATGCTTAACTTGAAGGAATTTAAAACAATTTTTTTATGGCAAAAGAAACTGTGTATCTGTTTGATCAACTGACTTCAGCATACCAGTCTCAAACAAGCCATAAATCCTGTGAACGCTTGTAAGAAGAAATGTTGTAAACTCTTTCTTATCCTGAGACAGATCAGGATAGCGCACTAACAAAGATGCATGGAGCATGCACTCTCCCACAGAGTAAATAAAACCAATAACAAGACTGAAATAAAAAGTCGTTTTATATTTTTATGTATTGTCAAGTTTCGCCACAAAACTTATCAGGAGTAAATACTTGGCCAGGCCACCATTAAATGATCTCAGCAAGGCTGGATATTACCGGGGTACAGTGAGACTTTCAGGGGGACTTTTAATGCACACAGAGTCTATGTTCTCTGCTTCTCATTAGAATTATCAGTAACGCTTTACATTAAGTGCACCTTCATAATGCATTCATAGAACATTCATAAGCAGTATGTAAGTACACCTTAACATCCTAACATATAACAGTGTTAATATACATTAATAACAAACATTACATTATACAATTATAATGTTCGTTATTATTATATAATGTTTATTATTAATGTATATTACAGCTGTTAAGGGATGTTATGATGTAAACATATACATGCATGATGTTTATGAATGATTTCTGAATACTTAATGAATACATTATGAAGGTGTAGTGAATGTTTTATGAATGCAATATAAAAGCATTATGAAGGTGCAGTTAATGTATAGCGTTGCCGAATTATCACTGACTTCATAGTGATAAGTACAAACGGGTACTTCTGCAATCTTTCAACATTGGTAATAATTTCAGGTAACAGTTTTGCAGGATCAGTAATGCTTATTGAACACATTGTCAGCATAAAGCATGCCATTATATTGTGTATCACCCAGCAGATCACTTAATATCTTCTACCCTTAGAACACATTTGCATATAGAGCCGTGTGGTAAATAACTTCTCCTTGGTTAAGCACCCACACTGGACTTCAGTTTCTTTAATGAAAGTGGCGTGAAGCTGTACAGACAGAAGAAAACAACAATGCCCCAGGAAAACTCGAAGCGTAGGTAAACACCGCGATGCCGTCCCTTGAGCAGCTGATCCAGCATAATCATTGTTTAGATATTTGCAATAAAATCAACAAAATGATCCTTCAAAATGACCCATGTTTGAATAATATTTGGAGAATTCCTTGTTCCTGCCCTTGAAGAAGATGGACCAGAACCTGTCTGTCTGTAATTGTCCGAATGACTGAAGACCAATTTACTATGACATATTTTTGCTTGTGCAGGATTCAGTTTGAGAAGATAAACTTTGTGTCACCTGCCTATGAACTTCTTGTTAATATAGGTCTGGCTTGAAATAACCAGACTGTTGCACAACAGTCTTTCTCAATCAGGTCCTTGGGGACGCCCAGACAGTTCATCTTTTTGGTCCCTCTCAGCTACTGGGAGGGAGGGAGGGAGGGAGCAAAATTTTGGACTGAATGAGGGTCCCCAGGGCCCAGGTTGGGAAACTGTTCTAAAAGATCTTAGTCTTGAAGGCATTCACAGGACGGTTAGGGTTAAATATCCAAGCACTGGAAAAATGGTACATTTTGTTGATGATGAAGGAAGGCTAAATTCATATAGCACTTTTCAAGATACCCAAAGCACTTCACAGAACCAATTGGCAGCCACTTCATAAACAACCATTATATAGCCCCCAGCTGGATGATGCGAAGGCAGTCATTCTGCACCACTACGCTCACCACACTGTAGCTTAGGTGGTGAGGGGGCAGGTGAGAATTCACCAGTTAGATAAAGGGGGTGATTAGGAGGCCAGATCTGAAAGGGCCACAGTGGGCAATTTAGCAAGGACATCGGGCTACCACCCCCATTCATTTGAAAGATACTGAGGGCACTTTTATGATTTAGAAAGTCAGGACCATCTCACCAAAGTATTGCACCTTTTTTTACAGCAGAGGGTCCCCATTACTGCAGTCCACAGTATGGCCAAACCAACACCTCATCCAACAGCACCCCAGCATTTCTAGCTGGTCTCCCACCCAGGTACTGGCCAGGCCCAGACAGGCTTCGCTCTAGGTGGATTACCTAGTCTGAACTGCAGGTGGTACGACTGCTGACAATTGGCATTTGACAAGCTTGACATTTTAAGCACACAAATCATTTGCACGGTAAGCAAAAGAAGAATCTCAGTAAAAATATCTTGTCAGCAATAATCTTGACATAGAAGCAGTTGTGTACGGCTTCTGGAGCCAGCGGGTGTTGGGAATAAAATATTTCACTCATCAACTGCCCCTTCGCCTGACTTTCACCATGGAAACAATGGCTTATCTTCCAGCAGTGTTTGTAATTCCAGAGCATATTTTGAGAGGGTTCGGATGAGGTATTACCTTGGATGTTAGATATATCATGGAATGCACGGGATTGCCAGCTATGCTTTGATTTACACATTTTGATTTGGCACATGTATTTTTCAGAGTAGCATCAACATATTTTGGAGCAGAATCCTCCTGAGAGATCCTCTTCACAATCTGCTGGGTAAATCAAGGTTGCTTGAGGTCACAGAAATGTATTCGACAGATGCTTTATGTGACGGGTCTATCAGACTCCCACACTGCCAATGGCACTGGGTACGAGTGAAGATCTAAAATGTGCCACTCGCTGCCACACTCATCACAGTGAATGATAGCCTGCAGTCTTGTATGAGTTGGTGGATCACGTCATTTTTAGCATGTGGAGTGGCTATTCTGGCTATTCAGGAAGCTGAAGTGGAAGCTGAAGTGGACTTTCCCTGAAGCCCCAGGACTTCTTAAGCAAATGAGGTGACTTGTGGATGGGAATTTGCCTGTTTGGGTCCTCAGTAGACATTTTAATCCCGGTTTCATTAGCTGTGATAAGGGCGTTGTTTTCCTCTCCTCGGATGGGAATTTCTCGCACTTGAAGGAAATTCTGAAGAACATTCAGCGGCAAAAGTAGGGATCAGCTTCTCCTCAGCATGAGAATGTGGTATATGGGACATAAAGTTCTCTTTTGTATCTCGAACCTAGAGTTCTCAATTTCTCTTGGAGATGCTGGGGAAATTTCTCCACAATGTCACATCTCTCTAGCTGTGTGAAGAAGGCTGATACCTGGTAAACGGCCCTTGAGCTGTTTACGAAGGAAATCTTCAGACTCCAGCAATCGCTGATAGTCTTTACGTGAAACTATGGGTAAGTCTGGTGAAAAGTGAGGCTTCAATGGCATTTGGAAAACCATGGCATCTATTCAGACCCTGCCGAATCATGCAAGCCTACGATGACTGATTGAACAATGACTGATTGTCCGATGACTGATTGACAATGACTGATTGTCCGATGACTGATTGGCAATGACTGATTGTCCGATGGCTGATTGACCAATGACTGATTGTCCGATGACTGATTGTCCAATGACTAATTGTCCGATGACTGATTGTCCGATGACTGATTGACCGATGACTGATTGACTCTGATCCTTTTAACATGCTAGCGTGCCACCCTCCTAAACCATGTAATGATAGCATCCTCATTGGATTTGAGGTTCTGTCTGTCTGAGGTGAAAGTGGATTTTTATGATAGATAATTTGTTGCTGAGATTGTTAAATATTCTGAGACCCACTGTATAGAGATTACAGCAAGACGGGCGTACTGCAAGGTCAGATAGAGTATGGAGCTTTCTGAAGATGTTCTTGCTGTCTAGTCTTTATTGCCTTTGAGTTTTGAGTGGTAGATTGCTGGATGGGGTTGAAGCAGGCCTTGTTACTCATGCTGGATGATAATTTGAGCACAGCGTGTGACCCGCAGAGAGTAAGAACTCTCTACCCCTTGAGAATGGTCCTGACCCGCAGTGTTATACTGACGAAGAGTAAAATGTGCTTGAATATAGCGATGAGTACTGAGCGCCGACTGCTACCGTGCTAAAGAGGTGCTGATGTCACTCACTCTATTCTCTCTATTTTTAACAGGACTGCATCGGCTCTGATCTAAGTGCACTCAGCAGAGCATCTCTGCCGACTGCATATCACGGGCTGCGAATCTGCACGCTTTACCCCATCAGGCCCAGAAAGTTCTTTCATCTGGTTCATTTCGACGTGACTCTGGCATTTTTACCACCCCAAGAATGAATTTTCCTTTTTGGACTGGTGGTTTGCAGCAAAAAATGCAAAAGTGCATTCAATTATTTGCTTCAGTGGAGATTTATGCAGTGAGACACTGAATCATCAATATTAGTGTTTTGTGTTTGCAGTCTGTTTCACTTAAGATTCTAATGCTTTGTGCAGCTTTTTTGTTACAGATGGAAATAAGTCTGTATTGCATCCATCCATCTTCCATTCAGTTACTCTGTACAAGGCTTGAGGTACAAAGTAACAACATAAGCCACAAGGCAAGGACACACCTTTGATGAGTGTGTCTGTATTTCCTGTAGGGAGTTATTGTGTGTGTGAGTGTGTGTCCTGTGATGGACTGGCATCCAGCCCGCATAACTGCATGCCTTTGGACAGTGGGAGCAACCACCCTACATGGGAAGAACATGCCAACTCCATACACACACAAATACACACATACACACACACACACACCTGTATACTCATATCTTTGTGGGGACCATCCTTTCATTTCTAGAGGAAAAATCAAAATCCCAACATGATGACCTTAACCCCTACCCAGGCCTAACCTTACCATAAGCAACCAGACAAAATACAAGTCTTAAAAAAGACATATTTTTATAAAATTCAGGTTATCCTTATCGGGAACAGAAAAATGGTCCCCACAACAACAAAATAGCAGGATTTTATCTCATTGTGGGGACCACACACACACACACACACACACACTCACACACACACACGCTGGTGTATATATCTATATCCAGCTAGTGAATTTTCTTGTACTGAATACTAATGATTGTTTATTGCTGTGTTTGTCTGCCAGTATTTAGATATGACATCATGAAATTGGTTTGTGGCAGCACCATAAAATATTTTAATAATTCACAAGGTCTACCTTGTGACTTTTATACTACGTGCTTACACCACTCTGCAGTCAATGGGCCAGTTCTTATTCCTGATTGTAATGGAAGAAATCGGCTCCACCATGGTTCATCCCTGGTTCAGCATTTCTCTTTCCTGATATGACAGTAAGAAAAAATGTGATAAGGAGAAAATCCAGATCTGGTAATAAGAATGGGATGGAGTTCACTGGCTCGTTCGCTCGCTCTCTAACATGGCGGCGCAAACAGCCAAAGGGCACAGACTCGCGTGTGCCAGGAGAAACAGAGCTCAACACAGGCAGTTCCTAACACAGTGTAGGTCCTTCAGCTGTGCTCCTGCTTTTAACCTTCTACTTTACTCAGAAGAAAGCAGAGGTTGAAATTTCAGGTCCAGAAAGTACAAATCCAGACCAAGATTTTTATCAACCAACTAGTTGAGTATAAAGTGGCACTGTCACAGAAGACTTAGCTGCTTGGCTGAAACAAAATATTGGTTTAAATTTTTACTTTTTGGACCAGAAATTCCAACTTCTGAAAGATAGAAGGTCTTTTGAATGTTGTTGCACCATTAATGTAATGTTTCACTTCAGAAAAGAGCTTCAGAGTCACTAACAAAATAAGCAGGAAGGATAAAGAATGGTAATACTCTGTTTTCATGTTATACTGTATAGTTTAATCATGACTCCATTATTGCCAAACCACTGTGTTTGCTGGTCAGTTGATTTGTTCTGCTGTCCAGTCATTTAGCTGACTTTCAGTTGACCTTCATCAGTTCCTCATCTCCTGTCGTATAGAAGAATAGAACATTTCATGATCACTCACTCCCTTCACAGCCTGACTTACCTGCAGTTACTTCTGTGTGGCAACTAAATAAAAAATTAATTCTGAACATAAATATGATCAGACGGTGATATGGGTTATATGAGTATATTATATTATATTTCATTATACCATTTTCCAGTATGTATTATTAAGGTGTTTGATGACTGGATTAAACTAAAACATTTTAAAGGCTTACAAAGCTTTCACTGCACAGTTTTTTGCTGCTTACCATAATGCAATTGCTGCGCAATAATGATAATGATGAGTACAACCGAAATGCCTTTCCTGGGGTATTTCATCATCAGAATTCTCTTTACTCCTTTATAACACCTTAGGGTATCTGTTGTTATTTGTACCTGAACACTTCTACGCCTTTGCGGCCTTACCGTCCTTCATCACGCCACAGTACTCCTCGCACTCCCTCTGGCTGTAGAACTTGTTGCCATTTCCCTTACAGCCGCCATATTTGAAGGACACACACTTTCCGCTTACGGAATCGAAGGCCCAGAGCTCTTCCTGGCCATTGCACTTCCCAGGGGTAATAGGCAGCCTGCAGGCCGCTGGAAAGTGGGCGATACAATGAAATGAAATGACAAAATGAAATGGCAAATGAAATGAAAAAATGAAATGACACATGAAGTGACAAATGAAATGGCAAATGAAATGAAAAAGATGCACACTCTAAAAGGCTGATTCTGTAACTTAAGTGATTTGTATGATCATAATTTGTATGATTTGTATAATTAGATGTTCAAATTGGATTATATGCAAGACCACCACTGCATCTTGGAAACTGATTCAGTCAAATATTGTTCAGCACAGCACATTATCATTAATGTTTTAATGTAGTATAAACCTTTTATGAATGCTGATGTATACGTGCCCCTATGTGTCGTCACATTGTGAAAAGCAGCCTTCTTCAGATCTTTAACTTTACATTTATGATGTTTCTTATTGTACCTTCAGTGCGGCATGTCTGAAGGCAAGCCTTTTCGGTCAAGAAGTTGTTCTGGTTGCCTAGGCAACCTCCAAAGATGAACTCCTGGCAGGCCATGAGAGTGGAGTTGTAGAAATAGCGTGTATACATGGCAAAACATGGGCCTGCATCTGCCGGGCTCATGCAGGAGTCTGAGGAACGGTACCAATGAGTTAGGGGAGAAAAGCTTGTGATTCCGAGTTGAAATCCAGTCACTTGCCCCCTGCGCCCTATTCACAGGATACTGGAATACCTGCGTTTATAAACATGGGCGTGTCTGCGCCTCCAGAACCTTCCTCAGGTGAAGGTAGGACAACGTTTCTTTTCACTCTCTGTTTGTGGACAGAGTTGGAGATAAGTGAGCATGCGGAATAGGGAAGACAGGCAAAGACAAGATCGAGTGCAATCAGGTCTAATCTTGTGTACCTGAATTTCTGGCAACTGGGCTGGCTTTCCAGGAACACATTCCTCTGCAGAGAGAAACAAGTTCAAAGGGTTAGTTCTGGCCTCTGCTTCCAGATGTGAGCATGTTATGGCTGAAGGCAGAGGGGGCGTACGTGTCTTCTTCAGAATGATGACAGCATCGTCGTTCAGTCCTTGCTCTTTGGCCAGCTGGGTAAACTCTTCCACAAGGCTGGGGCGCAGGTCCGGGCTGCGACCTGATAAACCGTGAGATTCACACGTCTCATGACAATCATTTTAGAGAGATGTTATTCGTTGTACATTTACTTGGTGATATAAGCAATATTCAGACAAATTTACCTTGGGGGAAATCCCGCAAAAATTAGATTAAGACCATAATGAGAGCCACCATAGCACAGTAACCCCCTTTCTGTAGTATTTGAAGCTGCAACATTTTTATTGAGTTCTACTACATGATTTAATAATATTAACATAAAAGTAAGTAATTAAACAAAAGAAACAGCTGCAGGTAGGTCTTCTATACACACATGCAATCTCTACACAGAGGTACAGTGACACTGACAAAAAACTCGATGTTTTTCTCTCGCCCATGTCATTCCATGTCAGTCATTACCGTAGAGCTTCAGTGTGGTGGTCTTGTTGCCACCCTGCTTCTGCTTGATCATGACCACGATGGCATATTCATGGTAATTAGTGCGGACCACGTAGGCATCCACGTCAGCCTTCCATTCTACAGACCAGAACACAGGATTAGAAACATCATGTCATCGTGCTTTACAATGCCACCCGACATGCTATGCCAACATCTGAGGGCTTTCAGTATTGTTCAGGTTAAAGGACCATTCCATTCACTGTTTTATATACAGTGCCAGTCAAAAGTTTGGACACACCTATCCGTAGGAAGGTTTATTTGTACTATAATCTACATTTTAGAATAATTATAAAGACATCAAAACTATAAAGTAAAATATATGGAATTATGCACTAAACAAAAAAATTATTATTTGTTGGGGGGAGCTCTGTGGGTTGTTACTCAGAAGGTTGTTGGTTCAAATCCCTGGGTCAGCAGAGTGATCACACCACTGGGCCCTTGAGCAAGGTCCTTAACCCCAACTGCTCCAGACCCTGGCTGACCCTACTGTCTCCTCTACACTAGTTTCATGAGGTGGCCTCCTGGGATGCTTTTCCAGCCATCCTGAAGGAGATCCCACATAAATGCTGAGCTCTCATTGGCCGCTTTTCCTTCACTCTCTAGTCAAACTCCTCCAAAACCATTTCTATTGATGCCACCACTCTCCTTTGTAGGCAGTTTGGTGAGTCCAAACTTTTGACTGGTATTGTACCTTTGCATATCTTTTTCTGTCATCTACGTATTGGGTCGGCCAAAAAGGCAGGAACTCCAAACCCAACAGGCATGCACATCTGTAAGGACTCACTTTCAATGTGGTGCAACAGCCTCCCAGAAGTCTCCGTTACCTCATAAGACATAAATTTTTGTTTGCATTCCCCATGCCTATACACAAACATACAAGAACAAAAACATTATACAACCAGAAAATGAGTTGAGTATCAATTGTGCACTACTGGAACACGTAACGTTATTCATATTGCTTTAAAACTCTTGGAATTATACAAATATGGATTGATTTTGATGTTTGTTATTCATTAATGATCCATATTGTAGGCTATATGTACAATAGTTCATGTTAATGCTGCCAGAAAGGCGGCTACCAGGACATAGCATGTAGTGAGTGGGGAGAGCTCCCCTAGTGGCTACCAGGAGATAGCATGTAGTGAGTGGGGAGAGCTCCTTTAGTGGCTACCAGGAGATAGCATGTAGTGAGTGGGGAGAGCTCCCCTAGTGGCTACCAGGAGATAGCATGTAGTGAGTGGGGAGGGCTCCCCTAGTGGTTACCAGGAGATAGCATGTAGTGAGTGAGGAGGGTTCTCCTAGTGGCTACCAGGAGATAGCATGTAGTGAGTGAGGAGAGCTCCCCTAGTGGCTACCAGGAGATAGCATGTAGTGAGTGAGGAGGGC
>JAODLC010000123.1:17456506-17491692 GCA_026781145.1 Hippopotamyrus pictus | reverse complement strand
GGGGGGGGGGGGGGGGGGGGGGGGGGGGGAGGGGGGGGGGGGGGGGGGGGGGGGGGGGGGGGTGGTCAATATAGTGTATGTGCTATGAAGAAAAGGCGTGGGGGGGCGGAGGTGTCACACTTTCTGTTGCCCCGAAATGATGTTACGGTAGACCTCCGTGGTCAACTCCACATATCGCCCCCGGGTAACATCCAGGAAGTAGAGTTTGTCAGATATGACTTGAGGATTGTAGCCGTCTCGTCTCATGTCGGATTTCTGGAACTTGTAGGTGCCTATCAAACAAAGCCCAAGTTAGAATCAAAGGGAAGCATTTAAGGAGGGAAGAACAAAGCAGCGTGATACAGCTTACAGCAGGCGAGGTGTGCCCGGCTAGCGAGCGGCGGGGCGGGTGACCGTGCTCGCGGACTCACCCGTCTTGTCTACCTCCCGCAGAAAGCGCAGGAACACGGGACGGGCGTATGCTGGCAGCACTCTCTCAAGCTCCTTGGCAAACTTCTCCAGATCCGTTTCATGGGTGGGATCAGCTATTGCAGCCATTCCGGCCTTTCCCTCAGACCCTGGCCGGGAATAACGACAAAAGTCTTACGTGTGTAATTAAGAGAATGACCCACATATTAATGTCTAGTCGAGAGTTCTAACGGTTGCAGCCTGCTTTCCAGAAGGCCAACGCAATGTACTTTGAACGCACTCTCTCCAAGCAGTCACAACTCGTTTCGGCTTTTTGATTATTCCAGCGAGTCAGTCAAGCATTTTAGCGGAGACTGGAAATCAGTGTCAAACAGTGAGGGGAAAAAATAGTAACAAAAATCATACTGATCCAAGACTTTCCACCGGATCACTTGCAGAAATAGATCAATACGAATGCTACTCCAAAGCCGTTTACTGAGTAGAGCTTTGGGTTCTCATTATATGAACAACTCAAGTCAAGCACACTAATACATTCATGGCTCAGCTCATTCATGGCAGATGAGTGCATGGAGGGAAGCAGCCCCTACTTGGAATCTCCACGCCGTACACAACTACGTCCTTCATGTCCAAGAGGCGGCTGAGCGTCCCCTCCACCTCCGTGGTCGACACGTTCTCCCCTTTCCAGCGGAAGGTGTCGCCGGTGCGATCCTTAAAGAACATGTGGCCATACTTGTCCATCACCAGCACGTCGCCTGCAGAAAGCAGCTGGATCAATTAGTATGTGAAAGTCTACGGCAAACTGGGCACATGTTCACTTCAGTCCTCAGAATTGCCGATAAGCCGTTTAAGTATCAGTATACTACTACAATACTGCCATCCATATTAAAAAAAAAAAAAAAAAACAATTAAATGACCCACATAGTCATTTGGCCACACACACACACACACACACACACCTCAATTTGTGGAAATATAACCAAGTCATTTGTTTTAGCATTCAAGAAAAGTCTACAAATGTCACGTTACAACAGAACTCACCACAAAATGTGTATTTCAAGGTTGCAATCTTAATAGCTTAAAAGCGCAATTATTTTAATGGAGTTATTTCTACAGGGAGCATCTAATGGCCAAGCATCAGACAGGCTCACCACTCAGGGAGAAGCTCGTCTGGGGGCACTTTGCCTACAGTTGGAGTTTCAGATGAGCTGGGCTCTAAATTCATGATGGACCACATGTCCGTTGTTGGCGCGAGATAGTTGACATTCCCAGTACCTCCATCCAAGTCTACCTTGAGCGAACGCTGTTGTAGTAACTAGGGACAGTAGTTTTTGCAAAGTACAAATATGTGCTTAATACATTTGAGCACCAATCTAAGTGAGGTTTTCTCCCTGGTGTGAAAGCAAGCCATTTCTTCGCACGACATGTTGCGATTGCATTTGTGCATTCCTCCCATCGAACAATAATCCTGTGCTTTTCACGAACTCTCCAGCAATGGCTGCCTACACCTCAGTCTGACTTGCGGGCACCCCGTTTGAAATATCTGGTGCGGAAACTGACGGCAAAGCAGCTTTGCTTATCTTCGCGAATTCTGCTGAATGACGAACCGGGGCGAGTACAGATTTGTGGCGTCACCCCTTTTCCTCGTTGCATCTCTGCTGGCTGCCCGTTTTTTTTACAGCTCGAAACTGAAAAACTGCCAAATAACTGCAGCAGTCGGCATCACGGCGAGGAAGTCGATCAGCTTTGTCGTAGAAATCGTTAGGCCAGCTGCGGGGGTAATTAGCGAAATGAAAATGTGCTTTTACAGGCCTAGGAGTAGGCAAATTTTTAGTGCCATTAAACATGCGTGCATTTAAACAAAGCTACCAATTATTTCAAAGCTCAACCTGCATCAGTGGTGCTGCTATTGCAACAGAATCATATCACCCAAACCAGACGCCAAAAGTGCACGATCACCAATCACTCGCCTGAGAGATAAGCACTATCTCCCTTCTTGAAGACGTCGTGGGCAATCTTCTTACTGGTGGCCGTCTGGTTCACATAACCATCAAACCTCCGCAGCGGGTCATTCTGAATAATTCGGCCCACTAGTTGTCCTGGCTCACCTGAAAATGATACAAAGCGTGAACTTCGAATCACTCCTTAGATATTTCTTATTCCTGGCGGAAATAAGTCTTGAGAACTTATCTGATGATAACTATGCTGCAGGAAATGAACAACGAATGGGGCGAGAGGACTCACCAGGCTTACAAGGGATGCAGACATCATCAGGCCCACGGACCAGGTCCATGGTGTCTTCATCCACCTTTACGAGCCGGATGGGGTAGACACCCGGGAGAATGCGGCTGTTGAACCCACAGGCACCTACCTGAAAACCCAAAGCCCAAACAGGAACCAAATTGTTTCTTTGCACATGAGCAGAACCAAGGAATTCTGGGCACACAGAGGATAATCCTTCGTTTACCCAACGGGCAGGGCTACAAGTAACACCTGGCGCTGGTAGGTGAACCGCTGGTCACTGGAGCCTGAAAATCAGGACCTGCGTATTTAACGAACATGCACAAAAACAGCCTCTCTCCAGATTGCTGGATTTTAATATCCCGGTACTGATAATATTGTCTGATGGTAGGTAGGTAATGCTTAATGTCACCTTTAGCGATTAAAAGGCGCTCTCAAAGGTTCAGTCAAAAAATTGTATTAATGTAGAGATAGGAATCAAATCAAATTGGATATACATACATACATAAAAATGAAATCAGAAAAATATAAATGCTTAAAAATAATATTTGATTCATTGGTGACACATTAGAAACACCTTGCAGTGGAGTATCGGACAGTTATATTCATTTTCAGCCCAGGAACTTTACGCCCAAGACCAGCCCATTCTGTCCTCATTCTGGGGGAACTCTGATAAATGACGCCGCATTTCAGGTCTCATTACACTGATAAGTCTGTTACTGAAATTTCAAGATGAAAATACATAATAAATAGCACAATGAACTGTTCAAGCAGTCTGACTTTTTCAGTCCTGCCTGGTCTCTTACCAACATCCTTCCTTTGAGAAGCTTCCAGTGATTAGTGATAGGAAGCGACTAGCTGTAGTCCCTCCTGAGCTCTGACCGAGACGTGATCACACTGCAGCGTGTGCCGCGGATTTGAGAAAAATCTGTGACCGCAATCAAAAGTAAAAATGCCAAGTCTCCTTATGGTTAAAGTTAGGGCTGGGTAGGGTTAAGGTTGTCATTTCTGGAAATTAGGGTTATACCCATAGAAATTAATGGATGGTCCCCACAAAGATATATAGTTGTTGTAGAATATAAGTGTTGTTGTAGAATGTAAAAGATGTCAAATTTAGTTTCCAAACGGCCCAATTTTACACTTGTCAAATTATGTTGTTTCCGTTTGGCACAGCAGCTAAGCGCCTCCCCCCCCAGGAATCCTCCCCAGTCTCCTGATTGGCTACACCGGCCTGTCTACAGCCTTGTCTGATATGTGTAAACTGTAATTTCTCTACTAAAGTAACTGGATTCATACAGAAGTACATAACTAGGCTTTGGGTGGTAAATCTGACGTTTCCCGTAAGCGATACACAACAGCATCTCCGCCAAGTAACTGATTTTAATCATGACAATAAACAAATTAACATGTTATGGGTACTTTGCAAACAGACAAGGCAAAGATACATCATGATATCTAATGGACGTTCATTTCCCCCAGTAAGACGAAATGCAGTAACGTGGTTCCCCTCATGTTCCTCACTGGCTTCCAGAGCCACAAGCTCATTGGTCGCCCCAAGCCAACCTCCCACAGTCGCCGCCCCCTCACCTTGTTATCGAAGTTACCCAGGCTGCAGTTGCACTCGGTGGCGCCGTAGAACTCCGCGATCTGAGGCACGTTGAAGCGGGTCATGAACTCCATCCAGATGGAGAGTCGGAGGCCGTTGCCCAGGGCCATGCGTACACGGTGCCGCCTCTCCGTGTCCCGGACCGGCTGGTTCAGCAGGTACCGGCAGATCTCCCCGATGTACTGGACGATCTGGAGCACAAGCACATGGCAGTCGGTGACGCGCTTCCTGCGGTGACGAAACTGCGCGTCACCATTCGCGTGCAGATTACTCACCGTGCAGTTGTACTTGATGCAGTCATCCCAAAACCGCGAGGCAGAGAACTTCCGTTTGAGAACGACAGTCATGCCGTGGATGAGGCACTGCCCAACCCCTACGATGTTCCCTGTCGGAGAGAAGCATAGTTGTCGTCATCATCTCAGCCATGCACAGTACACAGAGAAATGAAATGACATTCCTCCTGAACCATAATGCAACGTTCAGAATGGTGAAGGACTTATCAGGGAGGGGCCAATACACATTTTTTCAGTTTCGATCCGATTCTGAAACAACTGCCAATACTGATACAGCTTCTGATACAAGAGCTCTTTTTACTTTAATATTTTATTATAATAAATATATTATACTTTATATATTATTCATATTTTTAAACTACTATATAAAAATGAAAAAAATGTATGCCAAAAAACTGCAGTTCAATCTGAATATCTTCCAAGAGAGTTTACAAAGTGACGAATGCATAAAATGACCCACAATGTTTCTCCCATTGGCAACAGTGTCACACTTCGCTGTGATCGCAGCCCCCCCTGTGTCACAAGCTGCAGCGAGTGAGCAAACAGCCCGAGCTAGCGACTCCCAAATCATCCATAGCTTTTTCATATTACTATTTCATATACTGCTGTCCTGCAGAATTCTGAGCACTTTGTTTAGTGGGATTTTTCCATTTCCACCTCTCAAAACAAAGAACGCAAATTGCTGTGCTCCCAGTTGTTAAAAATGTAAAATACTTCCAGATCACGTATGCACGACGTCACAGAGGCGGGAGTCACTGCGCTCACATCCACTGAGTGCAAAAAACTAAGTGGCACCTTTAGTGTGCAGCTTGAATCGTGCAAAAACATCTAAAATAGGAAAGAACTGTGCTGCGATTGATTGTACAAATATCTTTAAAAAATATCTTTTTACAGACTGCGGAAAACTAAATAAGTATCAGATGTGGATCGCTCACATATGGCCGATACCCGATCCATCCGATAGCTCTGGATCGGTGCCGATCCGATGTCTCTCTACCTCTCACTGAAGGCTTGTTCGATCTTGTCACCAAGATTACAAAGTAATGAACTTGGGGTAAGCTTTGCAAGTCATTTTGAACTAAAACAGCCAGTACGCGATGAAATACTAACTGAACCACATTGGGGCAAAACGGGCGGAGAGATGAAGCGAAACAACCTACAGAAGTAGCCCTATCCAGAGAGCTCGCAACGACAAGCCAGGTTACCTGCAGAGTGGTAGAGCGGCAGACAGTCATATAATACGTCATCTGAAGTCATCTTGAAACCATAGTAGACCAGTGCAGCCATGCGATAGTACCTGAGACAGGAAGCATTGGAGCCAGAAGCGTCAATATCACCTCTATGCTCGAGAAAGCCTCCTCTGATAGTCAAGCCCGGACATGCTCACCTGCTGTGAACGACGATCGCAGCTTTGGGCATCCCAGTGGTCCCAGACGTATAGATGTAGAATAGCCGATCTGAGGAAACAATTTCAAAATCATTCATTTCCAGGGGCTTGCATTGTTGGCCCCAAGGCCATTTGTTTCGATTACAATTGAGAGAAGAATTTTATGCATCAGAAATCTTTCATTTCCATCAAAATTTGATTTGATTAAAGGATTATTTGCTCATTTTGATAACCTAAATTAAAACATTTTTAACTTAGTGTACACACATTAATGTAACACAAAGAACACTCAATGTCATTGTTACGATTAAATGGGGAGAATACAAATTAGTGGGATGACCTTATATAATTTTCTAATTTTGTGAACGAAAGGTCAATCTGCAGGCCTGATTAGATAATGAACTATAAATTGATGGATTGTGTCATGACAGAAATGGTTGAACATCCAATGTAATCATCTCCATTCTTTTAGCAGTTGTGTTTTTAGCTGTGGCGTTGCTAACTTTGAATACTGATAAGTTTAAAAATTGGCCAGCAATATCAACTAAGACATCGAACCAATGGCGAAATGTTGATTTTTAACAAATATCGGCCAATACGTTAATCAATATAAATATGCATTGCTAAGGCTAACACTGCTTTTACTTAGTTAGCTAGGTAGCTACCTCAGAATCTTGACGGTACCGTATCTTGCAAAAAGAACGACTTTTGTGCTACAAAACAAACGCATTTCCAAACGTATCGTAGCACAAAGATTATCTTAACCATTAGAAAGCTTTCTGTGCTACAAACAGCGATGTCTCCCAAGAGTATCATAGCGCAAAGATCATCAGGTGCTATTTTCATTATGAATATTAATGAGCCTGCCCCCCCCACATTTAGGAAATTTATGTATCGTGCTGCTACTTAGTGCATCTATCTGCAGTACGTGAACATAAGTGCCTGCAACCCAGAGGCAGGAGTATCTTTTACCCCCAAAAATTCCGACTTTACATATCAATGCATTGAGTCTGCATCTTAATTATCGATTCATAACGATGCATCGATTTATCTTTAAACCCATAAACTTTTCCCCTTCAGTGTACGATTAAAAGTCTTTAAAGCAGGACACCGAAGATGGTTCTGGAGAGCCGTGTGAAGCACCTAGCAGGCAGACCTGTAAAGTTGCGCTGTGGTGGGCTGGGGAGTCCTGTGGGCATGTCCTCCAGAATCAGCTCCAGGCTTTCGGTTCCTTCGGGAACCAGCTTCTGATCCCACTCCCCGGAGCAGAACACCTTCAGCGACCTCCCCAGTGAGCCATGAACTTCAGAGACAGCTGGACGAAGGGCAGAGGAGAGCAGAGTGTGACTTGTGTAAGTGTGAAGCAACCCCATTTCCAGTCTGCTCACCAGCAAAATTGTGAGATTTACCATCTATTGTCAGCATGCCAAAAAAAAAATCAAGTTGCCTAAACTAAATGATTTGGGGGAGGGATCCCTGCAGGTGTTCAGGTGCATCCCAGATGATGTGGCACTTGGCAACAAAGGAGTGATATCATAACTCAGTCAGACCATGCACTTGGATAATAAGGTAAGCACAATGAAAGGTTCTTCAGGCAATTCAAGGAATTGCATCCAAAAATGTTTAAGATTGGCTGTTGTATTCTTCCCAAAACAATCAAAACGTTTCACAGCCACTGAGAAAAATTAGGCACGTTCCCGATACAAAGTATATCACAACACTGACTCCTATATCGCGATCGTTACATTATCACGAAAGCATCCTCCCAGTATCATACACTCATGAATCTGGTGATACTGGGATTTCATTCCCCTCCTGCTACACGTTCACTCTGTCTCTGAAGGACACATGAATGACATAATTGTCTTCTTAACGGCACAATGGCCTAGACGATTTGGGTGGGGATCAATGTCTAGCAGTGCTATGTTGGCTCCCATCGCGCTCGAGCTTCTTTCACCCCGACGCAACACAATACCCCAAGTGGAGAGTGTCGTTTATCTGTATGCACCTAGGAGACATCAGTGCTTAACAGCTGTAGTGCTCTACATCATCATATTATGCTTTCTACGATACAGTTACAGCCAAACAAAGGGCGGATTCTGCCTTAGTATAAGGAGTGAGCAGCGAGCACCGATGCTTCTGGTGAAGCCTTCAATCCAAAAGGTCTCCTCATCTGGATAGCGACCTCACTCTTGCCTAATTCCACAATTGGGCCCAAGTCCAAAAACCCAAGCCGCTCCACTCACCCTCCGTCAGCTCGCTGCCAAAGACGACGGCCTTGGCATTCGAGATGGTGACGCAATGCAGTAGCGCATCCATGCGCAGGTTGAAGTTTATGAGCGCCGCCTCCACACCGATCTTGGCCATCCCCAGCCAGAGGCCCACGTACTGCGGCCGGTTCTCCATGAAGAGGGCCACCACATCACCCTCCTTGAAGCCCCTCTGCAGCAGCAGGTTGGCCACGCGGTTGGAGTAGGCGTCCAGCTGCCGGAAGGTCCACGCCTCGCCGGTGGCCTCGTATATCAGCGCCGTCTTGTCCGGGTGCCGCAGCAGGGTCTCCGCAAAGATCTTGGGGATGGTGTTGCGCTGGCGCAGATGCCTCCTGACGTTGAGCTTCACCCTCAGCAGTAGGAGGGCCGCGCTGTGGGAACACGGACGGGTCGGAACACGCCGAGAAGGCCGGCGCCGGGGGACTCGTTGACAATTCAGCCGTTAAACCCGAGTACTTCAGCCTGGGGACGAGTCGGCTTATAGCACGAAGACCGGACACCAGACTCTCAATTAATATCATTGCAAAATGGACAGCGTCAGTCAAGCAGACATAGATTTAGTGACACTACGTCTCTAATACCGGAGAAGTCATACTTCCTTTTTTACTTCTCTTCCATTCATTGTGCAAGATTAGCCTGAAACCACAAGCCGCAATACACTTCAGTCACGGCAGCCCCACCTATTTCCTACTTCAGCGCTGATCCTTCAGTTTGAAGACTTATGCAAAAACAGGCCAAAGGTGACTCGGTAACCTCCGTGACTACAATGGGGCGCTCCAGTTCCACATTCTGACTCAGCATTCAAGCTGCCTCCCTCTATTCAGGGCTGACCCCTGACAGTCACTCAGAACTCTCTAATTTATTAAAGTTCTCTTATTGGAACTTCAGGAAAAACACCCTGTTATGATTGGTAATTCTACCTCTGACTAAGCAATCACACTGCCTGTTTTATTTCTGAGCTCAAAATTGCCAAATACATTGAATTTTTCCTGTATAAAGTTCTCTAATTGAAACTTAACTACAGCGTTCAGTCAACACGCCCCTGTTATCACCCTAAAGCTTGTTTTACCGGATGAGACAGAATTTCTGGTTTGAGGGAAGCTCAAAAATTAATACAATCCAACAAGACAGCCAGCTCACGGAGAGTTCGCACTAACCCGCCCTAACCGCCTGCCCGCCCCGATCCACGACTCCTACTCACCGGAGGTCTCTGCCCAGGGTCTTCACCACGATGTCAACAAACCGCCAGCCGCCAGAGCTCAGATAGAAAATGACGACACTGGTGACGACCTGCCACCATGGCAAGTCCATCATTAGTCTCAACAAGAAGAGTAAACCGGTACAGCAGCCCAGTCGCAACATCCTGCGAGATCAGAAAAATAAAAGCTGTTCAAATTCATAATCACAACGTTCCCAGGAGAGTAAAAACAGGAGGCCATAAAAACATCAATGAGGACAGGAATGGGTCACATGCCCCGCTGGAGCAAGGACAAACGGATCCAATTGGCTGTTCGACAGGCGTAGACGTGACCCTGCCGCAATGTGGCATATTCACCTTTGGGCTGTAGAAAGTTCCATTTCAAACATACCTCGCACTTACAGGTCATTAAAGTAAAAAAAACAAAAAAAGACTAACGTTGCAACACAACTGTTCGGTGGTGTCCAAAATGGGTTTGCTGCTTCTGTGGGGGATTTTGTGTAGATCCAAACAATAAAAGCTTTAGAAATAAAAGATTCATGATCTTCACAAGTATATGCCTTACAGATACTGATGCACCATGTCACAGTAGAGGATCTTGCGATATACTCTATTTGACTAGGAGCTGTCTGATAGACGGGAACATTAGAAGGGGCAGGAATAAAAAGAGAACAAGCCATGATCTGTTCAGAACCGGCAAAAATGAAAATGTAACGACAGCACTACACTCCAACAGCATTCAAAGTTTTCATCAAACAACAATAAAACGTGCAATGTTAACACTACAGCGGCATGTCTTTTATAGAGGTAAAAAAAAAAAAAAGTTGTGCTTCGTTTAGTTAATGACAGATATATGTGACTGCGGCGTAATGAATTATAATGGCACTCTTTAGGAAAGGCTAGGCTCTTCCTGCGGCGGCGGCGAGGGTCAGGTGCGGTTCGGCTCTGCGCTCCGCTTTAAAGCCCTGATCAGATGACTGCTAGCCAATATTAACATTACGTTTAGATGCCTTGGCTACTGCCATTTTCCAATATAAAGGCGTCAGTTAATCAACAACGGTGTTTTGTCTATGGGGAGAAAAAAAATAACCACGCGCGGCGGCAGGTAGCCGACACGGAGGAAAACGCAGAAACCATCTTACCCAGCAAAGCCATGTGCTCTGGAAAAAAAAGCCACACATCCGCATAACTTAGATCACGCCATCACTCAAACCAGAGCGGCTCAGATGCGGTAGCGTAAAGAGAGGGTGGATGCAGGAAGCTATCAGCACGTTTGATCCATACATGCGGTGCCAAGTGGCGGGTTCCGTGCGTCTGCTCAGGGACACACGGGCATAACGACCCTCCGTCCGCGATTCATGGATTTAACCGGACGGACAGTGTATGGCGGTCAATCCCGCCTAACAAATGTCGCCATATGACAGCCGAGCGGAGCCAAACCGAGCACTGTTCCATTTGGCGCATCGTACATCGGCAAGGTTGTTAAAGGACAGTCGCGGGAGCCACCGCTCCAATATTATCCTCCACATTTTGGTCTGTTTCCGGCCTGTTCATTACATTTCAATAAAACTCAATCAACAGCAGCATCAAAATAAATATCAGGATTTGGAGACATACCTTGATCGCACGCCCCGGTATCCAGCGAATATTCCGGCGAAACGATAACAGACGAAGACCCCCCCCTAGCCGCACGCAGTTCCCCCTTCAATCGGCTTAGCTAAACCGCCTGCCCTAGCTAACTAGCCAGCTACTGCATGCGTTTTAATACACCCGGCGATATCACCAGCTATTCCGTGCCACTACTCCCCAAGGTGAGATCGCATCCCGGTCTTCGCCTTTTTAATTCATTGACTCATTCTTATCTACGTCTTTGTTTCATTGACTTAAAAAAAAAAAAAAAAAAAAAACACAGTGGGTTGGTTTTTAGCTGGAGGTAATTCAAATGACCTTATAATTTCCCTTCCCTTCTCCCGCCCCATCGGCGCTCGTGATGGACATGCGCCGAACCAATGAGATCACTCACTGCCTCTCGTTACGTCACCGTAGGCGGGACCTGACGTTGAGGAACAGCCCTTCAAGGAGACGCGGCCCCGGAGCTCGGCGGTCGGGCGGCGCTGCGGTAATGCGGCCGATGGCAGAGTAGCCTTACTATACCCTGTAGGGGGGGCAAAAGGCACTGCGTACAAGCGACAAATAAAAAACCTTTGGGAATAATGATTCATTTCGCGCGTGATAGAACCAAGACTGCTGGGGAAAAATGTTATTCCTTCTCTAGTAATTCCGGATCCGTACAGTATGACATGCCGCATTTCTATTATTCTATTCTATTAACTTTTCAATTCTTATTATGTAACTATTTTAGCTATAGTTTAAACAATATGTTGGTTAAATCAAAATAACCATTCGGCACGACTATTCCGATAGTAGGCAAAGTGGTAAAATAGACACAAACCAGAGATTACTTTGTTAGTCCATTTTAATGTTGTCCCAGTTTCCAATTATAGCTTTTTCTTACATAAAAGTATTGGAAAGTATTTTGTTACATATTAAAATGAGTACTATGTTTTATGGTTTCTCATTTGCTTTTTATAATTACTACAATGATAGAATACTGATAAGATTACACAATTAGCAATTAAATCGTTTGGAAATGGCAGTGTACACCTCAGATAACCATTTTTATTGCTAGATGTTGATAGGACTGCTTGTATTAGACTCCAAAAGAGAATGTGGCCTGCTTTAAAGCCTGGTGGATATATCTGAGATTAGGCTCATTCAGAGATTAACATGGGGACAAAGTTCTTGTATGACGGCAGTCAGGGTCTTCACTGATTGCATTTGTGAGATATCTTCGGCTTGGATGGGGAGATGACAGCAAGACTATGGGCCTCCATTTAGCCTTCAAAGATAGCAGCTGAGAAGACAGCTATCAGCTGGGAAACTGAATGACACAGCATTCCTGTAACCTTATGTGTTCCAGCATTTGTACATTAACAGCAACTTGATGCTGATGTACAATAAAAAACACAATATATCTTGTCCTTTTTATTTAATTGCAAGTTTGGGTGTAATCATACCAAACATTTATAATCAGGAAAATCAATGTATGTGCATCAATCCTCCAACTCTTCTAGAAAAATAAACTGTTTAAATAAACATAACATTAAAATATATAACTTGAAAGTCTCAGAACCATTAGCACTAGGCAGGTGAAGCTCATTGCTCCAACACGCTCAGTTATGTAACTTTATTGAAAAGTGCATTATAATTTCTATGAAAAGACACCTCTCCAAGTCGTCATAGAGAAGATCACCAATTCAGCAGAATTAGACCAGGTGTTGCAGAACTGGGTGAATAGGTGTAACGAGAAGTTTACCATCACTCCAGCATGTTAGAATTCATGAAAGCAACACCTTAGTCATCTAGCTGAAGTCCAAAGTGGTCATACAAGTCACGTGTAGTCACACCTCGAGTCATTGCTGCAGACGGAGAAGCATGGTCACTCAAACGTCACTCATAAAACACCCTAGAAAATACAAATGCAAGCAAGAACTGTGCACCACTCAACAGCTTAAGGCTGGTTCGTACTTCTCCGCACGTGTACTAACAGACGTGTCTGCGCAAACGTTTGTGACACGTTTGATGTCACCGTGCACCTCAGTGGAGGTACGCCTGCTGCACTCCAAATTTGTGCCCGTCCAGTGCTGTATGCGCAGCTCTGAGCTCACTGAACAACAGCGATTCGCTAGCGTCCACTTTAAATACCGGCATGGATGCCTTTGACGAGCATTGGGACAGTTTTCAAACCCTACAGACTATGTACAAGGTAAAAAAATTGCTACATACATGTAAATGCGTGTGCATGTGTGTGTCGAATTGGGAATATCAGAATAATAATTTATATTGTTAATAAAAATATAAGCACAACACATTGTGTGCATGTGCAAAGTACGCGGCATGACCGGAGAAGCATGAACGTTTCCGTGTACATATGCAGAGTGGATATGCAAGTGTCGTGTTCGTGTGGAGAGGTATGAACCAGCCTTTAGGGATACGTGCCCATGTCCAGTTGTGCATTCAAATCCTCTGGCCAACACAGTAATAATATCACTGCTCGGCCTTGAGTAAGGCTCTTAATTATAGAAACCTCTGTGCTGTCATCCTCAACTGTATGGCCCTTTGGACAAAAGAGCCTGCTAAATAACTAAAAGTGTAAGATTCAAGACTCAAGCAATTTATTCTCACATGTGCGCTACACAATTTAATTATTATTCCGTTCACTCCAGATGCTGCAAAAAAGAACAATGGTAACAACAGCACAGTAAGTAGCATATAAAAGATACATATCTACTGGAGATGAGAAAATATATATCACAGCGAAGAAAAAAATTAAACAGAAATATTAATGTAAAATATACGCAAATAGATAAATATACATAAAAAGCAAAATATATGGGTAAAAAATGTATGGTGCTGAAAAAAATTAACTTATTGCAAAGAAATGCAAATGACGTATCACAGCAAAATAATTTACTGCACAGTAATCACATAGAATAAACTTACCGAGTTTGCCCAACAGGGTCTGACCAATGTCCTTTATGTCATTGTACTCATGCAGCAGGTCAATATGCTGTTCCAATTCCTGCACTCCTACGCCCCTGTAAAATGAAAATGACATTCACTGGAGAACAGCGACGTGTTATGATGGAGGTCACTGTGCAGACCTGCACCCTCAACGACCTACGAACGATCAATGTCTACACACTCGCTTTCCAGGAGGGTGATCTCAGAATCCAGTTCTGTACGCTTTCTCCTCAGATCCTCGATCTCTTCCTCAAGGCTGGACGGGACCAGGGAAGTCGGGTGCAGGACGCCGGGAGACTGAAGCTTGTAGAAGGTGATGGAGAGACAAAAAAAGAAAAAAGGAGAGCAATGGTTAAATTCCATAAATGTACTGAACAAATGATTCACAAAAAAAAAGAAAATGTCTGTTCCAAACAAAGAAGGACTAAAGGTGATACAATCCACATACACAAAATCCCGAAAGGGACAGTTGACATTAACCTTGAAAACCAACTAAATGGACATCACTTTAGATGAAAGAAAAATATACACAAAGGATAGTCAGAGTTTGTAATAAAACATACATGGAATTGTAATAGACAACATTGAAATGTGTTCATCAGCACTAGGTAAAGTTTTAACACTTTTATGGACAATCTGGTTCTTACCATCTTAACAGTTTTATCCGAAAAGTTGTTTTACAGCTAATATTTACTAGAACAGAATTTCTTAAATAAAATAGACAATTAATCACTGCGGAAAAAACTGACAAACTTACAGGAGATTTGAATTTGGAATTGATACTTTTAGATCCGGAGTAAGGCATCCTAAAGAAAAATAAATACAAAAAAAATCAGCATGGTATGTTTTTTTTTTTTTTTATATGACTGAGATGTGTATGTATTGCATAACTAGATGCACATTATTTAATATCAATCTAACTATACTAGACAGGGACCAAAAGCGCCTTTGAAATGAAAATCTTTAACCCCATATTTAACACTTACCAAAATAAAATAAACAGTAAAGAATGGATTTGAATTTTAATTCACACTAGGCCAAGAAACGCCAGTGACTCCGCTACCAACATGTTACGTATGTAACCTCACAACGTTTTGGTAATTTAATACTGTTGAAACAAAAGATACAAATTATATGGTAATAAGTGTACGGCGACGTGCATGGAAATTAAATAAAAACGTACTACGTGGTTAAGGGAGCATTTTATTTTTTGAAAGTCCTAATAAAATTAAACAGAAATACCTTCTTTTCGGGGTTGATTTCGGGGGTGTATTTGAGACCTTGCTAGTAACTTTAGGTTTTCTCTCCGAATCCATTACAAGTCACGCAAACGCCTTCTGCGTAATTCTAGAAACTGTTCTTAAATACTTTAAACAGCTCAGGGTAACTGAGAAGTATCCTTGAGCCATGAAGTAGCCCGCCATGAGCTCTTTGAAAACCAGAACATTTCCGGTTCCTTCCGTTGCGTAAACGTCCAAGTTAGCCAATCACAGACTGCAATTTACAATTTCACATTTAATTGGTTGAAAATAATACATGTGATGTGTTTATCGCGTAAAATTTAAATTTTGTTAGGCTTTAAATATTGTTCATGTTTTTAAAATCTTGCTGTACATTAATGGTTGTGGCTTGCAGTTACTATTTGTACATGCCAATAAATGGCAGCTTAAATACCGCACAGTATGCTAAAAGAGAAATTGATATGAATTTAAATATCATCTGCCGTGAGTAGCTACATGCCAAAAAGGAGATCCTGCAAATGTAAACGTGCCAGTGTTTTACACCCCTTCACTTATTCAAACACATAGACGTGGAGAGTCTGAAGCTTATCCCAAGAAGCACAGGGCTTGAAGCTGGACACGCTGTGGGCGTGATGTCAGTGCATCGCAAGGCACACACTCACACAAGGAGTACTACAGAAACATCAGCCCACCTAACAGCATGCGAAAGAAAACTGGACTACCGTGGGCAAAATTAACTCCGAACATGGAGGCGAGTCACCACAAACTTACTTCATCGCCTAATTTAACTTATCTCAATGCTGTTCTACTTGACCTGCACAATATATCATTCTCATCCAATGAAGAAAGTAATTTCTAAATGCTGATAGCAATAAATTTAGCATATTTTTTGTACGGCAACGGATGTGCGTGTATTTTCTACGATGGTCTTTTTTATGATGAACGAAGAAACGTAACGGGCCATATACCGCCACCTATTGTTGAGAAAGTGAATCGGGCATGCAATGTTTCTTTCAATATTATCTTGTACACGATTAATCAATAACAACCATTTGCATTCAAACCGCAAAATAATCCAAGAAGATGAAATATCCTTGAACGTTTAGTACCAATTGAAAACAAAAATGTAACTCGATCTTGCTGTTAAAAATCTGGAACTGGTTTTAAATATAGACGGGCGGAGTTAAAAAAAGAAAAGGCAACGCGAAGAATTGATCTTAAACACCGGTAAGTGGCGACAGAATCCAGTAAAGAGAAAAAAGAACTCTTCGAGGCTGAGCATGTTGTGTGTAATACCGATAAAACCAACAGAGAAGACCGTTTGTAAAGAATTAAAATTAAAAATAATTGCATTAATCCAAGGAAATTTTACAATATATGTTTTGCTTGACAATTAATATACTGGGAAATTGAGGTGTTTATGAATACAACATCAAAATTGAACAAAATTTATTTTTAACTTGCATACAAAGGAGGAGCACAGAGCGTATGTAGTCAAAAAGTTGTTCTATCGTGCATATTATTTTTGTCTCCAGATCCCTAGTTGACTCCATAACACAGGTATTCGTATATAATAACAGGGTAGCAAACAGCAGCCCATTAGTGCTCGGGGAAATCACGGTGTTTTTAAACTTGTTGGCTATATTGTTGGTGGTCAGTAGAATTTTATTAGGATTTTCCCAGAATGTACACAATTTCTGTTCCTTGTTGTTCTCCGTGTATCGGTGGGGCTTCCACATGCTTTTCCAAATTAATCTTGGCGTCAGATCACTGACAGAGCCGCGTCCCTTGTGTTTTATTTGAATATTTTTCTGTTCAGCCTCTGTATCCTTTAAACCCATCTGAAGCGTACCACAGTGTAGCGCTTTGTTAGTTAAATGAAGAGAGAAAACAACGAATGAGAAAGTAATGCAAAATAATGTATACATCAAATACACGGACCTTACAATACTGTAGTTCCCACAGGGTAGGCACTGACAATCTGAGGATCGCTACCTGCCTGACAGTAGAGGGCAGTGCCGAGTACACCATCGGATAACAGGAAAACATTCTCACGTAAAAACATTTGCACGCAAACTCTCTCACGAAGAAACGCTTTTAAATAGGCTTACACACGCACACAAACAGTTACATACTCACCCAGGCACTCTAAAAAGCTGAAACACACAGAGTCATTCTGTCACTGGTTCAGAACATACGCACTGCCTAAGTGTCTTCCGTTGCACCGTCATTTAACCTCAACGGTTCATTTGAGCTCAAACATTTTTCTCCAAAAACAACATCATTAACTCCATTTCATAATAATTTCTCTCCCTAGCGTGTAGGTGAAACTACATCTGAATCTGCTATCAAACCTGAAGAAGTGAGCCAAAAACCTCCTTTTTGAAGTTTATACTTGTGCAGAGTGGGTGGTTATCTAGCTCTTAAAACCAACCATGTTATTTTGGGTCAGAACTTCTAGAACAAAACACTAAAGAAAGAACACTTTATCTTTGATCTCATTGATGTTTCTTTAATCGCTTGATTTGGACTATTGGGTGAGGCTGTTGAGATCTGCTCATATTTATCCCTGAGAACTGGCAGGGTGGCAGATTCCTCACTCTTTGAGTGCGTAACTGTGCATCTCCTCTGCCTACTCTCTTTCTGTGAAGTCTGAAATGGCTGTACTTCAGTACAACCTAGGCAGCGGTATCCTCCAAATCAGGGATAGCGAATCCAGCGATAAGCAGAGCAAGTGGGTCCACAGACAATGATGATCCACCCAAACTACCAGTGTGTTTCTCCTAGGTCCTTACTACTAATTACATAGATAAAACCCATCCATCCATCCATCCATCCATCCATCTCCCAACCACTTATTTTTAGAGTTGCAGGGATAAAATTTGCCATTTGGACAAAATGTGCAACATCATTCTCCATCATTCCTCCATAACAGCCTCTCCAGTACAGGTTACTAGTGACCAAACTGCTCAGAACTGACAGAGAAAAATAATTGGATGCATATGTAACTCTTGGCTTGAGAGACTGTATCCATTGCATCATTCTTCTCATTCTTCAATGTTAAATGGAAGCCTTCCATCTTGATCAGATAACCATCTGGGAGCACTCGTACAATACATGTCCTGTTTAAGAACACAACTAAAGGCGGGGAAAACACGTTGTCTATGTAACATCGTCGTAACTCGACCGGTGTAACGGATGACACAGTCTGCTGCTTCTTCGCTGTTCTGCTTTGGGGGGGTGGATGGGAATGAGGAGGACCGGAGGCTCTGACTGATGATCGGAACAGATTCTGAGGTAGCATGTTCATTCCTTGTGGACAAAAAACACGCAGGAGCCCTGGGTCAGCTGCCCACGCCTCTCACACTGAGGCTCGCTGCCGATCCCACACTCTCTTCCTGTCTGTGCGTCTTCTGGGGGAACATGTCTGCCTGTTTACTGGGTTGCTCTGCATTATTGGCGTCTCTGTGTCATAGGTTTGCTGCGTGCCCTGGACCGTCTTGCCACCCTTGTTGGCATGGTTATGGATCCCTGCCAGCAGGGTAGAGTTTGGTGGGGGAGGGAGAGCCGGGCTGGGGGTGTGTTTTTGGGCACCGGCATGCTTCAAGGGAACTGGCCATTTTCCATCGTGTGCATTTTTTTGTGCTTGTCTCTGTGCGCTTGGGGAGAGAAGGGTAGGGGGTGGGGGAGGCTGCTTGCTGGGAAACGACTTCCTCCCTGTCCGTCTGACTGGGAGCCGCCAGCCCGGCTGCGAGGGTAACGGCTATACGGCGGCGGCAGCCCTGAGCTTGGCAGCCGCGTCTCCACAGCCGCTCCTCCCCCTGCACCCCCTGCCGCTCTCCTCCTGCTGTGATTTGGGGGCCTGGGGAAGGGAGGGGATGCAGGCAGGCACCTTACCGCTGAGCGGAACGCGCCGGCCCTGAACCCTGATTGACCCGATGCTCCAGGACCAAGGCCAGGTGAGTGGAGGGAGATTTCCATCGTGCCGTTTATCCGGCGTGCCGTCGTGTCAGCTGGCTGGGTTGCTTGTCCCAGAGCAAAACTAACAAACTCAGACACAACAACAACAGTCATCTCAGGCAGACAAGTTGACTTTCTCCAGCATGTGGCTTGTGCTAAGACATGGACTGGAGTTTAGAGGTCTGGAGCGGATTCAGCAGTTATGAACCGTTAAAGCGCTATGGTAAGAACTCTGCTGTCTAAGTGGGGGTTTCCCATCCCGGCCCAGTCAAGCCAAGGCAAATGCAGGCTTTTGCTCCAGACGAGCTCTTAATTAATTAGTTGTCTATTAATCAAGTGATTCGAATCAGATTTGGCAAAACACTGCTGAGAACTGATTTTAAGAAGCATTACAGTCATTACTATATTTTGAAATTTAACTAATTGCCGCAACTGTCTAAGTTAAGTACGTGGAACCAGTTGTAGTTTAAATGTTGAACAATAAAGTAATAATCAACTAATTTAAAGTGTATTATTCCTTTTAAAAAGCAAAAATATATATTTTTACAGTTCTCTTTGCATTTCTTTGCAAGTTTTTCATCTATTCTTCTACAAATTAATATTTAACGTTCTGTCTAAATAGCTATGTCAAGCTTATTGTAATGAATACATTATAATTTAAACAACCGTTAACTCAATAAAAGTTAAACAATAAGGCTGTGGAATAAAAGTCAGCAAACATAATGATTTTTTTACCAGCATATAACATATTTTGTAAGTAAAGAATACAAAAAACAAGCATAAAATATTGGTATATAGTGCACTGTTACTAAACAGTTGTGTAAATTGCCAGGTAGTTTTGTTATGCTGACAGTGAAAAGTTATTATTCTGCATGATATGAACAAGCATTTTAGTTTGTTATTAAAAATTTCAGCTAAAATTGAGCTAATTAAGCATCCTTGGTCATTGGCCTTCAAGGATTCCTTGATAGAATGTCAAGCTGTCCTCACAGCTAAATGACACGTGGATTCATCACCGTCTCAAATAAACATGATGATTCATACATTGATAAAGAAAATATTTTTGAATGACTACAGTGCAAATTGTATGCTAAGTATACTTACACTATTTCCAACCCATCTCCGCAGCTAAAAATACATTTGTAATATAACTGCCAATATACTTTTTGAATGTATAAATGATAATCTGTCCAACAGCTGTAAAGTACGATATTTGTCAAATATGCAGTCAGACGAAAGGGTTTTTGTCTTACAGAGGGACATTATGTACTCAAAATAATTCAGAAATTGACTCAATACATGCTAATATTAAAAATGCTCATTTTGACTGATGTAAACTATGATAAACACAACACTGGAAAATACTGATCTCCTTGCTGTGAAAATTAGGGGGCTTATTTAACCCACTTTGGAAGGCTAGACCAGCTCCTCCAGGTCTCCAGGCTCCCTGAATTATTTTTTTTTGATAGCATTTCAGGTATTTTCTCAGGGGGTGGGTCACATCCTTGGGAGGGCAATAAGGGAGTGCGACCTTTGATATCGACAGCACCGCATGAGGTCAGCGATGGGGAAAATCTGTGTGGCGGAGACGCCATGAGCTCTGTGGGAGACTCAGCCTGCATGCTGGCCGTGTTTCAGCTGTGTCTGGGAACACGATACACCCCAGTACTCAGGCAGGGAGCGTAGATTAAGACACCTGCCAGCAGTCCCCGAGTACCAGAACAGATCCAGGAGAACAGATCCGGATAATCCAGATTTTCTCTTTCGTTTTAACATAACATGCAGAACTAAGGCACGTTCGTACAGAACTGGACCCAACGCATAACAGAATGTAATATAAGGTATACATTTCCCGTAGGCATGTAGATATACCGGCAAAGCCATGCAAACATTGCAGTTAATATACTGGAGTGGATGTGTTCACAATGCCTCTGTCAGCCGCTACAGATTGAAATGACCGATGTTTTTATTAAAGTGAAACAAAAACACTTTGGTTATTGATGGAATTATTTTCCAGCTAAGAGGATTATTTAAATATTAAGCATAGTCTGCTGCTAAGGGAAGAATTGGCAGACTCTTGACTGTAGCCCGAATGACAAGTAATTGTACCCTCAAAAGGTACAAAATAGTACTTTTTTCTGACTGAGTATTGCATTGTTTGTCTTGCATTGTCTCGTCTTTTACTACACTGCCGTTTTGTCCTTTATCTGCCCTGTTTTTTGTCCTATTGTCCCTTCACACACCTGTCCCCTTGTCAACTGTGACCATAAAACATGATGTGGAGCAAAGCACTGAAGACTTCATGCAGAACATAGAAGAGCAGCGACTGAATCCGTGTCAGTCATCTGTCTCCTTTGCTTTCCTAAGGATGAGGTTCTGGCTACAAGGGGGGACCAGCCTGGTTCTGCTGGCCGTCGTAACTCTCTCACTCTGCGGGAACCTCAATGCAAGTAAACAGGTATGAGGCAGCGTCTTGTAGCCAGACAACCTTTGTAACGCCTTTGTTATAACAGGGTCTATTTTTATCCAGGCGCTGGCGCTCCTAGGAGGCAGCACTGTAACCTCACACCTCTTGCTGCGGGGGTTTGTATCCTGGCTCTGCTCTATGTGTTTGAAAGTTTGCAGGTTTCTTCTGGGTACTCTGGTCTCCTGCCACAGTCAAAAGGCATGCACTTTGGTGAACTGGTGTCTCTAAAGTACCCTTAAGGTGCAGATGTGTGTGCCCTGTGATGGATTCTGGGATATGCAGGCCTTCCAGCAACCCTGTACTACAAGCAGAGGAATTGCTTGCTTTTTATCACTATAAAGTTGGTTTAAAGTCCATATAAAAATTGTATGTCACTCTTTAACCTTTGGTGCTAAGAGGACCTTTTAACCGAAAAGCCAGGTAAGAACATATATGCATCCATTACCATGCTTTGTACCTGACAGTAAAGTAAACTAGCTTTTTACATTCCGGTAGGGGGGCGTGGCTTCCAATAGTGTGGCGGAATCCATGGTGACCGCGTATTGGTGGGGGGAGTGGTCTAAATGGACAGCCTGCACACGCACCTGTGGAGGAGGGATCACGTCGCGGGAGAGGCATTGCCTAAAGCAGAGGTCAGTCATGTGACCAAGAGCAACGATATTTAAAGTTGTGTGCATCAACATTCTAGACCTGTGTTATAATAATCTGCGTGCCACACTGTGCAACAGATATATGTTATTAAACGTTCGGAATCTGCAAAAGACCATGGCTCATGCGTGGTTTTCCATGTGTTCATTAAAAGGAAGAAAGTTGCTATGGAAAAAGGCAATATGACCTGCCCTGGCAACGCAAAGCAATACCTCCTGTGCAACACAAAGGTAAATTCAGAAGTAGCCAAGCTTTTGTCAAAGGAAAACTACATTGTTTCCCAACTCACTATTCACGATAAAATACGGGATAAAATACTATTGACAGGCCAGCCTGTGTATTGCAGGGGTGCCCTTTCTCTCGGCGAAGTTTTCGAGAGGAGCAGTGCTGGGCCTTCAACTCACAGATCTACAATGGAAGGAGGTTCCAATGGAAGCCCCTCTATTCTGGTAACCGGAAGGCCGGAAACAGAACCCACCCCACTAACTTCTAAAAACACGGGTTCCGACACTGGGGTGGATGTGGGGCAACAGGGGGTAATTTCTTCCCCGATGTTCAGAGTTTCCAGATGGTGCATGTCGTAGGTGAAGGGCTTGCAGAAACACCATCCACCAGAACTCCAGTATGTACATGAAATATGCCTAGCCTGTTTTGTTTTGGCCTGTGCTGCCTTGCAGAAGATTATGTCCACATCTCCAGCAACCCATGTGACCTTCACTGCTCTACCCTCGACGGTCAGAGGCAGCTCATGGTTCCTGCCCGTGATGGAACATCGTGCAAATACAGAGATTACCGAGGAGTCTGTGTCAACAGCAAGTGCGAGGTTAGCGTGTCATCCATGGCTTTGAGATCTGGATGCCTTAAGGTTCCTCTTTAGGAAATAAGAATTCTGATGCCTGCATTCGTGTGTCTTTAGGATTAGGGCTACATTGTTTGGTCATGAAATCTCCGTTGCTAATAGGAATCACCACAGGTGCACCCATGGGAACAGTCGAGGATTGAGTCTCACGTTGTCTCGTTGCAGCCGGTCGGCTGCGATGGGGTTCTCTTCTCATCCCACACTCTTGATAAATGTGGGGTCTGTCAGGGTGATGGGCGCCACTGCAGGAGAGTCACTGGAAGCTTCCATCAGAGCGCTTCTAGTGCAGGTAACTTGAGTCATATTCAGCAGTTCCCCCATCTGGTCCTAAGGGACCTACAGCCGATTTTCGATCCCTCCCAGGAGTTTATAGTTATGTTGAATTTAGCTTCTGGAGCTGGGAGGGAGCAAAAACGTGGACCGTCTGGGGGTCCCCAAGGACCACATTGAGAAACACTGGTCCCCCCGCAGATGGAACCTTTGGCAGCCGCCTATGTCATCTTATTGGTTGACCGGCACTGGTTACAAGGTCTTGTTAGTAGTAAAGAGATATGAGGCCTTCACCATGAGAGTCAAAGCTAAAGCTGCATCTGTGTTTTTCCCCTCAGGCTATGCCTTCATCACTCAAATCCCACAGGGTTCTTGGGACATCCAGGTCATCGAGAGAAGGAAGTCCGCAGATATTTTGGGTGGGTAGCTCCTGTTTTTTGTTGTTCATGCAAGGGAGGAGTGTCAGGAGTAAGGTGAGCCTCGACCAAAGATTCCAACTTTGTCTTCCAGACATGACTGTAGCTCAGTTTGTTGAGGATATGGGTTTGTGTCCAGATGGTCCAGCAGAGCGATGACGTCACTTTTAGGCCCATGATCAAGGAACGCTATGCGGTGGACCTCATTCTCTGACTCCAAGCTTTCTTCACTTGTTCACTTGGGCAAAAACATTCACTAAATAAATAATTTTAAATATACACCAAAGAAAAAATGTCAGTCTTGAGGGGGCACAAGTAATGTAGTATTAAACTATTACTTACGCCTTAATGAACCACAAACTAAGTCTTAAATACTGATCTCATGTTCGTTCATGCCATTAACAAATCATGATACATTTTTATCTCAAGAAGTTACTATATTTGTTACTATATCTGTTAATTCTGTAAAATTTTGTCAACTACTGAAGGAGCAAGTGACAAATAACATGTGAAATCTCATGTTTGTTCATTAATGAATCATGACAATCTTTTATCAAGTAGTGTATTTGTTCATGATTTGTTCATGATTTCTTCATGATTTATTCTCCAGTAGTAACTGAGATACTACTAAGTATTTGTGCCTCCAAGTAGAATGTTACCAAAACTTTCTTTTGCACAATAACCAAGGACAATATAGATTTCCTAAAGTAAATGTCTTTGAAATTCTGGTTTTGGCATGGAAATAGTGAGACTTCAATAAACATGGGAAGAATTCTGGAATGATAAACTTAATTTAAGTCAGATGTGAGACAAGGGTACTATAGTTTGAGTTACTGTGGCACTGTGCTGAGTCTGTGTTTCCAGTTCCATAGTAATTGGTTGTACAATAAATTCTGCAAAGTTAACAGTCTTAACTTCATTTATTGACATTAAGACTGACTGATTCTTTAAGAGTGATTAATCATGTTAACTGAAAAAAAGTGTCCTGAACAAATGAAAAGCAAAGTAAGATGTCTACTGAAGTGCTGAATTGACAAATACTTTCGAGGTAAATGCAACAATATCCTTCATATACTTCTAGTCGTTTTCTAAGGGGTTCAGGGGTGATTCTGTGTCTCTGTGCTGCACAGCTGTGACCGACCAGGCTGGGAAATTCTTCTTTAATGGGCCCTACAGGATGGACAACCCACAGAACTTTCAAGCTGCTGGGACAATCTTCAAGTACCGACGTCCCATGAACATACATGAAACTGGAATTGAGTACATTGTGGCGAAGGGGCCCATAAATCAACCCATCAATATTCTGGTACTGTTACCTTTAACCATTGTAGTGTCACAGGATTTATGGGAAACCAGTGACAGTTTGTGGGTCTACCAGCATTCCATCTACTACATTTAAATGAGTATAGTGAAGGTACCACAGACCCACTCATCATATACTGTACTTCCTCAGAATAATAATAATGATGTAAATATAAAAGTATATGCTGCAAAACACCAAATTTTATTCACCTTATGATGATTTCTACACCACCATTCAAAAGTTTGAGGTCACTTAGAAATTTCCTTGTTTTCCATGAAAACATACATAAAATGAGTATTACTGTAATAGGAAATATAGCTAAGTAAATAAGAAATAGTCTGACAAAGTTAGAAATAATCATTTTTGAAATTAAAATAATCATTATGTTCTTCAGACATTGCTTTAGTCAGAATCTTCGAGCAGCATTTACAGCCTTGTAGACCTTGGGCATTCTAGATGTCAGTTTGTTGAGGTAATCTGATGAGGTTTCATCCCGTGCTTCCGGAAGCATCTCCCAGAAGTTGGTTTGGCTTGATGGGCACTTCTTACGTACAATTCGGTCCAACTGCTCCCATAAGAGCTCAGTAAAGTTCAGATCTGGTGACTGTGCTGGCCACTCCATTATACACAGAATACACAACATTCCACTGGAACATACTGTAGGACTAACCGTTGCTGATAATAGACCTCTGTACACCCATGTAGATATGCCATTAAAAAACAGCCGTTTCCAGTTATAATTGTAATTTACAGCATTAACAATGTCTACACGGTATATCTGTTCAATCTGATATTTTAATGGATGAAATTTTTTCAAAAGCAAGGAAATGTCTAAGTGACCCCAAACTTTTGAACAGTAGTCTAGGCTGAAGTGGATCATTCTGGTCCAGAGAGTAAAAATCCAAGTCCAGTAAAAGTCCAGACTAAGATTTTGTTTCAACCAACCAGATGAGTGCTCTTTGACTATGACTCTTTGTACTCAACAACTTGGTTGAAACAAAATCTTAGTCTGGACTTTTACTGACTGGAGTTGAATAACCCATCTCTGCTTCTAGGTGTGGAACCAGAATGGTGGAAGCCCCTATATCACCTATGAATACACAGAGTGGCAAATCCCTCCTGCCTCACTAATGGAAGGTCCACTGGCCGACGCTGGACCTGTAACGAACAAGGGAGTTTCTGAAACGGACCAGAACCAAGTTGTGGGGCAGGAGCCCAGGGCAGAGGAAGTGGGGCAGCTGAAGGGCCAGGTGACTAATGAAGTATATGAGGGGACAGTGGTTATCCACTCCAAGCAAGAGCTCTTGACCCCGCCTCACAAACCAGGTGACATGCCTGAATCCCATGGCATCATATCTTGATAACATCACAACAATTGCACATCCCTTGTTCTTCCATGTCTCAATACACATTCAATCTCTAAGCACATTACTTGTGCGATGACCTCATCCCCTTAACCTGGCTAATTTATATGGGCAGTATTTAAGCTTATCCCTCTAGGACGTCGTCAGTTCCTTCATGATGAATGTACAGGACTCTCTAAAAGAGACATTAGAAATGCCATCTAAGACTAACACTGCAAACTGCTTGACAATCCAATTGCCCTAAAATATAACTCTCCATTGCAGGATACTGCAGTTTTTTAAGGTTTTTTAAGGCAGCCTGAGAGAAAACTATAATTTCACCATGGCTCACTACACAGATTTCAAGCTTTCTGTGCAAAGAACACACTTTGCCATCCTTTATTCATGGTCAGCCTTACAAAGAGCAGTACGCAAATGAAAAATTGAAAGGCCACTGCATTTAGTCCTTTCATAATCAGAGAATCTCAGATGTGAGTGGTCGTGGCTTCACAGTAGAACCTCTGGCCCTGTATCTGAGGTCTGAGGTCTTAGTGCTGAAAAGGATAACCTTTGTGAGGCTAACTTTATGTACACCTGTACGAACTTTCTCAAAGGCTCACCTCCACATGCCACAGGAAAGTCTGTGTCACTCAGGTAGCTGGTATTGTCATGGAAGGCCTAGACCAACTTTGCGAATGTAGCTGTTGAAATTCATGGGTTTCTTCCCTGTTACTGAAAACTGTATTTTGTTAAGAAAGATTTTAAAAAAAAGCTTTCAATTGTAATTCTTCAAGCAGTTTATTTTCCGCATGAATGGACACATGATGATTTTTTTGCTTGATGGAAAAAAGGGTTCCAATGCTCACAGTGAGTAGGGTCAGTTTGGACAGTTACCCCACATGTTTAAACCATCAGTTTATCATAAACTCCAATAAGACGTAGATCAAACCGCTCAGAGCAAGATAATCACATTCACCACATCAGTCATCAAGGAATTCAAAGCCTTGTTTTCTCCTCAATGCTGCATCCAAGTGCTTTTTTTTTTATTTCTTGTGACTTCGTAGGGAACAGCACCCAGTCAGGTGACATGGGTGCCGGTGAAGACCCAGTGACCAACAAGCCAAGTTCAGAGAATCTCATCTGGAATATGTTTCTAGGGAAGTCAACTGCTTCAGGGATGCTTCACATCAATTTCTCCACCAATCATCTGCTTACTACTGGACAGAAGCTACATTCAACAGAAGTGGAATCTCCAGGGCCACATGCCACCAGTCTGGATGGTGGTGCTCCCTTTGGTCACAACAGCTCACTGCAAGAGCGTATTCACAATAATGACACGGGACACCTGCTTCTTCTCAACAGGACACACCTGCCCAGCTTTCACAGTGGCAACAGAACCAACCACACCAGGTATAAATCTTCATATTGTCCTGCTGAACCCCTCTCCTTAATGTCATTTATGGTCTTGCCTCATGTGGAGATTACAGACAGGACATCCTCATGTGGCAGAGTTTGATGTGATCCTGGGTCAACAAGGGAGGTGCTTGCTTTTCACTTCTTTAACCAATCACAGTCTTCATCGTATGACATCACCACACTGGTACATTTTTTTCATTTTCAATCTCAAGGCTTCCTGCCATTAGGTTTAGGGGCAGCATGTGTCTCAGCAGGCTAAGCCTCTGTGCCTGTCACCACAAGGTTGCTGGTTCGAGCCTTGTTGTTGTTGTTGTTTGTTGTTGTTTGTTGTTGTTGTGACTGTTATCAGCATGAAATAGACACACCCTTACACTGCTCCATACAGCCTCTGCAGGTTTGCATATTCCTGTGTTTAGTCTGTTTATCCATGACATGCCCCTTAACAAAAGGCATGCACAGTAAAACAGGTACTAAATCTGTGCACCTTGCCGCTTAAAAGGAAACACTGGTTTTAATTAATGCGGTGATGTCATATGATGAAGACTGTGATTGGTTAAAGAAGTCGGAGGCAAGCCTCTCTCTTGTTGACCCAGGGAGACATTGAACTCGGCAAAATCAGGATGTGCTTATAGACAGGGCAGGATGGATAAGCAACTTTTGACAGCGGGACAGTAAGAGAGAGGATAGTTTACAGGGGGCCATATATGTCTCCTGGCAGCTGTGCAGAGATTGAGAAGCACTTCATAACCTGGGCACGTTCAGAAAGTGCCCAACCTTTGGAGACGGCAAGCTGAGGAAAGGTTTGCATTTCATCATATTTATAATTCATATGCACGTCTCTGTATAACATCCAAGCACTATTTTAGTGGTATGACTGTCTGGAGATGATAAACAGGAAAGAAACTCATTTTAATTGCAGGAGAGACTGAAGATTCTTTACAAAAGTAGAAATATAATTTATATGTTAGATGGCTACAGCTTATCTTGGTATACCATGCTAATTTGATGAGAAAAAAAAATAATTTTCGCCTTTATATCTTTTATACTGAGCCAAGATTTAATGTCCTTTTGAAAGCCGGCCTGGATCTGCAGTTTATTATTTCACTGCAGGAGAGGAAAAAACATTTGAATTTTGGTGTTTGAAACCTCATCAATTTTGTGAAAACAGCTGCGACCAGTTTAGCTGTAAAATCTTAATTAGCTTATTGAATAACTGACTATTTAATGAGGAAATGTGAGATGGGAGACATCTGAAATCCTGTGACCTTACTCTGGAAATAAGGGCCAAGTGTGATGCTTTTTATGCTGTTTATTAAACTCTGACACCCATATGTTCACCACTGAATCCATTAGTGTAAAAAACAACTTCCTTTATGTGACAGAACTGTGACCTGGTACAGCATTCCCCCTAATTTTGGCATTTCTAATGGGATTGCTGGTGTGAGATAAAGCTATATCTAAAGAAGCTTAGGAATGCCTTCCCATATGTGTCACAAGCTATGGGTGTGCTAGGTATTACACAGTAGGTGTTTCCTGTCATCCCACATAAACTATGTATGTAAGTAATATATTTTAGATGTGGCTGGTCTGTTCTGAAACTGGTTACTGGTTACATGAGACACCAAATCATGACTGGTGAATTTCCATGTTTTTTTTTTTTTTTTTTTTTTTTTTTTTAGCTAAAGGTTATCATAGATTATGTTAGTGGTGGACAAAATGACAATACTTGAACCATTTGCTGTATTTTTTGACCCCACTAGATGGTGCTCTCTGTTCAAAAAAAAGGCACAAAGCATGCCCCAAATTAAACGAAGAGCACCATCTAGTGGGGTCATAAAATACAGCAAATCGTTCATGAGATATCATTTTGTCCATCACTAGCTTATGCACACATGGTAACCTTAACTATTACTGAGCTTTACCTAGGCTACCTATTATTGGACGATGTTACCTAGGCTTAAATATCATTATATGATGTTGCATTATCACCTAAGACACCCTATCCGGTATAAAGACTATGAGTTTACCAGTTGTAAGATGGAAATATCTGAGACTGTCCTCCTACTGTATGCATGTCACACTTTAGTCTGGTCTCTAACTAAAAGAGATAATTAAATAATTTTTATAAGTTGTGACTGATTTATTCCATGACACTGGAAATATTTGTGTTACAATTTACTCAACTGGAAGGACAAACTGTCTCTCCAGGATTTCAGATAATAAAAACATTGTCAGAGAGTTGTGATTAAGACGTCATCTTGTGTGAATGGGCTGCTTTTTGAATTTCTAATGTTTTAATAAATTTAGTTGTATGACTGTATTGAAGGTCTCTGTCTGGATAAAGCTGGTTCTTTTTGCAAATTCGAAAGTTTCATCTAATCTTAAAAGGGGTTGTAATGATAACCTCCTTTCTTCAGGAGCCACCGGCCATTTGTTTGCTCTGATGTAGCCGCATGAATTGGTACAGTCACAAGGTTCTGTCATTCCCTGGGGCTGGCGTGCTTACAAAGCGATGTCTGTTTCTATTTCATGTACTTGTTTTGTTGTGATCACTTGCATCTTTACATATAGTAGATGTGCAGGTGTGGTGCCCGGCAGTGTTTAAATTGTGGGGGATCTTCACAGTTCTCATACTTGTATCCGGATTCCATACACTGACTTGGTTATTGGGCTCATTGGGTTTGGTGCAACAATCCGGTTCTCTTTGTGTTGGCAGGAGCCACTGGAAGAACCCTGGGCTGAGCACAGCAGACATGTTCCGTTGGAAGCTCTCCTCTCAGGAGCCCTGCAGCAAGTCCTGCTCCATAGGCACCGTATCGTTCACACCCACATGCACACACGGGCACGAAACAAAAGTTCTGAAACCTGGAACGATAATCCTTAAGTTATGTTTGATATACAGTACGATAGCCTTGTTTCTCTGGTTCTGACTGGATGACAGGTGTGGCCAGATCCTTTGTCACCTGTGTGCGCTATGATGGAGCAGAGGTAGACAACACCTACTGTGATAACCTGACCCGGCCAGAACCAGTCCATGATTTCTGTATAGGAAGGGAATGTCAACCCAGGTAAGCTTGGCGTCGATGTGCAAGTTTACACTGATCAAGTGCTTAAGTTGATGAATGGTCCAAATCTCCTGTCTGAAGCAGATTGTACCATTGCTTCTTCGGACATTGTTGCAGTAGCTTCATATCATGGTTGGCTGGAGGGTACTCTTTATAGGTGGGAAGCAAGCAGCTGGAGTGAGTGCTCCCATACCTGTGGTGAGGGGTTCCAGTTCCGGCTTGTCCGCTGCTGGAAGATGCTGGCCCCTGGCCTCGACAGCTCCGTCTACAGTGACCTCTGTGACCTGGCACATGTGGAGCGACCAGTGGAACGACGCACCTGCCAAAACCCCACTTGTGGCCCCCAGTGGGAGGTGGCTCTGTGGTCTGAGGTGAGTTTCATGGTAGGTTGGGATACCAGCCTGGGGAAGGGACGCAGTTTCCTGCCATGTGAGCTTGCAGTCTTTTTTTTATAATCGTGCTGGGTGGATTTGGGACACTTGTTTTGGACTGTGAAGGTTGATAAAACAAAGAATTGGATCTCTGTCAGTGTACAGCCAAGTGTGGCCACTGGAGTCAAGTGACCAGAGATGTCAGATGTTCTGATGAAACGAACACATGTGACGAATCGACTCGGCCGCCGTCCGTCAGAAACTGCACTGGCCCGTCATGTGAGAGGCAGTGGGCTGCATCTGAATGGGGGCCAGTGAGTATCGTGGGGGAGCAGGGGCCTCAGGTCCAGTGAGTACTATGGGGGGTTGGGGGCCTCTGGCCCAGTAACTGGCTAGAGCAAGTGTTTGCAGTAACACCGTTTGAAACAAATAATTGGTAATGCTTTATATTAACTGCACCTTCATAATGCATTCATAGAATATTCATAAGCAGTATGTAAGTATACCATAACATCCTAACATACCTTAACAACTTTAATATACATTAATGGCAAACATTGTATGATACTAATAAACATTACAATTTTATGATCATATAATATTTGTTGTTAATAATAAACCTGTTAAGGTAGGTCAGGATGTTAAGGTATACTTGCATACAGATTACGAATGTTGTACGAAAGCATCATGACGCTGCACTGAATATTCTGTGAATGCATTATAAAGGCATTATGAAGACGCAGTTCATATAAAGCACTACCAAACAATCTTTGCTATAATTCTAAGCCCTTTTATCTCCTGGCTCAGTGCTCGGTGCCTAACCTCCTGACATGCTCTCGGCCCAGTGCTCCGGCTCGTGTGGACAGGGCATGATGATCCGACACGTCTACTGCAAGACCTCAGATGGACACGTGATGCCTGATGCTCAGTGCCCTACTGAAGATCGCCCCCTGGCCATACACCCCTGTGGAAGCCTGGATTGTCCCCCACACTGGATAGTGCAGGACTGGGACATGGTGAGGAGAATAAGGGCTAGAGGGAGGGTGGAAAAGCCGGATGGGGCTGAGGGATCAGGCTACGATGGGGAAAGAGTAGCGATGGAAAAAATTATGCTACATGAACCATTTGCTATATTTTTGGATCCCACTAGATGGTGCTCTCTGTTCAAAAAAGGGCACAAATAATGCCCCAAATTAAACGAAGAGCACCATCTAGTGGGGTCAGAAAATACAGCTAATGGTTCATAAAGTGTCATTTTGTCCATCATTAGCTTATGCACAAAAATGGTAAGCTTAACTATTATGGAACGATGTTACCTAGCCTTAACTATTATTGGACAATGTTACCTAGCCTTGTTACATTATCGCTAAGATACTCTTTGTTATAAAGGCTAGGAGTTTACCAGCTGTAAGCTGGAAATGTCTAAGACTTTCCTCCTGTGAATGTCACACTTTGGTCTGGTCTTTACTTAAATGATAGAATTAAATTATTAAGTTATGATAAATTTATTCCGTGACACTGGAAATATTTGTGTTACAATCTACTCAACTGGAAGGACAACCTGTCTTCTCCGTCTCTCCAGGATTTCAGATAATAACATTGCCAGATGATTGTGACTAAGACCACATCTTGTCTATCACTAGGACAGAGCATTCATATTCAGGGCAAACTCTTTCTCCCAAAGTGTAACACAAGATGTGGCCGCGGCATCAGGCGAAGAACAGTCCTGTGTGCTGGGATCACTGGTGGGGTCTTTCAAGTCCATGAGGATAGCGAGTGTGCTGCAGAAGAACGACCGGAGGACGAGAGCACCTGCTTTGAGAGGCCATGCTTCAAGTGGTACACCACACCATGGTCAGAGGTCAAATAAACCACGTCTGAGTTCACATCCTTTTCTTTTATTAGCCACCAGATAATGATCCTACCCGCTTTACAGCTTTTTTGCCAATAGTCTCTTCTTGCTCTCCATAGTGCACCAAGACCTGTGGCACTGGCACTCGCTCAAGAGATGTGAAGTGCTACCAAGGAAGGGAGCTTGTCAAGGGGTGTGACCCCCTAACCAAGCCCACCAGTAAGCAGGTTTGCCCCTTGGATCCCTGCCCAACACAGCCCCCAGGTACAAGCAGCATCACGAGTAGAAATGAATTTGATTGCAAGGGGTGAGAATAACAGTTTGGTGTTTGGTGTCTCTTGTTCCAGATGGGAATTGTAAGGACCAGCCTGACACCAACTGCACCCTGGCCTTACAGGTGAACCTGTGCAGCCATTGGTACTACGGCAAGGCTTGCTGCCGGTCCTGCAGGGGCCCATACTTCTGACACCAGAAAGACCGGCTTCCTACTAATCTGCCTCACTTATTGTGGCAGGAAGGAACAATTTTCAGTGGAGTTCAAAGGTCCTGAGATGATGCATTCATCCAGTGTTGCAATGACCTCACTGTGTACTGGTCACTTAAAGTTCAAGTGAAGGTCAAAATTAATTGCTAGCATAAACTGCTTACATTAGTCATAACGTGCTGAGATGCATAACCAAGATGTGAGGATTAGGGCAGGCTGTGCTTTGCTGTACAAATCTCCACTCTCATGACATTAATATAAACTATACTGCCAAACAAATTTTGCACTTGAAGGACATGATGCGTTAATTATCTATGCAAGGTATTACACGTCTATGAGGTGCCTGTAGATTGATGAATGCCAGTGAAGTTCTTTGAAGTCACGAATTATGTGCCACTAAATGAAACCACATAGGACAAATGCAATATTACACTGCGATTGTAACTATATCACTTTTATGTATATTTGCCATATTTTACCGTTTCTCAAAAAAGAAAATGCTGAATGCTGTCTGTAGCTAAGGAAATCCTGCCACTTCCAAAGGGAAAAACACTGTAACACCCTACAAGACCAAAGTTTGTAGCTCTCACTTCTTTTCTTCGAACATGTTTAAATGTGCTGGTAATAGATTTATTTCTTGACTTTCTTTTAACTTAAGTATGTTCAGTAACACTTTACTTAAAACTATCATTTATAATGCATTATAAAACCTTCACAATGCATTATAATGTTTGGTATAAGAATTAATAAAGCATTACAGCATCTTCTATTGATAGTCATTCGACATTATAGTATTGATTATAATACTTCTTAAGCTCCAATGACACTCATCTATAATGCATTATAGATACCTTAATAATGCATTATAATGGTCAGTATGAGCATTAAGGACGCTGTGTACTGCATTATAAATGTATCTATAGTGCATTATAGGTGAGCGCTTAAGGTGGTCCTGCGTAATAATGCATAATGAACATAGCTATAATGTGTTATGCCTTTTAATACTTATAGCCATGTTTAAAATGCTTTATGAGCATATTATAATGTGTTTATTAATGTGTTCATAGATTCTTATAGACATGGCATTCCAAGGAGGTTCATTTTCAGTGATGCATGTTTCGACACCTTGAGCCATCAGCTGGGATTAACAAGCTCTCATCTTGCTCCCATAATATTCTGAGCATCGCTAGTTGTATGATTTATGCAAAAATCCAATGCTTTCAAACAGAGGGAAATCTGGGTAAAGGGCTAATTATGCTACTATTGATTTGCATGGTACTTTTAAATCTAAATGCCTTTTCTAAATTTTCTATAATTTAGTATTTAGTAGGGTTTTAATATTTATTTCGAAATTAAATTGCATTTTTTCTTAATATATACTATACATATCTATGCATGTATACACTCACCTTTATTAGGATTAATCACCTAGGATTATTAGGAACACCTGTTCAATTTCTCATTAATGCAATTATCTAATCAACCAATCACATGGCAGTTGCTTCAA
>JAODLC010000123.1:17425880-17456406 GCA_026781145.1 Hippopotamyrus pictus | reverse complement strand
GGCAGTTCTGAAGGCGAAAGGGGGTCAAACACCGTATTAGTATGGTGTTCCTAATAATCCTTTAGGTGAGTGTGTATATATATATATATATATATATAATACATATAAACATCTATAGAACAACATAGAATTTCACATATTATTCGACTGAATAAGAAATGCATATTCTTCTTGTTAATTCATAATTCTTTCTTATCGAAATATATAAACAAATTATATAATGAACAATGTAAAGACAAAATGATGGATTGGCAAAAAGCTGACAAGCACATGATCCCTGGATCCATAATCAAGCAAATTACTCTGAAGCCACATTCTGGTGTCATACGCAAAACGAAACACATACCAAATCACCAAGGATATATGGTACAAAGCTAGCATAAAATGTTCCCTTTGGCCTGCTAAATCTCAGTTTGCAAATAATTCTGTTGAATGCTACAGTATTTAATTAAGAATATTCTGAATTATGGAGTACTTTTTAAAAAAGATTTTTTTAAAAATTGTGAAACTTCCACAAACAATTCAGCTCCAGTGAAAACATTCAACGAAACTGAAACTCAATACGTCACAGAGTCAAATCTGCACAAAAGATTTAAACTGTATTTTATTACTCACCAAGTGTTAGCCTCACAGATTTAACCACGTCAGTAACATGTCAGAATTACTGAACAGTAGCAACACTGGAACGGGAAGCGTTGTAAAGTTGAGCACAATGATTTGAAAAACACAAATACTGAGAGACAGCAACATCCAGCAAGAATCAAGAACATCAAACAATAATTGTAAATATTAGTAATTAATAATATCAACAATGGCGGTATGATGATAAGAGCAATAAGAATAATGTCTCTTACATAATCCCCTTTCATCTGAAGTCTATAATACATAGCCCACACTCATCAGATGCAACCAATTAATTAGCACTCTCTCAACAGCTGCACTCTACTACGGAAATTTCTGGTGCATATGCTTGTGTGAAGGGACTCAGTTGGTGCGTCAGGGACATAAGAGGATTATTCTGGCTACGACACACAGCGACACCATCCTTAGAAACCAGTCACATCCCAAGATGCCAGAAACATTCACTAAGACAAGGCCACCAGGCCATCCACAAGCCTTCCAACGATGGGATGGCACAGGCAGAGTACTTAAGACTGTCGTCCATCCAAAACCATTCCTCCAATGGCCTATTGAGCCTGCGGAGAGAGGGATGAGCAGGGCGGTAGAGGCGGTAAAAATCATTGAATAGCATTACTAGGTTCTTGCTTTCTTGGAAGATGTAGCTCCTGCTCCAGTGCCGCTTGTAACTGTATTCACTGGAAGCTCAGTCTAGCCGCGCTTGTAACTGTATTCACTGGAAGCTCAGTCTAGCCGCGCTTATGCCCAGTCAACTCTTCAGTGGCACATATGTCTGTAATGTGCTATTTGCCCCACTCGTATGTCCACAAAGTGAATGTAAATGAAAGTGAATGTAAAAAGAAAGACACAACGAAACGAAAAAGTCAGCTTTTAGAATTTCACTTTCCGACTAGAAAAATACAACAAACTGACAGAAAGTAACAAATTAGCACAGCTTGAGACCAGTGCTCAAATGCTCTTTCTATATTACTGTGTGTAAAAATGATATGATATAAATATATAATGTAAGAAAATCTTCAGCTTCTTCCTGCCGCTAGAGTGCAGAGGTTTGAGAGGCACTCATCCAGACAGACGCGTAAACCAATGAGCTTCCAGACTAAACATAACTAATCTGAGCGACAAAACAAAATATGGGACTTGGTTGAAAAGGGACAGCTGATGGCAGAGATGATTGTCACCATTCGCACTTCTATTCCTGCACGTCAACAAGAGAGACACTCTCAGCAGAGTGGGCCAACCCCCGGAGACAGAGATTCCACTGGACAGCAGCCAGGCTGAGTGAAGGGGGCACTCCCCGGGTTAGTCTGTTATACAACGCTAGTAAATAGACGGTGATCAGTCACAAATGCAAGGTGTTCACCTTGATGAAAAAGACAAATAAGCGCAAAATAAAAAGCTTTTCCCCCACGTTCCTCCGTTTTAAATATACTTTGTAGAATAACGTCTTACTAAAAAGTCTTACACAATAGTACCTATACACCATAAAATAATAAAGTTGTACAGTCAAATATCATGTAGTTCTTAGGCCACAAAATTCACTTGAAAATGAAAACTTTTCACAAAGGTTTACAATTTCAAAACAATAAGAAAAGCTCTCGCACTGGTGTGCTTGGTCCTTGGTGTATCACTGCGGCTCACTGACGTGACGTCAGTGTGTAAGACTGTGAGCATTTTGGGCGACTCTGCGGTACATCTCTGCAGCTAATGTGCCTTTCAATTCCACAGCTGCTCCAACTAATTTTCAAAGCCACACCTCAGTACTTCAGCCCAAAAGTGAAATACCTGGTATCCAAAAAAAAAAACAAATAAATCTGTACCCCTACAGGTATCAAAAAGGGATCGGGTACTTTTACAGGTAGCAGGTAGAAATAGAAACCAAACAGCTTTCATGTAATCAAATGTATTCAGCGTAAGGTAATGGATTTCTTTTTAGTGGCTGGGAAACTCTATAATATACATGGATATCCTAAAATAATTTAAGCCCTTAATTTTAGATGTTTGACTGGATTATAATTCTGACAGACATACCTAAGTGTAGCTCCATTCTGAAAACAGTCAGTGCTTACTCATAAATACAGGCCATAGTCTGTATGGTGCTAAACTCACGAGTGATTAAGGGGTATTTATTTTGTGGGGGTGTGGGAGAGCCATGTCAGGGGTGGGAGGTTGGACTTGTAAGGAGAGCCTTCAAAGTTCTGGTTATGTCCATTTTTTTAAGCTCTTCTAACATGAAAAAAAGGTGGGGGGGGTTTAAAAAACAGATATAGATCATAAGCTTCTCTGTGATGAGCATCCCAAGCTGGGTAATTGTGCATGAGAATCATGGGAAAATGCCTCTGAATGTGCAGGAGGACGTGTCAGGGGTGTCCATGTGAGGGGGCATGGCTTAACAGTACATCCCTGCTGGGGCAGCGCCGCCCTGCTGGCAGCCAGAGGGAACTACACGTCGGTGCTAATGCTGCAGCTGCGCGTGAACATCTCCCTCATGGTGACGGAGCGTGTGAGGTTGAGCTTGTGGTAGTTTGGTAGTTCAGTGGGCAGCTCCAGCTCGCGCCGCGTCGGCGCCCCCCGGAGGCTGAGGCGCTGGCCGCCGTTACGCAGACCCTCGGGCTGCTGTAGGTAGAAGGGCATCTCGTAGTGCGTGCAGGATGGACAGAAGGTCTGCGAGCGCGTCAGCTTGCGGGCCAGCGGCGGCGTGAAGAGCGCAGGCCCGTTGGCGTTCGCCGACGCCGTCGCTGCAATGATGTTGTGGTTGGAGTGAACGGGCGGTAGGTGTGATGTCACCGCAAAGTCAGGCTCCTCCTCCTCCGACTCCGACTCCTCCTTTTTGCAGCAATAATACTGCAGGCGGAGGAGAATGTCAGTTAGTCAGTTGGTTATATATAAATACCAAATAGCTCAATTTAAGTTTTAGCTAGCTAATTTATTTTTTATCGTACATCTTATTACAAGACCCTGACAGATGTACTGTACTGTGCAAATGTCTTAACCAGTCAAAGAAAAGTGATGTTAAATTATGTTTCTGTTGGTATAAAACTATGATTTTATGTGTGCCAAAGTGTGCTAGCTTAACAATTTCAAAACCACTCCAAAAATCACCTCACTCTTAGCAACGACCATCTAATGTACCCATGAATGCGTTGACTCATACTAATGTGTGGACGCCATTAGCACACTTTGCTTGGCTAATCGATGCCTCATTGTGTCATTTAACTAATTACATAAATTACTTAATTGAACTGTGGTAGTGAAATTGAACCTATACATGAAACAGCTGAGATGCCCCTAAGGAGAGGTGTTCACCTAGATGTCCACCAAGATATCCGTGACGTTTTGCAGAACAGAAGAAATTTTGGTTCGTTTTTTACGTTACTGTTAATTTGCATATTATGTAACGTTAAATATTTTTTCTCCTGAAGAACTGTACACTTGCTAGCCAGATAAATAGCTGTAAACATTTTCGCTGACTGCTTAAAACTTTTGCAAAGTACTGTACAAATTACTACGAAGAAAAGAGGCCCCATCAAGTATACTTTTCAAAGGATCCAGATTCAGAGGCATATTTTCATACTACTTGGGGGAAATCAATCTTTAATGAAAGTTTTAATGGAAAAATGGGAGCCTTCTTTAAAAGGCCCCCCCCTCATTCCCATCGTAAGTTACGCTTACATTCTGCCCCATAACCGAAGGGTCTTCAGCATAAAGAGGTTAATGACAGAATCTATTGAAAAGGCGTATATAGGGTCCCACAGCAACCTGATAGAACCTGAGAAAATCTGAACTATTGCACAGTTTTGTCAGTGTAGTTGCTTCTATCAAGTACTGAGTTCAGGGCTCTGAACTGAATCACATTGCTCTCATTTTATGACCCTAAATGACAGAATTAGAAGGGCCCCTTGAAACGTTTGATATCAGAATTCAGGTCGATACATTCAAAGACAGATGAGTTGCACATTCAAAGAAAGCTTCCTGCAAACCGCTGTGGTATTAGGTGTTATTTTAGCACTTGTGATCATCCTGTTACTGTACCTTTAACGAGTCTGCCCATTCTGCTCTGACCTCGCTCACTGAGGTGATTTTGGCTACTGAAACTCACTCTGAGAGCAATGCATATTCAGTTTCAAATTAACTCAAACATTGTTCTTTGTCCGTCACCCCATTTTCCGTGAACTCGACAATCACAGGACGGCGGCTGTTTCTGACATTTTAGAGTCAGCAGGTTTGGTGCCAACACTCACACCATATTGAAAGCTGCACAAACCAGGCCTTGTAATTGTTACCATGCTTAGCTGGACAGTGAGTAAACCTCTCAACCCAGTCTGGATGCTCTATGCATTCAGTTGTATTTGATTCAGCCACATGACTCATTATTTGTGCTAACAAGCAGGTGCACCTGATAAGCTGGTCATTGAGTGTGCATATCATTAATTATAAACGTATTTATTTGGAGTTTTAACACTTCTGCAAGATCAATATGGAAACAAACCCATGCGATGCCCCCTTACCCCCGTGAATCCGTCTTTTTCCAGCCTTGTCAAAACGTGTTTTGGGTAAACTGGACATTTAGCCAATGCTGAAGAGCAGCTCTCTAAGCAGCAAAACACTGCCCTAAGCACAAACAGGTCATTTAGACAGGACAAGCTGCCATAGCACAAACGAGAGCCTTTTTAACTGACATCCAGAGGCGAAAAACCTTTCATGCTCATGTTTCTCTGTTTATTTTCTTTTTCCTTCCCTCTGCTCTCACAACCAATTTTTGTTATGTCATGCCAATAAAGGGAACTGTGTAGGTAGCAATATCACTGACAGGGAAACAGCTCTGCTTTTAACTGGCGTTCAGCAGAAGTGTCGGGCCAGCGATAGCACAGAACAACAGAATACATACTGGTGGGAATAAAGCTTATCTTTTTGTCTGTGCATACTGAGCCAGAAACCCAACAAAAATACCCATTATCTATGTCACAATGTGTACAGCCACACATAATATGGAACATTGAAAGTGTGTGACGGCCAGACATGGGATATATTACTGACAATGCCTGACAATCTCCACTGGAGGATACAGAAAAATGTCAATTCATTGGCTACAGTGTTTCTATAGGACAAATGATATCTGCTCTGTACTGCTAGACATTCTTCCATTCATGCATCCATTTTCCATAACCGTTTATCCAACACAGTCTTGTGATGAGTCTGGATCTTATCCCAAGAACAACAGATCACAAGCTTAAATGAAATCGCACTTCATTGCAGGACATGCATACTGTACAGACATATGTGAATGCACACACAAGTACACACCAAGGACAACTCAGAGACAGTGATAGTAGTTATAAAAACCTTTAAAATTCCCATAGCACTTACCTGTAGCCTACAGTAACACAGGACTGCAATGATGCACAGTAAAATTACTGTAGCTAAAATTCCACCTGTGATGACCACTGTCCCGGCTGTCATTCGAAATCCTCTCCATCAACACCCTGCGTGCACACAAACGTGTGGCAGACAGAAAGAAGAAGCGTCAGTACACATTCACTGTCAGCATCTTCTGCAACCAGCAGTAGATCATCTAGTAATCGGACCCCATCTCATCTCCTGCGGCTTTTACGTGCCACATTCACTCACTGCCAGCTGTCTCACTCCAGCCCGGGCAGGACCGTAGAGAAACAGCCCCCCTCTGTTCACACAGTGCAGACGATAACATGCTACAGTAAGTCACAAGCGACTGGTCAGTCACACACCCATATTACCATTAAGTGGAGATTCTGGAAAAAACATCACATTTCCCTGTGAAAAATCAGAGGTTTAGTCAATGATGTACCTGTATCAGACCTTCATATGTCCCTTTCCCTCCTGGCTAAAGCAGGACTGTCAGCTGATGATATACGATTCGGCTGCTGGATTTTATTACACCTCATTTGTCTGAATTAATCAGTCAATTTGTGACATACTATCTAAATAATTTATACCAACAAACTCCTCTGAAAAACTGCGATGTCAAGTATTTTCTGAATATACAGTGAAATATTTGTATTTATTGAATGAGTTAATTAAGTGCTAATTAAATGACTGAGATTATTAAGTAACAGGGCTGTAAATGACTCAAACAGCTGGGAAGCGGGGCTCTGATGAAACCTGATTTTTCCATATATCCTGTCATTTTCTATGGCCAGTTATTCAGTACAGGGGTGTGGGGTCAGGAGTCGACCCCAGAGAGCACTGGGCGTGAGGACAGGGAGAACCTGCGCACACACACACAAACTGGGTCGATTTCGCCACACCGATTCAACTGGGAGAACAGCTGGAACCTGGGGCCCGGAACCAAACCCACAGGCTTGGAAGTGAGAGGCGACAGTGCTAACCAACGAGTCACTGCGTTACCCCCATTTTACAACATCTACACATAACATTTATTTTTAATGGAACTGGCTTCTCTATCTGTTTCCCACTGTAAAAAAAAATGAAAAAGAAGTATTTTCGAACAATTTGAAATAGAAATGCAGAAATCCTACATCTCATGTCTTCTGGGAATGTTGTAATCAACGCGGGAATGTTTCAGTGTTACAAGTTATGTGGCACTGCACATTAACGACAAGCACTGGCTGTCAGATAGGTTTACATATCTATGACAGGTTGACATATCTATGACAGGTTGACATATCTATGACAGGTTGACATATCTATGAAGCCTATAGGATGAATGTTCACTGATGTCCTAGGTGAGGGCATATCCCCGACAAAACGATCCGAGGAGTCACTATGTGAAGTGCAAATGCAGTGGTCTGAGAAACATTACCTCTGTGTCATATAAGTCCACTCACCCGTGAGATTCAATAACCACTCACCTAGCTAAAGCTGTAGTGATCCAAACCCTTTCTTGGGAATATGGAAGTTCTGGATACCATGATACACATACCAAGCAAGGTTTAGAGTCACTGACTCCTGAAATTCATGTTGATGTATTCCGTTTTTATCCTGCAATTAATTTCCCTAGCAGACATCCAAAAGGGACAGGCGACTGGGAGCGCAGGGTCAGCCAGTCCTTGGAGCAATTTTGAGATTAAGGGCCTCCAATGGTAAATCCACTCTGCTGGATCTGGGATTTGAACCAATGACCTTCTGTCCACAGACCCAGACCCACCCCCCCAAGCTTAAACTAGGGACCCCCCAAATGGAAATATAACACAGCTAGCCCCCCCCCACTAATGCATGAAAGCAACAAAGACCTAAGAACTGGGAGGGTCTTTAATATGTATTTCCTCAGGGGGTCCATTTCAATATTTTTAATGATACATAAACCAGCTGAAAAAATGTAATTTTGTCAATTTACGAGACGTCACTGTAGACCCCCTACAGCTCCTCTCCGGATCCCAGGTTGAAAAGCCCCGCCGCCGAGTGGGGGGGAATGAGGCACAGCAGGAGCCCCTTAATAGCTCCTTAATTGGTATCCTGTTGATTATTAAGCCCAAGTGAGCTGAGAGGGCCAGCCTCCCCGTGTATGAGAGCACGTCGCCAAAGCATTTGCAAAACACCTGCCTCGTTCCGTTTTTCAGGAAATGGAGAAGAGTTTATTGGTTACATGCTAATTTTTGCATGGCTACATCCAATAATATCATGCTCCCTGATTCTGACACACTACATTTCTCACTATCAACTACTAATAATAAATCTAGGAAATGAGTCTCCACTTACAAGGCCAGAATAGAAAGATACCCGTCTGTTTATGACACTCTGTTTCTACTGTACACGGATTAGGTAAACCACAAGTGGAAAAGGTGCAAATACACTAACACCTTTCACGAATCACGTTTCACACACCTTGCCTGCTTCATGCATGTCTGTTCCACTTCATCTCTCTCATGGACCAGTAGCTGTAAGCGAGTATTCGGGGATTCACCTGGCTCTAAACAGGCCCTAAATCACAGAGCAGGATATTGGGCATCCAGCCAAACATGGAAGACTCGATTGGGTAACTTAATTGCAGAATCTGTGAGTGGAGAGAGAGAGAGCAGGAAAGACTACACAGTAGGACTGACAGGAAGCAGAAACAAAGAGAACAGCACTGCATTTGGGAAGATTTTATTTGAATAAATGCCTTACCATCCTCTCACTTATAAATTGTGGGAGCCCGATACTGTGTTGGGGCCAGTGTGCTAAGTTTGACCCTGTGTGTTTCCATAGCAACTGATCACCGCCGCTACACCCATGTACTCTTCAATCAATGTGACCCAATCACGGTTGGTCAACTGTGCTGGCTTTTTGTCTGCCGGGTCTTTCCTTATTTTTGCTTTGGGTAAAGATACCTTGACTCATTTTAAGTCAGACTTTAACTAAGTCAGACTTTAACTAAGTCAGACTTTAACTAAACATTAATGTTGCTTTTGCAAGATTAGCACAAATGATGGCAAAACTATCATTTGTGTTTGTGAGGGAGGGGGTGCAAAGAGAGGAGGGGAGCAGGGTTTGGATTTGTTTCTGAACAGCATGTGGACATTGCTGTCTTCTGCTTTGTTTGGCTCCCGGTATCCAGAGCAGTGGTTTGACACCAGCCCCAGGAGCCAAAATCCTCTGACATTTGTCCAGTTCCCACTTCAGCCCTGACCATCAGCTCTGCATCCTTCCCACTCCAATCAGCGTGTTCCTCACTGCAGAGGGCTCCACGCGGCTCGAGTACCCATCCAAACCAGCGATGTTCTCACAATGATGTCATTCACATTGCATCATAGATCCTAATGCTCAGCAGTGGCTTTCTGCCAAAACACCAAGCACTGCATGTTCAGTTTCAAATTCAAAACACACATTCGGTTAATAACTACCAGTGTCTTGTGATTTAATGAATCGTGATCTAATGAGACCATAAAAATGGAAAAGCCAAAGATGAATTCATACTGCTTAATATAGAAATCACTCCAAATCAACATGCTGCTGAATTTCAGTTGGAGTCACACTAAGTCATAGTTGATTCTTTTCTGGTAAACAACGTAGGCTAATTTGTACAAGTACCAATCATACTGGATGGTTAAAATGTTATATTTGGCTCTTCACAATGACTTCATTTGTTATTCAGTTTCGATAACTACTCATCTGATTTTCAGAAATAGAAAAACTGGTTGCTAATTCATTAGATAAAAATAAGTACAAATTCTGATGTTCATAAATCGACAGAGGTATGTACATGCAATTGTGTTTGTAAAGGTCACTTTGACCAAAACCTTCATAACTAAAGTTATATCTCTAAGCCTTAATCTGACTGTTCAAGGGTGAGCAATGACTAAGACGTGTTTTTAATCAGACGGTCTTTGGGTACACATGCTATCCTTCGACATATAAGGGTCAAAATATCTTTAAAGTTTAATAGTTTACTCAAGTTTAGCATAGTTTACTCAAACAGAATTCAGTGTTCATCTGTAGAATGAAAACCTACATGAAGTATATAGCAGCTTGCAAAGACATGGATTATTTAACACTGTTTAAAAAAATTCAGTTATACTTCATAGCAGGAGGCTGACAAGTAGGTCAGCTGACCATCCAGAAGCGCGACCTCGGCAGTTATTTTCCATGGGGGGCCAAATCTGATGCCTGCCGGGGGCCATTATTTAATGATCATTTCAAGTACTTTGTATGCTACAACAATAGAATTGTTAGATTTTCTATATATTCATTATTAATTCCAAGAAAGATTTGTGGGCAAAAAAATCTGCTCATCTGCAGAGCCTTTACATAAAACTTGACCGTTTTTTTAAAGATGGCGCGGTCCAGATTTGGCCCCCAGACCAGATGTTTCCCAGGCTGTAGTAGATACACAGTCTCTCCAGTTCACACAAGTTACACAAATACGGGGGTGTCGAAGTACCACTCGGAGCAGAGTCGTAAGCGGGTGAATCCACAACAGCGAAGTGCGGTGAAATCACTGTCTTTTGGTTAAATACATCACAATACTTCGTAACACACTGATACACACTGATATGTTAGCAGGGCATCAGAAGGGTAGGACTGTCTTGTCAGATTCAGGGAACGGAACTCAAAACCTACCGTTGGAAGCCTCTTGCTCAGTATAATACACCGTGGGCTTAAGCAGGGGTCCCAAGGTGACATCTCACTGTATGTCAGTCACTTTGTGTTCTGTGGCATTCTGGGTACCCAAAGAGCAGTACAGATAATCTTTCAATTACATGGAAACTAAATGTTATTTTGATTTTTCAAGTTTACCCTCATCTGGGTCATTTCAAAGGTACAGTCTGAATTTGACAAAGTGCTTATCAATAAAAATTCAGGTAGACCCTGAACCATAAGAGCTGGTGTTAAATCACGCTCCAGCTGTGCGTCCTGACAGCAAATGAGAGTGTCCAGCCCCAGAGGACACAAGGACTACATACCCTTTCAGCTAGGACTCCACAGTCAGAGGATAAGAGATGTTCCAAGGGCATTCTGGGAAATGTTGCTCTGCGGGAATCTAAGCCAAAAATAGTACGTACTGCGATAGAAGCAAGTATCCCTATGAATTCTAATTAGGCAATTATCCACCATGCTGGGAAACACGCATCCAAAAATCGCCTCCAGATTTCCGTACACTTAGAATGACACCAAAGATGTAGCTGTTGGAATGCAACAGTAAACTTTTAAGGGAAAAACAAATGAATTTAGCAAATATGCATATTATTCAGAGTTAATGTTCCTATGGTGATCGTAGCTGGATCTTTTTATTATTGTAAATACCATATTTCTGAGTCAAGGGGTCAGGATTGGTTTCAAAACTGGTATAGACTAAATCAGCCCTGAATGCCCTGTCTTCCTCAACAAACACGGTGCCCCCGCAGCATTGCACGGGAAACATCCCTACAGTCTATACCCAAATCTACACCCTTGTTCGGATACGATAGTATTAGCTTTATGAAGATATATGCAAACATAGACAGACTGGTGGCTGGCCTTCACCTGAACCTCTTAAACAAGCATATGTTACACCTCACCCTCACGCAGGATATTACTGATTACAAGATTCAAAAAGTATTTTGCTAATATACTCTATTAATATCTTAAGTGAATAAGATATATTGCATCTATTAAAATCTCTCATACATCTGCATATATAACTTACAGTAATCTAAATTCCGCACTGGGGTCACTGTTAGTCAACCTACAATGGACTGTAATTCAAAGTAAACTGCATTTATATAGCTCTTTTCTACTCCTACGAGTACTCAAAGCACTTTATAATTCATGCCTCACATTCACCCATCCGCACACACATTCACACACCGGTGGCGGAGGCTGCCATGCAAGGCACCAACCTGCACACCGGGAGCAATTTGGGGTTCAGTGTCTTGCTCAAGGACACTCTGATGGGGATAGGAGGAGCCAGGGCTCGAACCTACAACCCTCCGGTTGCCAAATGAGAGCGCGACCTCCTGCGTCACCATCTTCCCAACGCAAGAGAGGTACAGTGAATAGAATATTGGACTTACTCCAATCATGCTAGTTAAAGAGTTTTATTTTTGGAGACAGACTGCACTCATCGGCAGTACAATGAAGTGGCGCGTAATTAACATCTGGATGCTAAAGCAGTGGTTTGTCCCGTCCCGGTGTGGCGAGCTTCCTGACGGCCATCTTAGCGCTAAGATAGAAGACGCGTTCGGTTTAATTACTGTGATAATAATTGCAACCAAGTGCTCAAGCAGACTGGAAATCAGCAGACAATACAATGACAGTGGCGGGGCCCAGACCCACAGCTGCTTAAAGAGCCAGACATTATGGGGATTTGCTCAGGGCTGTATTTAAAGCATTACGTCCGATGAAGCAGAGAGGAAGAAGAGAAGCTCAGTGAATTTCACTTGATGTTATATTTGCTGAAATTCATCTGGTATAACACACATGATATAACACACATGACATAACACACATGATATAACACACATGATGACCTTTCCCTAAACCACCACTGCATGATAAAACAACGTAACTATTTTCTTCTGAATATCTTCCACAAAGCTACAAATGACAGACTGGTTACTTGATGTCATTTCAGTACTATTTCAGTCACTGCGTATTACGACCACCTGCAACATCAAAAAGTACAGTTCCCACGGCAACGGCGAGCGGACACACTTTTTCAGATTCCTCAGAATCTGATTCACACAATTAAGTCAACTATGATTTACACCAAACAAACTGTCCGAGATAAAAAAAAAAAATATCACAAGAAACAACTTCTATTATTCAAGTCAGGTAAATACAGGACAGATCTGGAGTCTCCAACATCCAATAAGAAACCGGCAGGACATTTTAGCCTTTCTTACTTACCCCAGCAACTCTTTCCAGAGGATCCACCCCTTTCTTTCAATACACACCCAACTGACTTACAGATTCCCAGGAAACTACCCAGGACAGAGCACAAGGCAGGCACATCAAACTCCACATATTCACAGCAGGAGCGATATCTGATGTCGCAGTCCAGGAGACAGGAGGCGACAGAACAACCCACTGAGCCACCGGCTGCTCGGAGCAGAGAAGCCGGCGTCTGACATCACGTCGTGTGATAATTATTTAAATCTGTACTTATGACAATGTGGAGAACCTGCGCCATTCAAAAATAATGTCAATCAGCTACACTTTAAAGATATCTTAACCCTTAAAATGTAAAATGTTTTCCATTAAAATATTTAAACATACTAGTTTTTATCATTTCATTTATTCCCTATAATGAATTGTTGTCAACTTGGATCTAGTCTCTATGTGTCCCGTATACGACATTATTACCTAGCTGTGTACGAGTGTTTTCTTCCCTTTTTTACCTATTGTGTCTTTGCGTTTCTGCAAAGCACTATACAATAATAATAATAACAATAATTATAATAATAATAATTCTGCTACTACTACTACTAATAATAATAATAATAATAATATACATTTACACAGGTGAATTGACAACAGATGTGCTACTCAGCTGAATCAACACCACACTTATTTAATTGCTCATTGACTAAGAACATGACAGAAAACTGCGATAATTATGTGAATCGTTCAATGAGCTTTGCAATCAAGACTAATGAACGAGAGCAGCACACATGGTTAATCTGAGGGAGGATTTACGCTGCATTGCTGGACAGCGAAGGCACAGCTTCTACACCTATAAGCATGGACTTCAGTGTAAACCTCCGCACTGAGCAAGACAAGCAAAAGTCAGTGCCCAGGCACTGTACAGCTTGCTCCGCAGTGAGAAAGATGGATTGTGCAGTTCATAAAAATGCTTTTGAATCCACTAATTACAGTGGAATACATGGTTAACTCATAAGCTGGTCTATTACACTCATTTCCTCACAAAACATTTTGCAGGAAAGAGACCGGACTGGAGTATTTTGGCAAAGCTAATTCCTGTTTTCCATAAACTCAGGCAGCGTTGAATCTGGATTAAATGAAACTACTTTAAACAAAGATATAGGTTCACCAGAGGAACACCTGTAATAGTCCATCTATCCAGTGGAAATACACTGCCCAGGACAATTTACCCCCACAGAATTTAGCCCAGCGTTGTAGGTACGGACCAGAAATTACCGGAAATCTGGTCCACTGAAAGAGAATCCGAATTAGTGCCAAATAGCTAAGATGGAGGTGATGTTTGCCATGAAATAATGCAGGGGGCTTCCACGTCCCGCTGTGGGGGACCTCTGCTGGCTCTACCATTCAGGAAACAGGCCCCAAAGGGATCAGTGCCATAGGAAACTGTTCTTCTACAAGCTATCGGTGCATAGATCACAAGGTCGCCGGTTCAAACCCAGCCTCAGCACGTCTGCAGGTCCTTGAGCACGGCCCTTAACCCCCAGCTCCCTGGGCGCCGCTACGGGTGGCTGTCCTTCACAGGCAGCTTACTCTACAAAGAGCAAGTTGAGGGAGGCGTGAAGACAATTTCCCCACGGGGATCAATAAAGTATCTATTATTATTATTATTAAGCTAGGGAAATAACACGGCAGTGTTAACGTGTTCCAGTGGATAAGTTCAGGTTCTTGCCGAAGGAAGACGCACTGCTGGTTGCTCCTGAAATTGGATCATCAGTGCAGCTTAGAGCTAAACCATCTTAGATCCAACAACATCCTGCCTGTTCAGGTGTCTTTCCATAAGACTGTGGCATTAATGGGACGTGAACTTCAGAGAAGTATGACACCTAAGCCAGCACCTTGGTCAGTACTGAGCCCACGTGTCTTAGCTACGGAATTGTTTCGTCTCCTGTGTCAGGATCTCAGTTCAGTTCCCACAACATCCACGGGCTCCACAGTGAAAATATTCTTTCCCTACCATTTAACTCAGAGCGTACAGGGGTGGTGTGGGGCTCTGTGGGTTAGGATTCCATACCTATGATGGGAAGGTTGCTGGTTCAGATTCTGGACCCCACAGAGTGATGACACCACAGGGGCCCTGATCAAGGCCCTTAATCCCCCAGCCGGGCCCTGGGACCGGCTGACCCTGCTCTCTTAAAAGAATACTTTACTTTGGATAAAAATGTCTGCTCAAGAATTAAAATAGGGTCTATATTCAGATGAAATACTCACACCATTTTAGCATATAATGTCACATATACGGCATTATTGGTGGATCACAGACGTTTGGATAAATCGCCAATTTCCCCTCTAAGGGCGAGAGAGACACGTCAGTGGAATGGCATGTTAATAATACAGCTCCACAACTGATGCAAGGAAACTAGACACTTGTGTTTAAAAGGGACAGACAAATTATGATGGGAGAGTGGGAAAGGGAAGGGGGGGGAGGCTTAACAAGAAGGAAATGGCAAGGGGGAGGGGCTATGCAGAGGGTGGTTTCTGCGCCGACAGGATGATTACTGATCAGGGGGTGAAAGGGCCAACCCCGGGGTGGGGGCAGACCAGAGGGCCAATCCACAGCACAAAGGACATTCCTCACAAGGTGGGGGGGGCGTCTTTCTTTAGCTTTGATAATGAACCAAATACTTACGCTAACAGCAATTACATCGGTTCCAGTTATTAGCTTGACCCTCTGTTTTTTTTTGTCATGGCAATACATGCTATTTTTAACATTAAAAACCATGCGACTGACTCTCTGACTACCGACACAAGAAGGCTGCCACATACATTTCCCTCAAAGGCTTTGGAAAAGGAATGCAAACCTATTCAGGACCGCAGACGTATGACATCACAGCGACTAGCAACGCTCTAAAAGCCCAGGGTACCCAATCTGGGTCCTCGTAGGATAGGACGGGCTATGCTTTTCCGTTCACTCTCAGCATCCTGTCCTGAGATTGGAGACACAGCATTATTCAGTAAGTAAAGTCATCCAGTAGTGCTGTAGGAAGAGAAGCCTAGGAAGTCCAGGACCTAATTCCAGCGAGACAGGCAGTTCCCAGCCAGCTACTTTACAGCCGTGACATAACATTACCGCAACATTATTCATAGACTTCAAACTTCAAGCACCATTCTGCACTGTAATCATTTCATTTTCAAACTAGACACCGTCAAGGCCTGGTACACCTAGGATGAAGATGAAATAAATGAATTAGCTGTCATTGTGACACGTGCACTGCGATGAGGACAGCAGACGGTCCCTGGGGGAATCAGCAGATAGGCTGGGAGCATAAGAGGCAGGGCCATGGGGGGGGGGGGCGTCCCTGCGCAGGGAGGCTGGGCTGAGCCGTCCTGATTGGTGGGTACAGGGGCACAGGGCAGGTCAGGCAGCACCATGAGCAGTGCAGGAGAATAAGCAAGTAACAGTGTTGATGAAACCCCCCCATCTTCGATGATTAGAAAAAAACTGCCACTCATCCTTTCCATGAAGTCTTGGGTATTAAGGTGGGATCAGAGTCAGGGATTTTCATTTCCATTTTTCACTGCACCTCTATCCCTGACCAGTGCCCACAGACTGTGTGACACACCTTCCCAATTCTCCGCTCATGTTGATGTTTGTACCATAGATTCCAGCCTGAAAGTCGAACAATCCATTTATATGTGAGCATAAAATTTGTCTTCAGCTGTCAAATCAAGATGTTGAAAGAATTTGTACTCCACTGCACTAACATAGCACAGGTGATGTCGCCATTTCACACTCTGAACTCCTTCCGTAAGTTAGTTCATTCTCATAAATATGAATGCAAATGAACGAGGGCCTAGGTACAGTTCAAATTGCCACGTGGTCCGTAAGGTGCCTGCTCGTGACAGGGATGGCGAAAGATCACGGTGCTGCGCTTTTTGGAAGTGTTTAAGGTAGAATAAAAACGATCATACTCAAACAACACGTTAACTCACAGTGCTTTAGGATTTCCATCATAAACCCCAACGAACACTATCAGACATGCATTACTTTGTCCGATCAGGCACTCCGTAGGCTACATGGATCAAAATATTTAGGGAAAAGAGTGCAGATTATTTGAAAAGTGAAAATGCTGCTGCAAGTTGCAAGAGAGATAAAACTTACTGCACAGTCCAAGTTTTATCGAAAAGAAGAGAAAACATACTTTACCTTTATAAACGTTAGAGTCGTACAGGATAGCATCGGCGATGCTGCTGGTTCATGGGCACAGTCCGCAGCATCAGTGACGCTGGCGCTTAATCCCAAATGGCAGCAACCCCGTTACGATGATCGACGGTAGTTTCCGAAGGTAAAAAGTAACGCTGCCTGCCGCTCTCAGTTGCGAATATTATTTTTTTTTCACACGTTTTTCAATTATGCTTTTCCCAGTGCTCGGGTACAATTATTTCCAGATTCAAAACGATGATTCAAAACACTGTTCTTCTTAGAGGCTTTTTATAGTAGGCGATAGTACTTTCCTTGCAGGAGACGTGTATTTGTTGTTATAGAGACTATATGACAGTGCATGACTGCATTAATTGTCTGTGTTTGAAAATGTGTCACTTCAAAATATGTGAAATGTGTAAAAAAAGGTTTTGTGTAGAACTTAAAAAAAATACAACTCACAGCGGTTACAGATTATATAACCTTTTCCCAAAGGCATCCATTCTCTTGTTTCATTTTCAGGTAATTGTAAAATGTTCTTCAGATTATAATACTAATTCATGCAGACATGTATATACAAAATATTTGCAAGTTTAATGGTTTAATGGTGCTTCCATTCAATCAGCCAAGAGAACCGGTTTACGAATACATATCTATTAAATTCCAGGTGTTTATTAAATATCCGGAGGCATGCGCTGAATTGCATCAAAAATCATCTTACTGGTAAAATGTCTTTCGCGTTTTTAGCTGTTTTCAGTGACTTTTAAGAAGAAAAATGCTTTAAAACAAACAAACAAGGCGCACTTTCCTCTTGCAGCCTTCCTCTCTACAACAATGAAGAAAATCACAGAGGATCCATAACACGAAGGAGTCTTTTTTTACCATTCACCGGGGGTCCACATTTCTCGCATCTGAACGCATCTTCAGTGAAACCTTTAAGCAAATTGCACGATTGCCGGAGGATCCATGAGGTCGGAGCACGGAGCGGTTTGTTAAGCCCGATCTCCGCGCAGAGTAAAAGCTGATGCTGATATGACAGACGATGCCAGCGCCTTATCCCACACGCTGACGATCGTGGACGCCAGCAAGGACAGGTCTGCACTCATTGTCCTATAATAGCCAATATGCTCCTCAATAAAGCCTTACACTGATCAAAAGGAACATTAAAGAAAATATGTGACCACAACCCTAATGCACCCCAATGCAGGCATGCTGCCGGCCAACGATGCTGTCACCATAAAATAAATCCGTTTATCATTGCTTAGATACTTGCACTCATTACAATGTACCGGTAAAGACTGGTATCTCGTATAAGGGAAATGCTTTGATAAGTTAGCTGATTAATGGACGCCAAATAGGCTATACGTGAATTTATTGTATACGTTCATGTACACGTTACATTAATGAGGGTGTATATGTGCTAAAAATGTCACTTCCTGTAAGCTATATTGCTTTATGTTTGTGACATGATATTATGTGACATAATACGCATTATTTTAGACATAAACAAAAAACAGATTCATATGTAGAAGGGGCATAACTTGTTCATACATGAAACTCATATAGTGTTATTTTTTAAGCAATTTTCAAAATTGAATGTTAACAAATGAGCAATAACAAATTAATTATCATTTTTGGGATTTTATTTGATTTCAAGGGTCCATATGCACCTCACTCATTTGATGAATAAATAAAATTAATATTTCACTTTCTCGTTTTACTTCAGTCCATCTTGCATCGCCCAGACCCAGAGTGCGCGGTTTAGGAAGGATGAGCGAAAGCATCTTTTCATTCCATCCATTATTTAACCTTAAAATAATAAAGGGGACCGAGATTCCACCGCGTTGTGCTGACAAGGTTGTTAAATATACATAACGGGAAAGAAGGGTATGGCTATTTTCCCCTTTTCCTGGCGTACTCAGCCCTTTCGCTGTCGGCTAAATGAGCAGTTATGTGTGTCTCCGAGATTCTCAAGACGTCCAACTTCGCAAAAGAAACGCAGACGGCGTTAAGCGGAAAGTCAGCAGGCTATTCTCTTCGGGGCAGTAAAACAGCAGAGAGTAAAATACAGACCAATCGATCTACTTCGAAGGGCACCCAAGGCAGCGACACCCACAACGCGCCAGCGACACAAAACAAAAGCACAATTCAAAGAACTGCCGAACCTCCTCAAAGTAACAGAAGTATCTCAGGCGTAGTGATGAGTTACACAGCGGATAAAATGACCACAGGCACGTGAGAAAAAGTGAATCACAGCCAAAGACGCTGTTTGTTTAGGTAAAGAGAAGTTACATGTAAGCATATTGAAGAGGCTTTTGGGAGAAATTACTGCAATAATAGTAATAATAATAATAACAATAATAATGTAATATGCAAGAGTCTGCCTTTTCTCGGAACAGCTTTCTTTGTTCAAAAATTTAAAGAGGAATCAGCAAATTGACTATCACTTTCTCTTGGACTCTCATTTATATCCTGGTACTGGTGTAGCTGAGCATCATGGGAAGCCATTAAGCATGACTGAATGTTCCGGGCTGGAGAATGTCAGTGTAGGCCCAGGGCAGTCTGCTCTGCGCGTCTCTGCTATTTGTCTGCTCTATAGCTTTCTATAAATCTCTTTGCACGTCCTCCCTCGTAGCGAGAGCGTGTCCCCCAGCACGGCCCTGACCCCCGAAACACGCGCCTTAACCCTGGAAGGTCCCTCTTTCCCATCCTCCGCCCTGCTGTCACCACCCTAACCCTCCACCATCGCACCTTTTATTCGGCCTCCTTTGTGCGTCCGATGCATTAATGCCGGTGCTGCTTCGAGTGCAGCATATAAAAGCCCGCAGGGCTCGCAGTAAAACCCGCAGCATTGTCACATTAGACGTGACATAAATCCCGTCGGCCGCCTCGGGGGACCTCCATCATTTCATTAGCCGTCCTGCCTCCCTGTCCAAACCGACAGCTGGTCCCTTTTAACCTCATCCTCATCTCCTCTGCCCCCCACTCCTGCCTTTCTGCCCTCCCTCCCTAAAAATCTCAGCCTGAAGTATGAGGTCCAGGCTCACCTTTCTGACAAACAGGACACTGTCAGGCCTCTTTAACTGCTGCCACAGCACAGGACTCTATTCCACCATTTGTCTTCCTCGCTGATGAAGGGCATTTCTGTCTAAGGATATTGCTTTGAATTCATCACCTTCAAACACACCTGAAGGCATATTTTTCACATTTATTTTCGCCAGTGATAGTTTATATATAAGAAAATCCATAAACAATAACCGTAAACTTGATATTAATAGCAGTATGCATTATATGCACCAGCTGAGCTTCAGTTTTTATATAATCCAGTCTCAGGTTTCCACCTTAAGTGACTATTTGTTTTCTTACATCTGTAGTGTTTCTTCTATCATTTGAAAAGGAACTGAAACAAGTTAAACTTAAAAAATTGTGTTAATAAAGTGAAACGGTGAAAGGGATGGCCTGGCAGCCCATTGGCTACTGCCGCAGCCTTGCAGCTTCCTAGTTGTGGGTTATATTTCTGTGTGTGTGTGTGTGTGTGTGTGCGCGTGCGCTTACTCTGCGTACTCTGAGCCCATACCATAATCCAAAGGCAGTCAGGCAGAGTGCTCACTCTACATTGCCCATTGAGTACAAATAGAATATGACAGGAGAGTTAGAATGTGGGGTCTGTTAAATTTTAACACTCAGCATAAATCGAGTCCATATGCAAAGACAGTAATATTTTCAGAATGAAAGTGTGGATGGTCCTTCTACTGTAAACTATTTTAACCGCACGGTATCTTGTTTTGTTGTGAAACTCTGTATTCCGATGAATTTTAAGAATTGACCTCACTGGCTGACATTGACATTTATACGAATTTTGATTGTTTTTACGGTTCTGGTTCATAGCAAGCTGATCGAATTCTGTCCTTTCACTACCTGAAGTGCCGGTCACAAGGATCACTGGTGATTCTGCCACTTGATATGAAAACAGACACTTTAAACAAAAATTTGTACCACACACCTTCTCTAATTTACCCAATGAATCCTACAGATCCAGCCAGCCCAAACCTACCAAAGATTAAATAGGCAATAACCCTCACTTAGCCCGGCTGAATTGCCGTTGATAATGTCCATGGTCAATTAGGATCAATTAGAGACTGGCAGATGTCGAAAAAGTACCTGACCAGAGGGCTAAAGGAACAATCAAATTTCGTCAACCAAAATAATGCAATTAGGCTGGACAGATAACTTGGTGCCATGAGCTAAAGCTCTTAAAGTCTGGGGGTAAGGAGATCGCCGGTGTCAGTGAAGCAGAACTGAAAAGGAAAGAACCAGAAAAGAGAGCGTGGATAAGAACGTCGAGAAGCGGAACACCGAGGTCTGGACCGCGCCGGAGAGAGACGCCACGACAAAGCGACCCCTCCGTTCTCCCGTCGTCCACCTGCGCATCCAGTTCAGGGCCGCAGGCCAACCAGAAGATGAGATTGCTAAACAGAGACCTTAATCTCCAGGATGTGACGGTGATGTATCTGACCACGCTGGCCACTCTGGTGGTGATCCTGGTGGCATCCTTCCAGGCGGGCAGTGCTCCGGGTGCAACGCTGCCCTACCACATCCCGCTGGACCCCAACGGAGACCTGCAGCTGTCCTGGAACATAAGCTACACACAGCAGGAGCTCTACCTGAAGTTGAGAGTCAGCCACCTGCACTACGGCGTGGTGCTCGGCATGTCCGACAGGGGGGAGATCTTCAATGCGGATCTGGTCGTGCTCTGGAGCGACGGGAAGAGGTCCTACTTTGGGGTAAGTGCTGAAACCACTTCTGTTTGTCCCGCTCGAAACACTACGAACGGCCACATCGAAGACCTCGGTGCTCCTTAAATAACCAAAGCATATTTATCTAATCTCCAAGTCTCTAATACTTATTTTGAAAAAAATTCAAGACAAACCCTGTAAAGTTCATAGCAGCATGAGAACGAGCTGTGAAATATGCAATGAGTCTTCCTGCCAAATTTTGTCTTGGTACTAAACAGGATGTGGTTTTACATGAATGTATTTAACTAGTGGAGATACATACTTGTAATTGTTAGCGACAGTCTATTAAAAGCTAATGCAGAGTCTGCAGATATGGGGCGTTTCCCCAGATTTTCATTGTTATCGCATTTTTAATAGCTGAGGTTCCTCTAAGAGAAATTTAAGCAGCAAATTTATACGCCTGCTTTACCAGCATTTAAAACCCACAGGGAAAGTCATACATTACAAATAGAGCTGTTTTATACTGTTAAGCTCAATGTATGAGGTTTAAATAAGCATTCAGTCAAATCTAAGACAAAGTCATTGGAAACGGGGAACATGTCGCTTTTAAAAAATACTTTAGAATCATTTCATAACCTTTCATGTTTGGCATCCAAATAGAACTGAGATATGTTGGCACCAGATATTCTAGTAATTGAAAAATATTTGTGTGATGATTGTCAGTGAAAGGGACTTGCACTCTGCATCTCTCGCTTGATTTCAGAATTCCTGTCTGACTCATAAATTCATGGAAATTAGGCTGTGTTGATGCTCATCTTTTTGCAGCGCCCATGCCAAGGTGCCCGCTTGTTCATGCCAGTCACCAGAAATAGCTGCAGATTCCTCAGAATCGTTCAATGCAATGATAATTCATCCCTTACCATGAAAATAGATGTAAGAAACCAGTAAATGTTCTTAACTTTAAACAGGTTATCATCCCTCTCCAATGATATTTAGTAGGTTAGTCACTGCTCTTATGCAAAGATTTTTTTAAACTTAATTTTATGCAACTTGAAATTTTTACTAGAGCAATTCTTAGTGTTCTTAGGAGCTGAGACTTAAACCTGCACCCGCTGGACGCATGCATTCTTAACCAGTTAGTCTTACTAACCAGTTCTATCAGTTATCCCCCCCAAAGGTTACAAATATTTGTTTCTACATATTACACTCCCCCTTGCTAATTTTGACTTCAGTCTTGGAGTATCTGAAAGCAGGAATTTATATAGAGCTTTAGTCACATTTCCCACAAGAATATCAAATGTCTGCCAGCTTAAATCATGCAGAAAACACTTAAACCAGTTTATGTCCAAATTACAGAACAACTAAACACTGAACAAATTACACAACACGATCTTCAATACAACTTCAAGCACGCTAACATTTTGACAGTCTACCGACAAAACCAATAATTAGACTGACATAGATTTCTCTAAATGAAACATCACTCTCTATACTATACTGAAAGTTAAATTAATTAGCTAATTCTTTGCTGTGACAAGAAATTAAATGAAGAGCTATGTTTATGTTACATGAAAGGTATCAATGACTTGACTTGCTGATTGATTTGACAAGGCCTGAGTATGCTGAAATTAGCATTAGTTGACAGTTGCTGATCTGGGGAGGCAGTTATTGTATTTAAATATACATTTTACCAGCAGCACATTTTGCTATTAAATGCATTTTGCATTCTATAAATCGATTAGTTGATTTCTGAAATATATTTATGGATTATTCCAAAAAGCCTAATATTTAAAATGAATGATGCTGTTAATGCGTACTGTTATAGAGGAGAAGAGGGTGACATCGGCAGAAACGTAATGTAAGTACAGTAAGGAAAAGGGCTTGTGAGACGGTCTATTGCTAAAAGGAATGAATCCCATACAAATGAACAAATAACATTAATGCTGCCCTGAATTTAGACAGAACAGGGATTTCCCATTTGCATTTTGATTGAGTCACCATCTAAGGCTCAGTTCACATGGCATCTGAGCTGAATTCAGAAACACACACACACACACACACACACACACACACACACAAACTGTTTATTAATTGAGAAATGTCTTGGGCCAACGATCTTAAACCAAAACAAATTAGACATCTTATCCTTTTATTTACATATTACAACAAAGATCTATGTTTAAAACAGATGTTCTGATTTTCCAAAAATTGGATGGAAATCCAAAACACTAAAAATATAGTTTGGATAAGCATTCTTTTTTATTGAAATACTGCCTAGTATTTTCAATTGGGGTCCACCGGTGTAACACGCCTAGATTAGGACACATATGCCGCTCCTTGCTTGTAGAGCTCACCTCCGGGACACTTTGGGTGGATCCTCAGTGGGCTGTTCTCTCCGAGTCGTCCCGCCGGCTTCCCTTCACAGCCAATCCTGCATCTCCAGGAGATTCTTATTCTTCTGCCAATCCACCATTGCTCAGACTGCGTAGCAATTGGCTTTCGGCTTTCATATAAACGATGTTTAGTTATCATCTTTAAAAGCAAAACCAATCCAAAATGCGTCACCATGGAATATTAAATACGTTAATATGTTTCAATATTGGAAGCCAAATGTAACCAAAGCCACTGAATTTCAGACGGTGATTCAATTCTCCTTAGGCACTGCTTACTCCAGAATTTCCAAATGTCTGGCAGCATTTATCTAATGCTAAAAATAATTTCAAAAGGGGGAAAGACCATTATTTTTAAAACGCTTGTTTTCATTGGTATGTTCTAAATATTCTGTAATGTTTACATACACTGGAACTATATATATGATATGGAGGCTTTACCTGTGACAAACTGCATGGGCAAAGGAACGGCGTTAGTTCCTATTATTCAGAAGCGGTGCCGTTCTCTCGACTTGCATCGTGACTGAGGCGTTTCTTTAAATGGATACCTTATTCTCCTGCCCAGATTGACACCACGGGGCTATATATATAGCAGTCGGCACACAGACACTCTCTGCATGGATTCTATTTCAGAGAACAAAGCAGATGAACCCTGTGGTGATTGTGCTGTCAAGAACAGCCCACCTCACCCACACTTTGTCTTGAAGTTTTCGTTGCTCCACATCCATGCCAGCTCCGTGAGAAAAGCGTCAAAGTCGAGAGCCAAACTAAGTTTCCATTTCCAACTTTATCTATGCATAACAGGTCTCTACCTCTGAGTTCACTTTCCTTGAAATTAATCAAAAATGGGCCCAATCGTTACCCTCCGTCCAACGAGAGGAAGTAAACATTCAACTCAGACGTGGATTATGAGACCAAAGATAATTCATCGCGACAAACGGTCTCCTTGGCTAACGAGTCTGTGTCAGGAAGGCTTTACAGTCTTAATATGTTGACCTGAACTATTAGTAGAAAAAACTAGGATAGTGTGTGTAATTACATGTATAATCTTGTGTCTGGTGATTAGACGCGACAGGACCAGCTGTTGCAGTGACTCCTGAGATTACCCTCTGCGCCATCCGCACTGCTAGCTTCTTGCACATATTGTTCAATTTCCAGTGAGCTACAAATTAAAACTAAGCTGGAAGCCTAAACACTGGGGACAGCCCTGGTACAGTCTTGTTCCCCAAGGTACAAAAAAACTCCTCATACTCCAATTCTGTGCTTAGAAGGTGCAATTAGCTACAGTTAGGGTACAACAGGCAGACTCCTGAGGGTATAGCCCCAGTGTCAAGTAATAGTACCCTCAAAGGTACAAATCGGTACTCTTTTTTTCTGACATTGTGTACTGTCCACAAATGCAATTCAATTCATTTTTATATAGCGCCTTTCACAACTGAGTCGTCCCTAGGTGCTTCACATGGATGTGTTGTGATACATTAAACATCATTAGAGAGAGTGATACTGAAGGGGAAAAAGGAAGGAAAGAGATTAAATAAAGAAAGCCAGATGACAACTGAGGAGAGGCCAGACCTTCTGCTGGCCATTAATTCAACCGCTGTAGAATAACCACCACGTTCTCCCGACGTCACCTAGGTGAGACTGTCATAGTAAGTGTGCTTTAAGTTCCGCATGACCCCAGATGTGTGTGCCCCTGCCAAGGATGCCTGGAGTGACGGCAGTGGTCATGTGACCCTGGACAGCCAGCAGGACTACCAGCTGTTAGAGGTGCAGGACACACAGGATGGATTTTACCTGCTCTTCAGGAGGCCCTTCAGCACGTGTGACCCCCGGGATTACGTCATAGAGGTGAGAGCAGCAAACAGGCTACGAACTGACCACCAGATTCATCAATATCCTCTTTTTCATCACAGATTATTTTCCTAATTCCACTGCTTAGCAGATGGCTGTATTGAAACCTGTCCCACCTTATTAGTTTGACATTGTATCCATTTTAAAACTATTAAACCAATGTAATTAAGTTCTTCTTAAAACCTCCCAAGCTACAAGCCTGCATCTAGCTCATCTTCATAGGGCAAGGTGTGTGGCTCGCTGGGCTAAGCCTCTGTACCTGTCATCAGTAGGTTTTTGGTTCAATCCCAGCCTTGACAGGATAGTTACATGTCCCTGGGCTGTGTAGCTCAAGCCCATGTTGAGCAAGGTTCTTAACCCTCAGCTCACTGAATGCCGGAAGGCACTGCCCCCACCCCCCCCTTACCTTTATGGAGAGCAAGATGGGGCAAAGCAAAAAGGGAATTTCCCCATAGGGATTAATTAAGTATCATTGTCCTAATATCCCAGGGGTGGCGAACCTGATCCATGGAGAGCTGGTACAGGTTTTTTGGACGACTTCTCAATCAGCCAATAATAAAGCAGTGGTTCTCAGCTATAGTCCTAGGGACCCACTGTTGTTGGCTGAATGAAAGGTCATCTTAAAAAGCTGCATCCACAGGAGCTCTCCATGGATCAGGTTCGCCACCCCTGTATTATTCTATTCTATCCAGACACTACCCACCATGTGTGATGTAATGTGTGATGCAATGTGTGATGCAATGTGTGATGTAATGTGTGATGCAATGTGTGATGCAATGTGTGATGTAATGTATGATGCAATGCACGCCATGATGTCTTCTGTAATGCACTTGCATCACGTCGTGCCCCTTCCGCGCGGGCTCTGCAGGAGGGCACAGTGCACCTCATTTACGGCCTGCTGGAGGAGCCGCTCCCCGCCCTGCGGAAGCTCAACCTGTCCCTCATCCACCCGGGGGTGCAGCGCGTTCTCCTGCTCCGCCCCAACAGCCCCTCCCCCCCGCTGCCCCCAGATGTCCGCACCCTGGAGATCCTGGCTCCCGGCATCACCATTCCAGAGCAGGAGACCACATACTGGTGCCATATCTACCAGCTTCCCGCCGACATGCCAAAGAACCACATCGTCATGGTAACCTTCTACACTCTTACATTCCAAGCATGACTTTGTCCATCTGAGCCTGTAAAGTTTTCTTCTCCACAATGGCAACATCAGACACTCGTTCTGTAAACAACTGCAGCATCTGGAGGGTCTTTCTAAAGCGAGTAAAAGAGTAACAAGCAAGTTCTGTCTTCTCAGTACGAGTCGGCGGTAACCCGCGGTAACGAGGCCATCGTCCACCACATGGAGGTCTTTGAGTGTGCTCCCCAGCTGGAGAACGTACCCCAGTACAGCGGCTCCTGTGACTCCAAGATGAAACCAAGGAGACTCAACTACTGCCGACACGTGCTGGCGGCTTGGGCCATGGGGGCTGAGGTAACCACCAGAATAACCAGCTGACACATAAGCTAATCAGTGTAATGGGCAAGGCGAATCCGCGACCGGGGCAGCTGTAAACGTCAGCCTGCTACCTCAGTGGTTAGTGATGCTTTAATCAGTCCTGTGGGGAAACTGTCTTTTTTAAGACAAGTAAGTAGCTAAGTAAAGTTTATTTATACAGCACTTTTCACAGACACTGGTCACAAAGTGCTTTACAATAGTAAGAGCAAGTAAGAGGGCTGGGGAACTCAAAAGGAGAAAACATGGCAATGAGATACACAAATAAAAATTATAATAAAATAATGGAATACACCATAAAACAGAAGGAATAAGAAGAAGTAAAACAATGAAGACGACAGACTCATACAGAGGTGAGAGAAAGTCTCAGAGCTGGCCGGCCTCCTGCACCCCTAGAGAAATGGGGGTTAAGGGCCTTGCTCTGGCGCCCAATGGCAGCATCGCTCTGCTGGGCCTGAGATTTGAACCAGCCACCTGGGCACCCCGAAAGTAAAGGGGCCTTCAGAGAGAATTCAAACCCTGAACCTCTGGAAGAAGGGGCCAGCGCCACACCTACTCAGCCAGAATGGCAACATGGGATTGGTCAAAATAAGAGGCGGAACGTCCAGGTTCAGAAAGTACAAATCCAGACCAAGATTTGGTTTCAACCAGCCAGTTGACTATAAAGAGTCACAGTGACAGAGTACTCAACTGGTAGGTAGTAACACTATGACACAGCTTCCTGCTCAGCCCAGCCTCTTGAACTTCCGCAGCATCAGTCTGACGTTCCACTAGATCAATAATAGGCTTCGTGAAGCATGAACACAGTGCAACATAAATATTCATGGGGGCCTTAATCAGGCCCTGGGTTATGGTAAAAGCGCAAGATGAGTTCCCTCATTAGTTTACAACTCTCATAATAAAATTTAATTCAGAAGGTTTTGTACCTTTAATTCTTATTCTCTCGTGTGGGAAGAGAGACCGTTCTAGAAATGTACCTTAAATTGCTTCATGAAAAATTTACGGGAGTTAGATAAAATCCAGCTGGCAGGAGGCTGGCCTGAGTGCGAAAATAAATCACATCTGATGCTGGGGAGGGCTGTCAGAGGAGATGATCTTTGGTGAACACGGTCACTTCGCTAAGGAAGCCTCCCCTTTCCACAAGTCAGTCAGCCCAAGTACCGCAGAAAGAGCCACCGATATACGGGACCAAAACACAGCCCCCGGGAGAATAAGACAACAAACAGCATAAAACACACAGAGCGTCTGAAGACACGACGATGGAGCCCGTGTCGAGCACTCTCATGCTCGAGCGGGGCCTATTTTTAACGAGGCTGATGCCAGCCTGTACCACACTGAGGCGGCTCGATGGACGAGGACCGCGGCCAAGAACCGCTAGCGAACAAGAGTACTCCGATTGGATTACCAAAGAGCTAAATAAATGCAAATCGTGTTTGCTGGGGAGAAGGGATTAGGTGGAAAACAGGGAAGCCTTTTTTTTCCAGGACTTCTTGTGTTTATATTTGTCAAGAAATGTGGGTATTATAAAACTATGGACAGTATGGAGGTGGAAGTGGAACAGTTACATAAACCCTCCCTATCAACTAAGAGCTCCAGATTCAAGGCCTGGACTGGATCTGCAGTAATAGCCATTACTGAGTATTGTCAGAATAGATCTACTGCTTTACACCAGTTAGTATGTTTTAGGGTGACAGCTAGACTATTTGGGTGTGAACTGAAACATCTACTTACCTTACATGTATGATAAACGTACCTGCCATTCCTAAGAAATAACTGATTTAGTGCTATTTAATTTAGAAAAATGTCAGTCCTGACATCTTGGAGTTTTAGGAAAGGTGTAAACTACACGACCAGGATTAATAACAAGACCAAAAACAGAAATCAAGGGAACGTCTTGAGGATATCTAAACTCCCACTGAGAGAGGATAAAAATGAATAAAAACATTAAAAGATGGCATCATCTGCTCTATAACAGATCATCCTAGATAGTCTGCATGCCAAAACTCATATAAACCAAACAAAATATGAGCAATGCTATACAGACCTCTGGCTATGATTACATAAAACACAGCTGCATGCATGACTGGAGCCTTGCTCTAGGTTGCTGATCCTGTTTGGCTTTCCACAGCATTTGTTGACAATGTTCTAAATTACAGTGGATGATTCACTCATGCTGAGAATGACATTTTTTCTTGTTTGTTTACGAAAACCTCCATGTTCAGGCATTCTACTACCCTTCAGATGCCGGCCTCTCTCTCGGGGGACCAGGATCCTCCAGATTCCTGCGTCTGGAGGTGCACTATCACAACCCCCTGCTTGTCACAGGTATGGAAGGTCCACCTTCCTCCGCCCCTTGACCCCTTCACTCCTGATGTCCTCCCCTCATCACCCATGCTGCTACACCGCAGGTCGTCAGGACTGGTCTGGGATCCGCCTGTACTACACCCCAACCCTGAGGAAGTATGATGCTGGCATCATGGAGCTGGGCCTGGTCTACACACCACTGATGGCCATTCCCCCTGGCGTGAGAGACTTCCAGCTGACAGGATACTGCACTGCCAAGTGCACACAGACGGTGAGGCCATTGACAGAACGCTTCCATGGCCACAGACCTGGCATAACCCTCCAAGGTCCAAATGAGCAGAAAAAGAGCCGGAAGTCGGATAATTCCCACTCCAGCCTACAGGCCACAGCATGCCCCCACCCCTCAGCCTCCGAGGCTGACAATCGCTCCATGTGCCACCCCCAGGCTCTGCCGCCCAGAGGGATAAATATCTTCGCCTCACAGCTGCACACGCACCTGGCAGGGTATAGTGTGAGGACTGTGCTGGTGAGGGGGGGCCAGGAGGTGGAGATGGTGCAAGAGGACAAACACTTCAGCACTCATTACCAGGTAAATACTATACATTTACTATACTACACAATATTATACAAACACTTCAGC